>BMAV01011392.1:984674-1002934 GCA_019973955.1 Trichonephila inaurata madagascariensis | reverse complement strand
TCGGCCCCCCCCCGCCCCCCCACCCCCCCACCCGCCCCCAACCCCCCCCGCCCCCACCCCCCCCCCCCCCCCCCCGGGGGCGCGGGGGTCACACAAATTAAGGAGGGATTTAACCGAATCAAAAGTGGCTGCATGTTGATAGAGAGTAACCAACGTTCTGGGAGTCCCCAAACCGCTCGAAATGCAACTGTTGTGTGTTGAATAGGTCGATAATCTGATAGTGTAAGATGGTCGTTTCGAGATATTGTTGAATAAGTTGAGATTAGTAGAGGTTCTGCACGTGCAATTTTGTGTGATCAGACGCATAGCAGCGAAACTTGTTCCCAAGCCTCTGTCAGTGGAGCAGAAAAAAAAGGACCTAATGGACCTGGCTTTTTGACACTTGTGGCTGTTCCCGAAAATGAAAAGAATCCCATTTTCAGAGTAGAGATGAGATAAGGCAGAACGCGATGGTGGAGTTGAACACCATTTTAAAGAAAACCTACCAGGAGTGTTTTTGGCAGTGGAAGAAATGCTAGGCTGTGTGAAGTTGCAAGGGGTCTACTTTGAATTACCCCAAAGTAACTAAGATATTTTTTATGGTCAATACTAGCATCGTCGGAGCTCGGGTCTCTCTCAGCCTCTCTCTGGGGAGGAAACTCGACAACAAAATTACTTGTGGCGATTGGTAACCCAGTGACGTAACGCACCCCTCCCCATTAAATCGCGGAGAGCCAGGAGCTAAAAGTCTGACTGACGCCCCTTTTGAAATATCCAGCTTAGGACCCAAAATTTGAATTTTCAGGGGTCCCTTATATTCTTCGTTACGCTATTGAGTATGCCATCTATAGGGTGCAACATTAAAAATACACTGGTGTGCAAAACTTAAGCAACAGGTGGGTTTATTGCCATAACTTCACGAAAAATCATCTGAGAGACATGAAATTCTGAAATGAGGGAGAGTATTATGTACGTAAAGGATGACGAAAGCATCGGCGCTGAAAAAGGAATACAACGCATACGGTATGGAATCAAACAAAAACAAGCTTTATTGAACGCATAGTATCGTGACTCATGATTGTCTATCCAACAGGAAGAACAACAAGCAGATGTTCCTTAATATGGTATATGCCCTCCCCTTACTACAATGGTTGCTTCGCACCGTCTTCGCATACTCAGAACCAGCTGGTGCAACATTTCTTGAGGTAGGAGTGCCCATTCCTCAATCAACATCTGTTTGAGTTGTTGGTTGTTCTCCGGATGATGTAAGCGTGTGGCAATACGTCTCCCCAAAGTATCCCACACATGTTCGATGGGATTTAAATCTGGGGAGCAAGCTGGCCAATCCTTTCGAGTGATATCTTCACTTTCCAGCAGCTCCTCAACAGCAAGAGTGCGATGTGGCTGTGCATTGTCATCCATAAAAATGAAGTCTAGGCCAATGGCACCTCGGAAAAGACGCACATGGGGAAGAAGTACCTCCTCACAATAGCGATCCCCGGTTACAGACCCTCTGTCGAAAATGTGAAGCTCAGTTCGCCCGTTCAGCATAATGCCTCTCCAGACAAGAACTCCAGAACCACCGTAACGGTGTCTTTCCTTGATGTTCCTGGGAAAAAACCGGGTCCCTATCTCTCTCCAAATCAAAACGCGTTGAGAATCGCTTCTGGTGCTGAACCGACTCTCATCCGTAAAGAGGACACGACTCCATTGATCAGTTGTCCAGTTTTTGGGTTCTCGGGCCCACTGTAAACGGTGGCTTCGGTGGCCAACTTTCAACGGGAGGCAGCGTTCAGGACGGCGGGCAAATAGGCCCCCTTTGTGAAGTTGTCTGGCCACAGTAAACCGCGACACTTGTCGACCCGTTGTCGTATAGAGCTTCTGAGCAATGGTGCTTGCTGACTGCTGTCGACCTCTTTTCACCTGTAGGATGATATATCGGTCATCCCCTGCAGTTTTGGTCCTCGGGTGGCCACCACCAACCTTTCTAACAGATGTACCTGTGGTTTGGAACGCTTTCCAAGCGCGCGAAACGACACTTTTGTTGATTCCAAACTCTGCAGCTACACTGGTGACAGTACTCCCGTCCTCCAACTTTCCGATCATTCTTCCACGTGTGAAGTCGTCCAAGGTGATTTCTTCTTGCCATATTTCACGAACTGACTCACTGGCGTTTGCAGCGAATATGTTGAATTGCGTCTCCATCCATCATTTTATTCTACTGTTGAGCAGCGCGCGCCGACGTTACGCGTTTTGCGTACGCTCACATCGCTTCTGAAGTTTGGTTCCTGATATTTGCATACGCATGACGTTTCTACTGACTTACGTGTTCACTGTACTGATCTCCAGACCTCCTTTTCTGCAATTTCATGGCTATCTGCTAAATTTTTACTTTGTTGCTTAAGTTTTGCACACCAGTGTAGATACCAGCTCCCGGTGAATGTATCACGTCTGCAATGGTAAAACACCAATCCGCAGCGTCATTAGAAAGAAAGAAAATATTCTAAAAATTAATTAGGATACCTCGCGCAGTGGGAACAAGTCCTAACATCAAAGCTGTAATTCGATGTAATGAAGCCAAACATATGCAAGTGTTAAAACAACTAATATAAATATATTGCGTGGTTTAAAATTTAAAAAAATATTTTAAATCAACTAAAAATATTCGTAGGATACTGAACAGACATATTATCCATCAGTTATGTAGGTACTGAGAAAAAAAGAGTCTTACCCAGGACGTTGGTTCCATCCTTGTAGGTGACTATCCTTTTGGTGATGTATTGAGTTTCATTGATCATGGACCCCAACTCGGAATCGTTGGACACCTTCACTATTTTCGGCTTCTCTTTCTTGTAACTCGTCTCGGCTTGTTGGAAGCAAGCCTGCAGTAAGTTTTCGGGGAACATGTTCCTAGCAACAGAAACTTTTAGAATGACTTCTTCCTTAATAGATTCATTATAATATTACCGAATATAAATGTTGCAAATCATTAAAAACCTATAAACTGTTCTGTAAATGAGAAAGAAGCTATATTTTTTTAAATCTTTACTGGATAGATATAAAATTTTTATATGCATTTTTCAATTCCTACTATTAACTCACACTCTCTATTTATCTTGGTGGAATTTTCAATCGTTAATAAAATACATTTTAAAGCGCTCAATTGAGCTGAAATTCAATATACATTATTATTTTGGATGACAATACAATAATTTAATTATAATTAATAAAATCTAATGGATATAAACTAACTATTCTAAAAATTACAAATACAGCCACGTTAACGACTTAGCGACCCTTTGGGTGACTTGTGTAAAAACTTGTGAAAAGGTTTTTTTCTCACGTTTTAAAGCATTCAGTTGAACTGAAATTTTATCGACACGATTGATTTGGATGAGAATACGATACTTTAATGATAATGAATAAAAATGAATTACCACTTAATGTTGTGATTCTGTCCTATGTATATACATATTTATATTTTAATTGTAACTCTTTAGTAAAAAGTAGCTAAAATAAAATTTTTCTTTGTTGATCTAAGTAGGAATTGACTTAATTTTTTTTTTATATTACTTGTTTTAATAATGTTATGTTAAAATATTTTGTGGATTGAGATTGATTTATAAAAAGGAAATCACTTTAGCTTATTACCTGAATTGATTCTTAAGACCATTTTTTACGGCAATTTCTATATGTTTTTTCCCATATGCCCACTGGGGGTTATTCAAAAAGTAGGGCGGCTTTTGTTTTGCATTTCTTTTTTACTTTTCATTGCACGATATTTATAAAATATAATTTGCAAATTCTAAAACCTATAAAAGGCATTATAAAATAGATATATTTTGTATTTTGAAATTTTTGAATGTATACATATTACTATCCACTAAATTTCAAAAAATAGGGATCAACACAAAGTGAGACATTGAAGACTTTACAAGCGTATCTTGTTCTCTCTTCATGAGCTTTAATGGAGCACAAACGGCAATTTCTGTATGTTTTTTGCAAAAACTTTAATCAATCTGGGCTAGTTTTCTTGCTGATCAGGAAGTTTACAGGCTTTGCGTTTACGATTTGAAAATCCAGAAATCAGTTGTCGTGCTATCAGCACAAATTATAATTATATGTCTGGCTATCCGCACAAATCAGTACATAAATCATATGTAGGGTGATTCTAAAATCATAGGACAAAATTTGAGGGATTGATAAAGCTCGCTAAAACAAAGAACTTTTTATAGGAAAATGTGGGCGGAAGTGCCGCGTTGAGTGACAAACAGAAAAAAAATAACACATCAACGGAAATATAAAACGCTCATAAGTATGATGACGAATAATAATTCTAACGAATGATTTCGTACAGATAATTTTGAAACAGTTTTAGAAATTACATCCACCAACAGTCAAAGAGTAAAACTCTTCAAACGAGTGGTTGATTGACATGCTACAGCCCTTCTACTTGTGCCGGGTGTTTCGTCCACAAGATCCGAGACGACTTCTTCCATCAGTACTGGCGATAAATGAACCGTTTACCCAAAGCTGTCGCTGTAATCTCTGGAACATTGCGCCTATTTGGAAATCGTTCCTGGTACAGCAGTAGCACTGCTCTGCCGTTATTCTTACCAGCACCGTAAATTAGACGCTTGTCCTCCTTTTTGCTATTAGTAGAATCACCCATAACGACCCAAATCTTAGCGCAAATGCCGATTTTGGGTGTGCATCAGACTGGTATACCGCTTTGCTGCTATCGCCAATATTGTCAGCCAATCACGCCATAAAGGTCGTCAAACAAGCATGCTTCTTGGTGGGTGTAATTTCTAGAACTGTTTTAACATTTTCTGCTGGGGAATCACTTGAAAAGGATGATGTTAATGGACAGTTTATGTTTCCGTTAATGTAGTCTTTTTTCTGTATGTGTCTCACGCGACACTTCTCCCGCATATATTTCTTTACAAAAATTGTTTTTGTTTTAGTGAGCTTTACCACCCCTCAAAGTTTGTTCCACGATTTTAGAATCACCCTGTATGAATATCCTGTTAGAATACGATAGATAACATACACATATGGATTTAAAACAAACAAGAAGCTAAATTGACTTTAAAATGTTAAAAACCTGATACGGTATTTCTATTTATTATTAAAAGAAACTTAAATACTATTTAATTAAAGGATCTTTTTTAGTTTCGTAATAAAGAGATAAAAAAAGTATTGCACACATATCTCACAATCGCATTTCATACAGAAAAAAAATTCAGATGATTTTCGAAACTTAAAGTCAAATACTAAATTATTTTTGGATCCTGTGGAGTACCTAATGAGATCTAGGAAGGCATCGAGGGTAGAGACTTTCTTCTCCTCTGTTCCTGTTCCGACTTCTTCCTTGATGGAGGGGTCTCCGGGGTGAATGATGAGCACAAGGATGATGCCCACTATGGCAGCCAAGATGGTCGTCGAGAAGTAGTAAATCAAAGCTCGGGCACCCATCTTACCACTGGACTTGGGATCCAACTGGGCCAGACCTGCAAGACACAATTCAAAGATTCAGAAACAGTTATTTACCACTAGAGACAAAACTTATTTAAATTGAAATAAATTTTCATACGTTTGTATCTTTCGAGTGTGCTTTAAGAGCATTTCAATAGCATTTCGTTTGGATTGGATTCTTTTTTCCCAGAATGATTCTAGTGAAGTATGTTCAAAATAATCCTTGTTATTTAAATTTTGATGGGGAATCACAATATTTTAAAAAGAATCTTTTTTGTTCATTCACGATTGTCATGTATGGATTTTTGATTATTTTGATAATTCGTTTTAAATAATTATAATACTTTATTTAAAATACTTTAGGGATTATTTGACTGTGTTTGATTGAATCCTATTTTATTTCACCCGTTTATTTATCGCCAGCTTGGTGAATTATCACCCTATTGAAACAAGTCCAATACAGAAAAACGAGCTGTTGGTGTTATTCGATTCTATTCTTTTTTTCTCCGTAGCCAATTGATTGATTGATTGCTTAGAAGTATTATGCTTCGAGATAAAATGGCCTTGTACTTTTTATTGTTGCCATATGCGTAACATAAACTAAGATTTAACTTATTTGTTGATTAATCTTTTTCTCTCTGTCCTTTCTTCTCCATGAATGCTTCTATATTAAACTGTCTCTGTCTAATATGGTACCTAGCCAGACGTAGACGATAAATCGACAAATAATGTTATCGGTCCAATATAAAATATCGCCAACTGCAGCCGCTTCTCGTCATTCTCCGCATAGATTTTAGAAACACAAAGAAAAACGTTCAACGCGAAAACGTTTAAGACGAAATATCGAGTAACATGAAAGAATACAATGGTCCTGACAAACGACTATGTATAGTGGTGGCCCAAACTGTGGACACTTTTTTCAGTTGTTATGTTTTTTAAGTTTGTATGCTTATAGAAAATTTAGCGTTGAACAAAATACTAAGTATTTTATATCATTTTAAAGAGAATTTAATACTGAATCCAATATAAAAAGAAAATTCAAATAATTGCAACGCCAAAATAGTTATGCTAAAATAACTGTCAATATACATTGGATACTGATGATTGCAGTGAGTTATCAGAGCTTAGTGAGGTTGCGTTTATTCCTTATTACAGCTTCAAATCGATGTTTCATTGAGCTGAAAATAGTTTTATGCTCTTCCTTCGTTGTTACATGATGCCAGGAAACAATTATATCCTCACTTAGCTTCTTTTTCTTTCAAGTGTACCTCATTCGGACAAGAGTTTTCATACGGTGCCGCAAGTTTTCGACAGGATCGAGGTCATGACTGTTTCCTATCCAACACAAGAACGCAATAATCTTAGAACGGTACCAGTCGTTCAATTACCTTACCGTGCTGCAAGGAGCAGAATCTGGCTGAAAAATAAATGAAGCATTGTTGGTAAATAGATCCCTGTTGGAAGGCAGAAGTTTGGTTTAAAATGGTGTCAATGTTTTTCATAACATTCAGTGTTCCATCGATGATATGAAGGCGACCAATACCATCTGCTGATATGCATGACTAAATAATAAAACTATGTGGGTACTTCACAGTTGCCTGAATGCAGTCAGGATGTAAGCGTTTCTGGTTTCCTCCCTCCATATAACTTGTGAAAAATAATTATTTGTCCAATTAATGTGTTCCATTGCCCACTGTAGTCCCTTTTAGTACTGCTGTAAATTGAAACAGGGCTTTTTTTCGAGGAATTCTACCTTTTAGTCTTGCATCTGCTAATCTGCTCCTGGTTGTTTTTGAACTGACAGAAACACCAGCATCACTCAAATCACTTCTGATGGATGTCCATGAAATTCTTTTATCTCTGAAAAGTAGTATTTTTATTCTTCTGTCATCAACAGATGTGGTGCAAATCTCTCGGCCTTTTCCTGCTTTTTTAATTGAATTTGTCTTCTGACATCTTTAGCAAAAAGTTCAGTCTGCAAATGTAGTCACTGAACTACCCACCTATTATGTAATTTTAACAAAGGAAATACTTCTTCATCGTCACACATGTACCCAATCTAATCTTTTATTAGATGTCATTGCTTTTTGACTAAATATCATTGTTATCCTGGCCAGGAAACAGTCCTGACCTCAATCCTAAAAACTTGTGGCACCGTTGAAAACTTTTGTCTGAATGAGGTACACATGAAAGAAAAATGAGCTGAGTGAGGATATAATTGTTTCCTGGCATCATGTAACAACTAAGAAAGAGCTTAAAACTATTTTCAGTTCTATGAAACATCTATTTGAAGCTGTAATAAGGAATAAACGCAACCTCACTAAGCTCTGATAACTCACTGCAATCATTAATATGCAATGTACATCTGCAGTTATTTCAGCATAACTATTTTGGCGTTGCAATTATTTGAATTTTCTTTTTATATTGTGTGAATTCAGTATTAAATTCTCTTTAAAATGATATAAAATACTTAGTATTTTGTGCAACGCTAAATTTTCTATAAGCATACAAACTTAAAAAACCTAACAATTGAAAAAAGTGTACACAATTTTGGCCTATTTTCGTGCATTTTTTCTCTCTTAACTGGAAACGAAGCACAAAAAGATTTCCCTTCTGAGAATGAACAAAATACGGAAAATGCGAGCCGCGTAGGCGAGATTTAAGAGGGGTGTGAAATGAAAGAGAGGTGTTTTCACATGATTTGAAGAAACGAGGCTAAGTTGGATTTGAAATACCCTGTGCCACCAATGCCTGTGACACGAGCCGAATTTGTTTATCTAAGCTACTTTCACCCTCCACCCCTATACGCGCCACACAAAAACATATCATCTCTTAGTTGGCTTTGGAATTCGGTGGCGAGTACATCGCAGTGTAAATAAAAATCCATGATTTAGTTCGAGGATTTTTTTTTTTTTTTTTTTTTTTCCTTTTTCTTTTTTAGAAGAATTTTTTTTACGAGTACAATGACAAAGAGATAAAAAAAAAGAAAACTTCTATTTCATTTAAAATAAAGATGGAGCTACTTAAGGCTGTTGATCAGAAACAGAAGATAAAAACTGAAATCTGTTAAAGATTTTAGTATTGCTAATTTCACATTATCAACAAAAATTGAAAAAAAATATACGGAAGTATGGAAATGTATGAAGATATATATCTGTAAACAAAATGTACTCGAAAAAACTTGTGTGTGTGTGTGTGCAATATCCTTTAACACGAAAAAATATTTCAGTCCCCTGAGTTTCGTGTTAAACTATTAAGATTTTAAGCTGTTAAGTATTTAACTATTATTTGCACCCAAACTCAAGTGAAAGCTGGGCAATATTAAAACAAAAATACCGAAAATAATTAGCAGATCATATCTTTTGAATTATATCTCCTGATATTACAATGAATCATTTGATATAGAAGGAATACAACCTTGAAACATTCAACCGATATCTCCTAAAGGCCATCATTACTCCATGAAATGATTAAATAGAAACATTTAATAAGATTACTTGTTGAGAGAGCACACATAACTCACAACGAATGGAGATGGTTACTTTTTTGACTAACAAAATCAGAGATGTATGACATGTAATGTTTTATAGATGAACTTAACGGAACACTCCTTACGATCACATAATGAAATATACTTCATAAACAAAGATTAATTGACAAAATTTGTCTGTAAAATTTCGTATGAGTAACTGGATGTCTCTTAAATAAGGATTTCCCACTCTAATTTAATTTTACTGTTATAGACAGTAAAAGATTATTAGACATTTTTTTCATCATAATATATGTCATTTCGATAACTAGTTTGTTTCAGTGTATTTTCATTTTATTAAGAAACGGGACCCAATCTCAAAAATTTTGTTTTCACGTAGAAAAATATTCTATTATCTATGTTTTGTTCTGGAATCAGGGTGACCATCTTAGCCGACTAGCTATGGTTGCCAACTCATGACCGGTGTTGTTTCTGGGGAGTCGTAGTCCCGAAAACTCGGCCTCTATAACCCGGAAGTCCGGATAACCCGGCCACACAGGACATTATGTTCAATGCAGAAATTATTGCTACCGAAAGACCTTAATGGTTGAAGACACCGCGCAATCTCCTAAAATATCCCATAGCGACGAATTGTCGAAACCGCCCTTCAGTGCTTTGAACAAGGTGCGTCGGTAATGGACATACGGCTTCTTCGTCGTCATCGGGATGAAGCAGCAAGACACAGAGTGCAGTACCGAAAACAACAATTTCTTTCTTTTTTTTAAGTTGTCTGTATTTATAAAGCCGGCTACTTAATTTTCATTATAGACAGCTTTACACTTTCATAAAGTATTTTTCTGAGATGAGTTTGATCAGGTAAATTACTGTATTCTATATATTCGTTAATGTAGTAAATGCTCTATGCTTTCATAAAGCACCTACTTTTCCTTTGTTGAAGGGTATTTATGTGGGTAGTTTATATTCCGCTGTATTCTCAAGCAAACAATACGTGTAATGTGCGGTACGATATTTTCTGAGGAAACACCGTACTTAATCTTTTTTAATCTTATTCTCTACAACTCAGCATTTTTATAAACTCGGCCACCCTTTGGTCTACATTAGTCCGAGTTTTCCTACCCTACTGTACCAGTACAAACCTGTGTAGATCAACTGATGCACGTTAAATTTGTCTAAACTATAAGTTCTCACGTTGGCGTGGTGTTAAGAGGAATATCGGCCTCGTCACTTGATCATGGTTCAAAATTACGAAGTCCTTAACCTATAGTCCCTGAGTTCAAAGTATTTTCTTCCACATTAATCAGAAATTTTTTATATTAGTACGAAAAATTATGTTTTTTTTATTAAAAGTATCTTCATTTTATGGTTACCATACGATAAAGGAAAAATAGGGTAATAGCGACGCAGCAGTAACACAGAGAAAATATCCCGCCCTCGAGTTCTTTAGACAAAGATAATCTTCCTCGGCTGCGAAATTTAATCAAACGCAATCGACCCCCTACAGATTTTGACCTTCCCTGATCCAATGTAAATCAAAACACCAGGAATGGAAAGCAAACACACCCAATAGTACGAAAAAGAGCCTGTTTAATGAACAAAATGAAGCTTAAACCAAACCAACCAAAATTGCTAATTTGACACAAAAGGTTTTTGATCAGGCCAGCTGCGCCCGACGGAGGGTTAAATGAATGCAACATCTGATAATAAATTAGAATTCGTAATAACTATGTGAATACTATTACGAATCATTCAGACAGTATTTATTCGGTTGGTAATAGTTACTACAGGGCGAGACACGAATGCCATGAGGAACCTTTTTGGAGATGATTCGTGCCGAACAGGATTTCCCATAAATCATTTAATGATGCCAGATCCATGACTTCGTGAGGTTCCAGAGATATTGTTAACTTATCCTCTGAATGGGTCGGACAGCCCCCTAAGGAATAGGAGGTACTTTGTCTAAGGACCGTACAACACAAAAAGCACCACGTTTTGGGGAGTGAACTGGAAGTGGGTGACGCTCCAGCGTAGGAAGTGAAACGTGTCATGCCTAGGACATATTAAAGGGTCCCTTTCATTATTTATGAATTCATCAACAATGTATCCTATACCTGTTTCTTTAAAAGGTAAAAAAAAATGATATAGTAAAGCTTGTTTCATGATGATCATGGTCGTTTTAATGCATGGGCCAGCTGGGCCCGAGCTGAAGCTCACCACCTCGGAGGGGGCCGCGTTTCGTTCTTTGCTTGGCCTCAGTAAGATCATGCACTCAGAATAATTTTAGCCGTCAAGTATTATTACCAGACATAATCACCGAAAAATTGGAAATTTCAAAGCATAATCTAATTGGCGTTAATGGAAAGGTTGGTATTATGTCATGTCCGTTGTCTGTGTCTAGTCCGAGGCCTAACACCATTCATTGTTCACAGTAGAAAGACGGCTTAAGCCTAGGTTTGTGAGTCATACTCATGTATTTGCTGAGGGTTACCTTTGTACGAAAATGCTGTTTTTTGTCCTCTTAAAAGGGTCTAAATTCTCATAGGGCCCCAGGGTCTTAAAAGGTCTTTAAACGTTACTGTTGGTGAAAGTAGTCTTGTTGTTGCTTGTTGTTTCTGATCTCCATATTTAGCCAAGCTGGATCAAGTCCATGACCCCATTTACTCTCAAAAAGTCCAATACTATTAGAGGGTCTTCATATAGATCTTGTTTTGAAAGCTCCAGACAGTCGAGAATGTGTGTTCTGAAGATGCCTGGCAGGCAGAACACCTAACACAAGTTGGAAAAACTTTGTTACCATCCCTAAAAGTCAAAGTTCGGAGGTGGCCACACCGGAAATGAGTCAGAAAAGTTTGTTCCTGCCGCATTGAAGGAAAAGAGAACTACCAGATCGTTTAGCCAAAAATAGTCTTTATGTAGTGATGAACAAAATTGTATGTTATATGCTATGTACTTAAGAGAGTTGCAGGTAGGGACTACTTTTGCATAGACGTCCAAGGCCTCAAGGAGTCTTAAGGCGTCGAGTCTAAAGTAGCACCGCTTAAGGGCCCGACTGTAAATTCAAGGAGCATTCAATTTTGCTGTGCAGAAGTAGATATTTTAACTTTATGGTCAACTTATTGTTTATATTGTTGTATTGGACCATTCATTTAGTTTGAGGACCACCTACCTTAATGTTTGGTCTCCTTGGTTGCATGCGATAGGTTGAACCTTCCACGAGGACGATCCTATGAGGTTTTTTGAGTTTTTCAGTTCACCCAATTACTACTTTTTCCCTCACTAAATATCTCAAATTGTATAGCCCCTGATCCAACATCAATATTTTTTTTTTAATGGCCCTATCATTAGTTTTAACAACTGCTCAGAGAAAGAGTGACACATTCAATGATAGGCACTGTTGGTGTGAGTTACCTGATATCATGGATGAGATGATAAGCGGAAGGATGAGCATTTTGAGCATGCGCATCAGGATGTCTCCGGGGAAAGAAACGAGCTGCACCACGTCTTCGCTGTAGTCGCCCATCCTGGCCAAGAAGCCCAGGAGGATGCCTATCAGCACTCCCGCGATGGTCAGCATCAGAAGGAGGTTGATTTGCATCCATTTCAAGCACTGAAAAGGAAGAATCAATGATTACTAAACGATGTCTCCAATGGAGAATCATTGCGTTGCAATAGTTACAGCAAATATTTTTGGATATTATTCTATGCCACAGGAGATATAATTATTTTATTAATATGTGTAGAATTAATGATTTTTGTCATGGGATATTAATTACCACGATGTTATTACCATGTTTTGGGTTTGCAGCAATCACTATATAAACTTATTCAACATACTAGAATACTAATAGCGTTAAATCACTGTTGTAACTGGTAGCCCATGCTATATCGGAAATAAAGGACTTCATATAAAAAAAAATCTTAAATATAATTTATGTGAGACATTTAATACTCTCTGCAGTAGTATCCTTTTATATTTAATGATATAGAAATACGAGGTAGGATTCAAAAGCTTCCAGATTGAGTCTGTAAACGGAAAAAGTTTTGCAGTGTAGAGTAACTACAATAACATTTCTGCATTCTTCCCCTTACTAAAAAAGTTTGTCACGCGGTCGGTGGCTTGCCACGGCGTCGTATTTTGTAGGTGGATGCATTGAGTAGCCGGGGATTGAAAGAAATAGCGTATGTTCAGATGAGAATAATATCAAATTTTGTGTTGGCTTGGAAAAAAGTGCTACAAATACTTACAAAGTGTTGAAGCAGTGCTGCATTATCGCGAACGCAAGATTTTGAGTGGCATCGACGTTTCGAAGAAAGCAGGGAAAGTGTCAAAGACGACGAATACTCCGCACGTCCACAGATTTCCCGCACTTCTGAAAACATTGGAAAGTTTTCTGTGGTGGTTTGAAAGAACATGCTTCAATCAACGACGGGGTGAAAACAAAAAAACATGCTACATCTTTCTTATTCCTTTCATTGAGCTCTCTGAAACTTCAGAATATTTCTTGAGCTGGTATGTCACTTGCAGTGTCGTCCATTTCAATCTGCAGATAAAATTAAAAGTGCATCGCAGGCTGAATTAAAGGACAAGGCTAAAAATCGATTCTAGAAATGTTTCGATGAACTCTACAAGCAACGCCAAAAATGCAATGTTGTTCTACAGTCTTATTTCGAAGGAGGCTGTGTTTCAGCAAATTAACTGGTAATATTTTTTAAATTATAGACTCAATCAGGGAACTTATGAATCCTACTATGTATAAATTAACGTTATCAATATGTATCAGAATTATAGATAACATGTAGAGATACAAAATAGTAAAATATTATTTTAATTTCTCCCTTAGACTATGATATATACAATTATTAATTACGATATTAAAATAATAGCTCTTTATTTTTTCACAATAAGAATCAATAACTAGAAATGCAAAGGTCATCTATTCTTCTAATAAACAAATTCAATATTATTGTGCCAAATAAGTGTAAGTCCGATGAGTCGTTGTTAATTCTGTCTTAGATAGTATGATATACAATAGATTGTCAACCGGATACAGTTGCTGCAGATTCCATTACTGGAGATGTAACTTATTTTCCTTTATAAGTGTATTTAGAATACTTGTATTTTTTAAAATTCAGTTTGCACTCAATTTAGGATTAAAAAAGGAAACTTGAGAAAAACCTTGGTTCGTGCAACTACTTTCAGAGAATAATGGAAAAATACCTGTTTTTTCGGCCATAATTATATTTCCAAAACTTTTCACAATAATTCTACTGGAATTTTTCATTTCAAACCACTCTACATTATTTACTATAAAACTATATTTAAAAAATGCAAGATATGTATTTTTTGCACATGCACAGTAAGATTTATTTTTTGACGTTCCTATCTCGTATGTTCTCTTTCAAATTTCAGTGTAATTTTTCTCTTGAGCATTGTGAGTATTTCTGTAAGTTTCTGAAATTTAATTGCAAATTATAAATATTATGCGAGGGTCATTCTGTGTGTGAATTTTTTGAGATATACCTAGGTTTTAAAGTTATACTTACAAAGTTTTAGGAGTGTTCAGAGTAGTCTCCTCCAGCACCAATACTCTTTTGTAGACTAATTTTCCACAGATTAAATGCCTCAAACCATTCAGTTTTCGGTATTGATGAAAAAATGCATTTATAGCCACATCAATTTCTTCTTCTGAATTAAAACAAGATCCATGTAAGTTTTTTTTTTAGATTAAGAAATAACCAAAAGTCATAAATAGCTAGACCTGGAGAATAAGGTGGATGTCCAATCCTTTTAATTTATTTTTGTTTAAAAAACTCAACTATTAATACGACTGTATGGAAAGATGCCTTGTCATGATGGAGCATTAGTCCTCTAACATTCACTTCCTGAAGACATTTAGTGTGGTATACCCAGTTTTCTTTTGTTCTTCCAATTTGATGGTTTTGACCAACCCCTACTTCAGAAGAAAACGGCCTACATAGCTCGTTGTTGGATCATTTTCTACGACTCATACTTTGCTTTTTTGACGAGTTGGAAAGTCAAAATATGGTATGTACGTTTCCTCATCCATTATAATTTTAGACATGATGCGGGGCCCATCATCATTCAGCATTCATTACTGATTCTGGCACGCTCCTCTTTTGGGTGCTCAGTTAGATTATAGGGAACCCAACGACAAGCTACTTTTTTCGTATGTAATTCTTTATGAATAGTTTTGTATATCCAAAGTCTGTATCATTTGGTAGGTACAGCGATTATCCTCCATTAACATATTTCGTATGGCAAACACATTCCGACCGCCACTTTCCTGTGTGTTCTTCATCCTGAAAAGAATTGCGACCTCTGCAAAATTCTTTAAGCCATCTAAATACAGTAGCACGACATGAAGATTCATCACCAAATGCTAATTTCAGCCTTTGAACACATTCGTCTTGATTTAATCCCGCTTTAAAATCTTAGAAAATCATTGCACGTTCATGTTCTCGCGTCAATTCCATTTTCTCTCTGTCTATATGATTTATTCTACGCTAAACAATTTAAAAGTAAGTCAATAAAAAATCGTCTGCTGTATTAAAATACTTTGCATTTTCAAACTAAACCGTTAACTTTTTTTGTAACTCCTCGTCTGCGAGTATCTCAAACATTTAAAAAATTCTGAATAAAAAGTTGCAATTTTTTTTTAAGGGAAGGTTTTTATAGATGGCCCTCGTTAACCAAATCAAACTGAGGATTTGGCTGAGCTGGATCATTTAACTCCGAATCCAACAAAACAATTTATAAGATGAACCGATGTACAAAGCTAAATTCTCTCTCAGCACAGTAAAATAATACATATTTTAATAGACAAAGCAGGAGAGGTGAATCAAAAGAATATTATTCAATACATTATTTTTTTTCATTTGTATGAAGTGAGAAAAAAATGACTTAAGACACGACGGCCAACTGCTCATTGGTATGAAAAAAATGACCATTTTTGTTGTCATTCCTTGACGTTAATTTCTTGAATAATTAATTGAAGCAAATATTTCTTGTGTTTGTAATAATCATATCTGAATATCAAATAGTCGTGATATCCGAATATTAAATAATTGTTATATCCGAGCATCAAACAGTCATAATATCCAGATGACATACAGTTGTAATATCAGTATTACAAATAATCGTAATATCCGGACATCAAACAGTCGTAATATCCGGACATCAAACAGTTGTAATATTCGGTTATCAATGAGTCGTAATATCCCTATTCAAAGAGTCGCACTTATTAAATAGTCATAATATAAAGATATCCAGTTGTTGTAATATTCGAATAAGGCTTATTCCAGCTTCCTAACTCAGATTTATTTTATAATTAGGAATAATATAATTGTGATTTTTTTAATGCAAGCTGATTTAATGGTGTTCGAATGTATGAGAATTTACTGAATTTTCACGAGCTGAGGAGCTTCTTTGACTGGAAAGAATACAAATATTGGAAATAGTTAATTAATTATATTTTTGTTAAAACTATAAATCATTTCTACCTTATTTATGATACTGAGTGTCAAAAAGCAATTATTATTATTTTCATTTTTCAACTTTTCCTTAAAAGGTTAAGTGTGTGAAAGTGTTCACGGAAAAATGTGAATTTAAACTTGCATGTTCAAAGTGACAAAACATGCACTCAAGTATCTCACTAGAAATGTCTGAAAAATTCCGAGTATCTCAAGACATTTGTTTACATAATGCCTCTTAAAGTTGATTCATTGCCATATCTAAATCAGCTGTAAGGTGATAGGGATGCAACATAAAAGTTATTAATGCTCTATTATTTTCTTCTCTAATATCCTCATTAAAAAAGTATTACGTCACATAATGATAACACATTATGATGTAAAGTTAATTGCCTCTCTTTTAGATCCGAGATACAAGTAATACATAAAATGGGCGCAATTAAGTAAGAAAGAGAGTTGTTTCAAAATAAATATTATTTATTGGGTGAATAAATGCAAAATTTTTTTGAAAAAGATAATTTTTTTAAAAAAAAGAGTTTTTCATTTTTCATCAAAAGGTACAAGTTCCAAAAAAATTAGTTATAAGCGGGGCGACACAAAAAAACGAGACGAGTTCTCTTTGATATTATCATCTTCAAAGTAGTTTCCATCAGTATTCACACACCACTGCATTCGGTACTGCTACTGCTGGTAACAGTTCTGGAACGAGGTTTTTAGAAGGCCCTTCCAGAGATTCTCCGTTTTTGCCTGAATCTCTTTAACTGAGGTAAAATGGGTTCCGTTTAAGCAAGATTTAACTGTAGGATATAAAAAGAGTCGGATGGGGACAAATCAGGTGAATAAGGAGGATACCAACAGTGGCGTAATAACCAATGAGCTAGGCCGTGCCGGGCACCGGGGCCCTCAAGCTCAGGGGCACCTCAGTCCCTGACGACCTGTAATTGTCTACCTCCTGGGGACGCTTCCTCATCATCTTGTCGACCTAAGGCTGTAGGAGGGAAAGATGGATGACCAAGACTCACCTTGATAAGTCCAATTTATTATTATCTAAGATAATATTCCAGAGCAAGGAATCTATAATGGGAACCCTGGGAGTGATATAAAGAGAGCGACAACCTTATGTGAATAAGCGTACGAAATCCGAATAGCTTAACTTTAATCAATCCTATCTTAATAATTCTAAATTCACTGATTTATTCTAGTATTTAAAATCAGTCCTTTAGTCACGCGACGTAATTCTAATTCTTGCCATATTAACACTGCTTTCAGTGGCTCCGCTCCTTCTGATCTAGGATTATTAAACTTTAATATATATACACTAACTAATTTGCATCTCATGGTTTTTTCTTGAGAGGGATGGCTGTGAAATAACGCAATTGCTGGCCCAAAGATTCCCCAAGAGGATTATTAGTTGAAAGTCGCGTAAAGCTCCATCACACACCAAGCAAGCCAAACTTGCAATAATTTCTCCCAGATTTAAGATATAAATATAAAAGGTTACAATATAACTATAATCATGGTAATTCAGTTGAAAGTAATTTTGAACTTGTAGGGAATTCCTTTAAATTCGTTCCCCTTTTTGTTTAGCGTAGCGAACTTTAGTTATAGGAATGCTTTTATTTTTTTTTTTTTTTTTTTTTTTTTTTTCATTTTTCTATAAATTGTTACTTGAAAATAAATGTTTACATGAAATTTCCATGAAAAGTTTTACCATACTTATTATTACATCTTAAAAAACTACACAAGAAGCAATTCCCTCCTAGTTACATTCTATTTTTAATAACAATATGATTCATAGTAGGCTAATTTACTGTTTCAATATTTT
>BMAV01011392.1:956004-977062 GCA_019973955.1 Trichonephila inaurata madagascariensis | reverse complement strand
TAAACTTGTAGTGGATCACACTTGATGTTAATATATATTTTTCAAATATTAATTCATTAATAGAATTAAAAAATGAATAAATTTTAACAAACAAAAATAATAGTCCAACAGCATACATCTAAAGCAAAATCGTTCATTTGGTCCCTGTAGCGCAATGGATAGCGCGTTAGACTTCTATTCCAAAGGTCGTCGGTTTTAATCCCCCCTGGGGTGGCCTAATTTCTGAGAATGTGATTTTATTTTTAATATACTATTTTATTAGAATAATTAAATTTAATTAATGAATAAATAGTAACAAACAAAAACAAATAATAGTCCAACACACTATATAGAAAGGAAAATGGAAAGTTGCAAAGGAATTCGTTTTCTATTTTGTCGTAACTATTCAATAAAAAGTAACTAAAATAAATTTTTTCTTTGTTGACCTAAATAGGAATAGACTTTGATTTTTTTTATATATATATTACTTGTTTTTAGATATATTCGTCGTACAACGCTCAGCCCCTTTTTTACGAAGAAACCTGAAATGTACGAACGAAATACTCTTATGTTTTGAAGTCATTTAGTCGAGATATTATCCCAGGCTTTTGGTAAAATAGTATACTTTAGAAATACAACCCTTAAAGTTCATAAGAAATATCATTTCTTTTAAATAAACAGTATTTCGATCTATGTAGGGGAGTTTTTCCTACGCTCATCTTTTTTTCATTTTTATACCCGGCGTATAACTCTCACCCTTAAATTTCCATCTCATTTTTTGTGTTGAAAGTGTGCGTGATACTCCATATTTTACAATATTCGTATTTCTCTCTCTAACATATATTTTTTAACATTTACATATAAATTTTTTAACAGTGTATGTAGAAGGTATTTACCAGCAAGTAGCTCATGACTGTTTGAAATCCGAATCAGAAATATTTATTCTCTTCTTCAGAAAATAAAGACCATTCATATTTTACAGATATTTTAATAGACCTGAATTTAGCGGTTTTAAGGCAAATTTTAAGTTATTCTGTTTTTTATAATTTGAATTTTATTGCACAATAACTCAAACAGGTAAATGCAACATTTTTTTTTTAAAAAAAATCTTTTTAAATAAAATTTTATTCTGTAAATTAATATTAACAAAGCTCACATTAAAAATGGATTTAAGATATTTTAAGACTGCTCACAACTGATTCTCTGTTGCTACTTAATTCCAATAAAAGTTCTTGCAATGCTTTTACTTTATCCCACCAGGTGGAAATTGAGTAGTCAAATACGTTTCTGCTCGATGCCCTTTTTGCTTTTGTTAATATTAAGATGTATGCAATTATGTAAATACTAGTTAAGTATGCTTAAATTAAAAACAATATATTTGAAATGAAAAATCGTCAAGATTCTAGGTATGGCAACAAAAAAATCGTAGTCCAACACAATTTCCATTTAATAGAATAAAAATATTTTCTCTTTTTCAATATTAAGCCTTTTTCCTTCGATGAAAGTTTAATAGAGATCACCTTTACTTCGAAAACGTTTGATCAATTTAATTTTTAGATGTTTAAATAAATGAGAACACAGGAATGTGTTCCGTAGTCTTTGCTTAGCAAGAACAAAAGTAATAAGCCAGAAATAACTTTTTATTTCTGGCAAAATTCTTTCTTGGAGTTTTACCCGCATGATCTGCATTCCACGAAATTGAAGGCAAAGAAAGGATTTTATTAGCATTTTTTTAATTGTCAATGAAGGTCATGCGGAAGCGGATAGGAAACAGGAAGATGGACCCAAGAAGACGCGTGACATAATGCACTACTTAGATAAAAAGAACTGTTTTTTTTTTTTTTCTTCTTCTTTTTTCTCATGAACAGTGAATGGAAAAGGTGGCGTCGTACAGGTTAGGAGCAGAATACATCTCAAGTATATTTAGTGCATTTCAGCCATAAATATACATGCATTCTTCAGTCATCAATGGGCAGATGTTTACATAAATGTACTTACCATTCCCTACCCGCTTCGCTGGGTATTTCATGATTTTGTATGATTATACACTGGTTTATCAAATTGATATATAAGTTCTAACATTAAGCTTTCGGTCGTATGTTAAATTATTCTTAAAGAACTTGCCTCTTGATTTAAAAAGAACAGGACTTGGATTTTCAAAATGGAAGCAAAATGATATTTTACACCTCATTACTTCTTCCCTAGCGTCGATTTTCTCAAAACACATTTTATAGAATCTCTACTCAACAGTTTTTATCTATACTACCCCTCTAACTCCCTGCAATCGTCTTTGGAGTAGATTTTCGCATAACTCGATCTCGGTGGATTTCTACTAAACAAAAGAAACATGCGGGCAAATTTATAGTGGGTCTAATAGTTCTAGAGATTCCGTTACGAGTGAGTGTGTGTGGGGGGGGGTCGCTTTTTTTCTCCTATATATAAAGAGAGTGAGAGATGAGGAAATAGTAAAGTTAAAATGATTATTATTATTATTATTTTGAAGTTCTTATCTGAATTACACTACTTCACCTAAAGAATATTTATACCAGTAGCATAACGAAGAATACTAGGGCCCCCTTGCAATATCAGGTTTTGGTTCCCAAGCCTTAATTCGTCAGTCAAGCTTTGGGCCGGCTAGAACACACCTTTCCCCGCAATGCGGGGGTGTACATTATGCCACTGAGTTTTACCTTAACTTAAGCACACGGGCACACAACTTTTAGATGAATAAAAAATTCGAAGTAAAAGCATATCTTAATTTTAAAATGACCAGCACAAGTATTTCTCTTTTTTATTATCTCATTGATAATGATCCGAGCATAACTGACCACTAATGAAGACTTGCCGTTTGTAGAATAATGGACCGTATAATGTTAAAATGAACAAAGTCATCCCATGGCATGAAGTGGAATTCGAGAAAGTTATGTGATTGCTTGATATCATTTTTGTATGCTTCAAACTCATGAAGCAACCTCGTTGAGAAATAATGGGACATTAATCATTAAAAAATTCATCCATTTTTTATAAAAAAAATATAAACTAGAAATTTTTTTTATCTTTAAATATAAAAAGAAACAATATATATGTGATTGTATTAAAATAAGTCTTTATCCCAACCCAGTCTACAAGGTGTGGCACACACACACAAATAAAAAACAAGACTAAGTGTGTAGCTTGAAAAAAGAAAGGAACTGGCAACAACTGTTTTGGTGACGTCATCCAACACACTTCTATCCATGTGGCCAGTTTCGTGTTAATCAATCTCGCGAGTTGGGAGTTTTGCGTCATTGAGTGAACACGTACAACTGCATTCAACCGGAAATATGTCGAATCAACATCGTTCCTTGTGAAACAAGAAATCAGTCACGAAAACAATCCAAATATTAACCGAGGCTTACGGAGAAAAAACTTTGTTTAGTTCACATGTGTTTCAATGGTATAAGATGTTTTTAGGGAGTCAGTGCGGAAGAGGATGAAACTGCTGCGTGGCCATGGTCAGCAATTACGGGCCAAAGCATAGCCAAAATTCGTGATATGAGTCGTTTACTACTCACATCATTGATCAAAGTGTTAATCAACACTACTATATTGAAGTACTTAAAAAAATTTGGAGAAAAAATTAGGAGAAAAAAAAAGGCCAGCATTGGGGTGTGATGGATGGCTGTTGCATCAAGGAAATGCACCCGCTCGCACGTCCCTGTCTGTCAAGAACTTTCCGACCAGCAAAAATAATGCTGTGATGGAACATCCTCCTTATTCACCTGATTTAGCCCCATGAGCCTTTTTTTATTTCCTACAGTTAAATCTTGCTTATAGGGAACCCATTTTACCTCAGTTGAAGATGTTCAAGCAAAAACGAAAAATCTCCTAAAGAGACTTATATAAACCTCGCTCCAAAACTGTTACCAGCAATAGCAGCACCAAATGCAGAAGTGTGTGAATGCTAAAAGGGACTACTTTGAAGATGATAATATCACGAAGAACTGATTCTGTACGTACAATGATTTATTGCACCAGGGTGATGGTAGGGTTATCTTGCCATGGGATGCAATATTTTAAAACGCTGAAGTTTGAATTTTTGAAGACCATTATGAATTAAAATGCCTCGATAGAAAATTTAAGTGAATTGTTACATATGCAGAGTGAAATACGTTTAACGCGGAAATGCTTAAAACAAAATATCGCTTAACGCTAAATAATACAACGGTCCTGACAAACTGCTATGTATTTTAATGCATTTTTTTTCTCTTGACACGAAACGAACCTAGCTTAACACGAAAAGATTTCCCATCTTGGAACGAACACTTAATGAAATGTTTGAGAAAGTTTCTGTATTATTGTATTGTCCTACTGTATCATCGGAAGAATTCGTTGGAGTTAATAATAATAATGCGTATTCAACCTCAATTATGGCAGGCAAAAACATTTTGCTCAAAGCGAAAAAAGTACCATCAATACTATTGATTCCGACGAAGAAAATGAAATGAGTTTTACACAGCTCCTGTTACCACGTCATCCGAAATGAGGAACATCATGAAAAAAGATATGCATAGTTATTTAGAAGCATATTCCAATGGTGAAATAATAACAAAATGGACGACATCGAACAATTTGTTAACAATTTGATGCTGCAAAGGATTGCAAAGAAAATATCAGATTATTTTCCAAACACTCAATAAATGTATTATTTTTCAAAAGACTTGATTAAATTACATTAAGGGGTCTCAGGGGTGTTAATCTCGGATTTTTTCGAATTTTCGAAAAAAATATATGTTGTTCCTCATTTTCTTTTGAACATTTTGACACCAACCACGTGATAGTACTACAAAAACTTCGAGAGTTATTCAAAAAATTCCAAACAGCACTTTAATAACAGTATTTAAATGGACACATGTCACGCCCACTTATTCTTAATTTCCACATACGTTTCATTTTTCTGTTTTTAAAAAGCCTCATGAAATATTTTAAAACACTTGGGTGAATGAGAAGGAAGCTTGCAACTCAACACATTCTTTCTAATGTGTTTTCATTCTGTTTTGGTAATGCTAGCACGTTGTTTGAAATCGTTTTTCAAAATTTAAAGCATTATTTATCTCTAAATTTGAAATGGAAAATATACATCGCAGACCTTCAGGTAAACGTCCTAAGAAAAAAAGATTTAGAGGGAACCAATTCATGAAGGTATGTCCTCATACACATGTTGCAGAAAGGAGAGATACAAGTAAGTGTGCTTCCAGTAATAAAATCTCAGGAATTCAGACTTCATTAACGTCAAATCTTGTTAAGGTAAGTGAAAATTTCAAAGGATATCGTATTTTTGATTTTATTTCAACCTTTAGCTCTATTTTGTCAGTATCATGCTGTTTAAAATGTCATAAACAATTAACAATTAATGAAAAGTCCACTCGTGGTTTATGTTCGAAATTTGAAATACATTGTAAAAACTGTGGGAATATTTGTACTTTTTCAAGCTGTGAAAACACTGGGAATAAAAATAATGCTCCAGAAATTAACAGAAGATCTATTTTAGCAATGAGATGCATAGGCCAAGGCTTGGAGTCATTAAAAACTTTTTGTGCTGTAATGAGTCTTCCTAATCCTGTTGAACAAAAATCATATGATGTTATTAATAATAAACTTTCACTTGTTATGAAGGAAGTCGCCGAAGAAAGCATGAAAAGGGCAGCTGTCGAAGAAAATTCTTCGTTATCTGATAACCTTTTAACGGTAAGCGGTGATGGGACCTGGAAAACGAGAGGACATTCATCGTTGATTGGAGTATGTACTGTAATAGGGGCCGAAACAGGTAAGGTTTTGGATAGGGAAGTGTTGTCCTCATTTTGCAAAGGATGTGACAGTTATAAAGGGGTAAAGTTTGGTATCAAGTACAATAAATGGCAAAGAGCGCATAAGATTTCATGTAGAAAAAATTATTCTGGCTCTGCGGGTAAAATGGAGGTTGACGGGATGTTGAGGATTTTTAATCGATCAGAAAAGCTTCACAACCTGAAATATTTGAACTACATAGGAGATGGCGACACAAAAACATTCAATGCCCTTTCTGAAAACAAGCCATATGGCGATGACCATCTTATTCAGAAAATAGAATGTGTAGGCCATGTGCAAAAGAGAATGGGTACAAGACTTAGGAAGCTTAAATTAGTATATGGTAAAAAGAAATTATCTGATGGTAAAACTATAGGCGGTAAAGGTAGGTTAACTGATAGTTTAATTGATAAGCTTGCGCACTACTATGGTAATGCTATTCGATGCAATTCTACTAGTGTAAAGGAAATGCGGAAAGCCATTTGGGCTGTTTGGGGTCATTCTTGCAGCACTGATGATGAACCGATGCACTGGTTTTGTCCTACAGATCCAAATACATGGTGTAAGTACAATGCTGCAATTAATGATAATTTAGAAAAGTATAAACACAAACCCTCAGTTGCTAAAGCTGTTCGAGATATAATTAAGCCTGTATTTGCAGACTTATCTCATCCGGCACTCCTGAAGAAATGTTTAGGAGGTAAGACACAGAATCCTAATGAAAGTTTAAATTCATTAATCTGGAAGTTTTGTCCTAAGACGATTGGTTCTAGTCTTCAGATTGCAGAGATTGCTGCAAATCTAGCAACCAGCATTTTTAATGATGGAAATCAAATACTTATTTCTATTTTAGAGAAATTTGACTTAAAAATTAACAAAAATGTTTGTGTGTCCCTGGCTGAACGTGACAATCGTCGAATCTTTACGTCAAGAAAGAGGAGCTTAGCATCATCTTTTGAAGCTCGCAGAGCCAAAAAAAATTAAAAAGACTAAAGAAATTGAGCTGTTTAAGCAACAGGAAAGCATATCTTATGATCCTGGAGCATTTTAGCATGTAAGTTTTAAAATTTATTTTCTTAAATTTAATTTAAAACTTTAAAGCCTTTTTTCTCAGTTTGTGTTTTTTTCACTTACGCGCATTGCGTTTCAAAAACTATCATACTTTGATGTATAAAACTTTACAGAATTATAAACTCTATCATAATCTTTAAATCCCAGCTATTTATAGTATTATAAATTTTTAATTTTTTGAACAATTTCAAAAAAATTGAATTTTTTTTAAAAAATTTAAAAAAATGTACTTTTTTATTTTTAAAAATTTAATTTTTTATTCTATTTATATAAAATAAGCCACAATGTAATAAAGATATATTTGACTTTATAAATCAACTTATTGCTAGTAATTAGAATAATTATTGCAGAAAATATCATGCGCGTCGTAAAACTTACAATTTGTTTCTTACAAAAATTTTCTTATTTTTATGTGCTTATTATTTTTAAAATTATGATTATATTTTAGACATTTTATACTTTTTTGAAACTTTATTCCTTTATAAAAAATGTGTAAGAGAATCAAATTATTTCATTTTAACCTCAAAGAATTATTTCTAGTCGAAAGTTGTTTATATTTTGTGCTCTCGAAACATTTTTAACTCCCCTGAGACCCCTTAAGTTCTTGTGAATGTTTTTGTTTCGATGATTTTTATGAATTACATATATATACCTATCTATGTAAATAAAATGTACGCTAATAAACTTAATTTTGTTCAATATATGTCTTTTTTTGCATTATCTTTTAGCACGAAAAAGTATTTCAGTACCCCTCAGTTTCGTTTCCCTCTCAGTTGTTAAGCGATTTTCACTGTATTTCTCTACACGCAATCATTTAACTAAAACTACGCATAAAATTTTACCAGTAGGTGAACCATATATAGTTTCACTAATATTCTTAATAAAATATTATTTTTTATTTAATTAGTTTTATTTTATTTATTTTTTTACCGAGAATTTCATTCGTTTTCTACAAATAATCTCTTTTGCAGCATTTATAATTCAGATTTCTTACGAAACAGCGATAAAACAGTTAAAATATATTTTATGCTAGTCTCACTGAATTTTCTTCACGCCAACACTGATTTCACGACATCTGATATCTCATTACATTCAGAAAAAAAAAGTGACTTAGCCGAATTTTGTAAATAAACAATCTCTGAAAAAAATCTGATAAGAAAAGATATCCTGTCTGTGAAGTTTCCAGAAATAAACTTGCGGCATCAAAGAGTAATACAGATATCGTGTCTTCTAATTTTTTTTTTGTACACTCTGTGATAGATGACTAACGACAGATAAACCATCGTCGCCTTATATAGGTCAAGACTATTAGCCTATATCTCTTAAAATATTAATTTTGAATTTAAAATACACTTTGATTTAAAATAAGCATTGTCTCCTTAAAATGCGACTTTAAATTTTGTGTTTAATGGAAATTATTACAGTTAGAGTTGCATTTAACTTTATGTCAGTTATGACATATCATAAAAAAATCAATTCAGATAAAACATCAAAGAATTATAGTACTTTTAAACGATTAACTTCCGAATTTCAGGATTAGACAATAATAGTATTATTTAAAGAGTTTTTAAATAAATAAAAATGTAACGTAAATTATATTTTTTAACAAAATGTTACACTAAAACTTTGCATTTTCATTCATACACAAGAAATTTTTTCATATACATAAACAATTATTTCAATAATTGAAATTATTTCATAAGCCCTTTTTTAAAGCCTTTTGATGTATAAAAAGTAAATTCTTATATAAACTAAGAACAATTTTGAATAATTTTTTCCATTCTCTGTTTAACAACAGGAAAATTTAAAAACCTCTCTTCTAAATGTACTCAATCATTTATCTTCGTAAATGCTACTTCAAACTTTTTAAAATTAATTTCATATAATTTTCTATGAAGAGCCATATAATTCCAAACTAACAAAAAGAGTTTTTGATACATAATAATAATAATTTCTACTTTTTTTTAAAAATGATCCCAAACATACTTAAATAGTGAATGAATGATTTGAAAGGAGAAGGTAAAAATCGTTTTTTTTTAAGTTCTGAATGTATTCAACTCGAAAAAGTTTTTTTAGAGCACCATAAATGAAACATCCAAATGCCCTATTAGAAAATAAAGAAGTAAGGTGCAAATAACAAGTGTAGCTTATTGAGATAGAAAATATTAATTCTGATTTTTTTCTTTGATAAAAAAATAGTTATTGTGTGCTGGTTCCATTTATATCCCATTTCAAGATACCAAATCGAGTGACTTTAAGGTATCCGACTACGTTCGGAACCGTGATTTTAAAAAAGCGCATGAATGGATAATTTTCATGATATTTAGTGTCACTTAAATTAGAATACATGTATAAAATTGTTTTAAGGACATTTTGCCAAAATAAAATTTAAATACAATATTTCGGCAAAAAATTAACTTAGAATAACCTTTTTTCAAAATGTTCTCCTTTTATAAAAAATGCTTCTAAAATAATAATATTGTGCTTATATAAAGTAAAGACCTCCTCAGAGAGTCTGAGCTATTATTTTTGAAAAATTCGCATTATTTTCAGAGTTACCATAAATTGAAATAATTATCAGCGTTTTTTTCTTAAAATTTCTCCCCTCTGTTGTCGTAAAACATGGATAAACCCTCTTCTAAGTTATATATTTCAAAAATTCTAGTTGAGCCTCTGAACAGAGGTCTGAGCTATAGATAGGCAAAATATTATTATAATAGAAGCATTTTTTGCAAAAGGAGAATATTTTGAAAATGGGTCATTCAATACGTTCATTTTTTGACAAAATATTGTTCTTAAATAATATTTTATTGAAATACTATTCTTAAAACAATTTTGTATACATTTTCTAATCTAAAAAACACTAAATATCATAAATATTATCCATTTATACCCTTTTGCCAAATCACGGTTCCGAACGTAGTCGGATACCTTAAAAGTGTTTAAATCCAAACCCTTCCTCTCCAAACCAAAGAGCTCCAAAAAACATTCAGAATAGCTGATTCAATCTTTTTTAATGCTGTATGGTCTAAAAGTTAAATTAGATTTACTATCTATGACCTTGATCACAATTAATTTTATTCGAAATTTAAACGGTTTTTGTTGCTAAGAGAACATGATAAAATTTGAATAATCGTGTGGGGTCGTGTGGGGTCCATCCAGAAAATTCCAGAAATCAGAGTATTTGAAGTTTACAAAAGCGTGTAAAAAACTCAAAAATATGAAAAAGATAGGATATAATCTCAAATTAACCAATCATCATCGTAGGAAATCAGGAATTAAGAATAAATTCAAAACGTTTTTAGTATGATGTGAATCTTTTTTTGATTAAAAGGGTAAATTTGAACACACTGAGATTTTTTTTTTTTTTCAGTTTATTTTAATTTTAATTTCAAAACTTTTAGAGTGATTTAAGGTACTATATAAGATTTAGGCGCAAATGAAGAATAACCTTTTTTCACGATAAAAGAGGATGAAATAAAAAAACTATGCATAAAATAGAGAAAATAAAAAAGATATGTTATGTATATATTTCATTGGATATATGTAAAACATTTAAAAGCGTCGTAGCTTTTTACGGAAATTTCTATAAAATACAGTTTATAAAATCCCCCAAATTATTACTATTGCTTACTATAAGCCAAAGACTATATATATATATAATATATATATATATATATATATATATATATATATATATTACTTGATAGTTACTGCTAATCCTAAATCAATGCTTTGTAAAAATGAAAGCGAATTGCTGCTAAAAACTATTAACAGTTGATAACGTTCATTTTGAAAATTATTATCACTATTATTTGAATGTTTCAAATATTTCCTTTAATTTTTGTAAGTAGACACTAAAAAAACAATATTAATCCAAAAACAATATGAAATTTCACCTTTTCTTATATATTTATAGTGGCGCACACAAGAGGGGGGAGAGGGGTCCGTACCTTTTTCTGTTGATTATAATCCTATATATATTACGTAAAAATTAGTTATTTATTTTTTATTAATAACTAATTTTATTAATTAGTGCTAATTATTTATTCAATAATTAATGTTTGATTGTTTTTTGTTCTCGAAAATCGACAAAATCAAAACAATATGTTGAGCAGCGTATTGGAGCATCATACCAAAATAGTGGACTTTCGACCCTGGACCCCCTCCCTTGAAAAACTTTTGTTTGCGCCACGGTACACATATTATATGCAAACAAAATTAAAATTCTTCATTGATAACCATCAATGATCCTTTAAAAGTTGCTTTCAAACTAATACAAGGTCTAAAACCTTATCGACACCGGAAAAATGAGTCTATAATTTAACTAGAAATCTTTGTGACAAGATTTTTTTTCACACTCCTTATTCCAAGTAGGTAAAATAAAAAGTACTGATAGATATACACTCATTTTTCAGCTTTCTTGAAATATAATTCAGTTCGAACAAAAGACGTGTGAATTTTTTCATTCCCACCAGAAACAAAAAAAATTCTTTAAAAAAAAATTCTTCCTGTAAGAGGTAACTATACATTTTGAGGGAAGTACGTACTTAAACTCGCTTCACGCTTTAGCCCTTGTCAAAACCGCCCTTCACCCACGCAATAGAAGACACTTCCCCTCATTTTGAGTGGGAGAAAAAAAAAAACTTCCATCGTTTCCCATGATGTCCCATTCAGGAACAGAAGGAAATCGTCAACTTGTCACTTTTCCCAGGGAGCTTGGGAGGTCAAATATCTGTCATCGTGCTTCTATTACAAATAGACGTAGACTACTCATTCGAAGAGGAAGCTTGAAGGGGTGAAAATCTCCTTTTTATGGCTGGTTGGGAGGTCTTTTCGTCAGAGTATTTAGGCACTTTTTTTAAAAAAAACTGATCGGGTAATTTGTCTTTTTATGATTTCTTATAGTCAGGAAAATATTAAATGAGAAATTAAAGAAGAAATATAATGAAATTTCGAATATTTGGAGAAGTATGCCTCAATATTCTTACCGTATAACGCGCACTTTCAACACAAAAAATAACATCGAATTTTATGGGTGCTCGTTATACGCCGGGTATAAAAAATGAAAGCTTTATAAAAACAAAAACCAAAAAAATCGACTTAGGTCGAAAAACTGTTTATTTAAAAGAAATAACATTCCTTATGAACTTAAAGAGACATTTTTTCGCAACGCAAAAAAGAGGGGGTGCGCGCGCGTTATAGACTTATAAACTGCAGCTTGAAAGTATAGGTGGCATTGTACGCTTGATTTTAACGGTAAGTATAACTGACTAAAAATAAACATGTTTAAGTTAATACAATAACTAAAAATAAACGCGTTTAACCTAAATTAAAATATTCGTCTGAAAAAATTAAAAAATGTGTTTCAAATGAAGCGTTGAAAAGTCTACATAATCCATGTAACCTGCTTTAAAAAAGTAATTCAGTCCGAGACGATGTCAGACATTCTTTCTTATTGTTGTTAATGTTTTTGATTCCAAGATCCTTAATCAAGTTGACGTTTTAAATAAAGTCTTTGTTCACCCGACTTATATATGTAACACACTTAAAAAAACGACATACATTTGGAAGAAGATGTTAAAACAACTTAAGTTCTTTATTTTGAATGATTTCCATGCCAAAAAGTTTGACACAGTTTTAAAACAAAGTTGAAATTCACTTCACATTGTTCAATTGCGTGGTATATGTTTCTGTGAAAAATCATTATATTTATAATTAATTCACTTATACATTATCACTGAATGTAATCTGAGTACGAAAAGCATATGTCTTAGAAAAATATGCACACTTTTTCAAGTTTTCTCGGAATAAAAAGATGTACAGAACAATAGTGATTTCGGAAATTGTTATTGAATAAATTTGTAAGTTTAGCATTGAATTATATAATAATTCCTTTTGTTATTTTTTGCATTATTAATCATTATAACGAATATAATTTTATTCTACTTATTGTAAAAATATACAAGAGTTCTATTAATATTCCATTAATTAAGCGATATATTTACACCAGTTATATTATAAAGTAGGGTCAGGATAATTTTAAAGTGTACCTTAACAAATTTAACCTGAGATTTCAAAAACATTTTTTTTTTCAACTGGGGCTGTGGATTGGTTTTTTTATCATTGCAAACCTAATACATTCCCCGGGAGTTGGTACCACTTTTTAGTACGGCATCATATAGGTGGATACCAATTAGTATTATGGCATTTTAACGCCCATTTTCCTCCCCAGAGGGACGCATCTAAACTCTGAAGATGCGAAAGTATACTAAAAATATAATTTTGCAGAGAGCACCCAAACCAAACAGTCACGCAAAGGATCTTTCACATGTCGTATAATCATACGATATGAACACTGTCACGTTTTTTTTTTCTTTTCTTCTTCTTTTTTTTATGCGTTGCTAATCTACCATCCTGGGCTGGGATCGAATCGGCAATCTTGGGCACATAAGGCCAGCGTCTCTAACCAGCTACGCTACCCAGTAGGCCCTTTAAAAAATTTTGCGGGCAAACATCAGATCAAGGCCCACGAAATGTTTCGTAGCAAGGGGCTAGGTGTATGCCTGTCGTTAGCCGTAGCTTTGAGCACCATACAGACGACAGTACGATTTGGCTAGGTTCCACCCCAATTTTGAGGGAGAACACCCAAGGGGTGGTCAGAGGCCTCCCACTCTCTTCCCCTTTCAACAATCTCACGAGAGGACCTGCGGCTCGACGACTATTTAGAGTACCCCCTTGCCGCAAATGCACTATATATTTACAAACTCTCATGACTTTTCCGGGATTCGAACCCAGTCCCCGCGTCACCGCAGTCAGCGTCGCTAATCACTATACCGAACGGGTGGTGCGAGGTATACGGAAACAGTTTTATGTTTTCAATAAAAAAAAATATTAAAAATTTCATAAAATATTCTTTTTTGTCAAATTATTATTTTCCCCCTTAATACATTAATTTTAGAAAGTTTTATTATTAACATTCCTTACATAAACTGATAATTTTGTAACATACAACATATAAAAATTTATTGTTTTCCTTGATTAAATACTGTATAATCATTAAAAATAATATTTAAAAACATTCTTCTAGAGTTGGTATGGAACTTTATAACTAAGAGAAAAAAATTTCAACAACTTTCTCATAAGACTTGTGATTTGTGCTCCAAAAAAGGAAAAAAATCTCCATTGTTTATATAATTAAACCGATAAGACTAAGTCCTCATTAAAATGTGAAAGTGTGTGACATCAAAAAGCGTGCCACAATGTAACGTTAGTGAAGCATTTGAAAAATTAATTATTATTAAAAAATGAAATGAAAAATTTTGAAAAATATTATGAAAAATTATTTATTAAAAAATTAAAACTGTCCAAAACAGAATTGAAATCACATTAAATCACCCGTAGCTGTTTCTTAGACAACAAAATGATAATCATATAGTTTAAAATAGTTTTGTCGATCAACAGAATAGTCAATTTTAATGATAATTCGAGAAAATTTCATCAAATTTCCTTAGTTCATTTGCAATTCTTTTACTGAAATCGTAGTTAATGATTGATAAAAAAAAGTTAGAACTAAAAACATTGCATAAAATGATTTTTTTTTCATTTTATAACTCAGAATGTAAATCTGATGAGTTAAGTAAAATAAATATGATATATAAAAATATGAATAAATAAGAAGTTACTGTGTTGTATGTATACAAATAAGTATACGGGCATGGACCTTTATATCGAAGGTGTTGCCTTGCTGTTAATAAATTCATTCTTCTTTTTTTTTCTGTTCTAAATACGCTAAGTCAACGGATACCTTTGCAGCTGTCTATCGTTCAAACATTAGTTTCAGTAATAACATAGATGGATATACGTTCATGTGTTATACATATTTATCCTTACTAAAATATTTATTTCTGAATTAGTGTCAAGAAAACTATTTTCTAAAGAGAAAAAAATGCTTTCATTCAAAGTTTTATAGAAAATATTGCACACATTTGTATAGTTGAGGTATATTTCACTGCAGCTCAAATATATAAATATATATTGTTGCTTAGATCAGGGTTCACCATTTTATGCCATCAGTCTCAAAGAGCAAGACAGTTCTTCAGGAACAATGAAAATTTATTGTCGAAAAACAATCCTAAGAAATGCACGTTACAGCAGTACAAATTTAGAAAATAAATCCCAGAAGGTCTTCATACCTTCTACAGTACTCAGACACAACTATCACAATGTCTAAAAATACAAATACCAAATGTATTTGCAAGCAATCGCTCGATCGAAATAACTCTTCAACAGCTCAAGACAATACTGACTTTTCGATGATTAAAACGATACTAACTCAGTTTTGGCGAGTGACACCCTATTTATAGACTGAATGGACATTTCTCCAAAAAAATCCGCTTCCGTCATAGATCGTGACATTAGTAGATTTCTCTAGTCATTTCTAGAAGCACCTATATAATCGCCAATTCACCAAAAATGAGGCTGACTTGGCTCTATCGCCAAGTTTCCATTGAATTGCCATTTTATGTAAGGAACGGCGTTGCTTGCGATTATTATAATTTTAATATAAAATAAGTACAACAGAAAGTAATACTAAGGTCTAACACATCCAGATATAAATTACTTACGCCATTTTAAGCATTCATTACGCAAAATTTGTAACAATATATATTATAATAACTAAATGAGCCTATATTTTTCGTATTGCTTTAGTTCATAGATTTATTACTTTTACCTTTGTACATGAATTTTTTTAACCAATATTCCTTTTGGCAAATAGCAGAAGTTATCATTTTGAAGATTTTCTGAAAACTTTCTTAATAACTTTACTCAGCATGCTCATCCACATTGACATGTGTTCCTAAATCAATATTTTATTTTTAAAAAATATATTTCTCTTTCATTAAACCTTTGTTTGTCATTTATTATTGCTTATTTCTGTAAAAATGAGCATAAAATGCATATCCAAAGTTTTAAAAAAATGTTGGAAAGAATTTTTATTGCAAAAAAAAAAAAAAAGGAAAAGATTTGTGTCAAATGAAATTTAACGAAAAAATAATAAAAATACGCTAAAATTTCATTTTTTGTTAATATGTTTTTGATTAATAACAATACCATTCTATTTTAATTATCACAATGAAAGCTCAGAAATAATTCTGAGAACTGTAACACGATAAATGTTTTGAAAGATATAATAATTACAATATTTCTTGAAAAGTTTGTCCTCTTTCCCCCAAAGATGACAAAATCCACAGTTAAAAGCTGATTCAAAGAAGGGAAGCAGAGTTGAAAAGTGAGAACTGCAAATATTTTAGATTGGAATCATTAAAGGATTTCTTGGTTCCTCACAAACACTTGAGAACTATTGTGCAATATGGTAAAAGTCATTAAAATTACCCAACGAAGCGCGGCAACGCATCCGTTGTCGGGATATGTAAACAAGGGGAGGAGAACTGTTCGTTTCCTACTTAAATATAATCCACAAGGGCGGCGTGGATTTCACTAGTCCTTCAACTCTGTGAAATGCATCCATGTTGCCAGATTCAGAGTTTGAACCGAAGCTATTCGGACTCTTTGTTGTATTGTGTATGTTAATCTGACTCAACATGGGATGTCTATTAAACAGAGAAAAGTTTTCTGCTTTTCTGGATGAGACACACCCAATGTTCTTGCATTTGTGTAACTTTTCCCTCATTCCTAACAGTTAAATGCAATTCCGATATAAATTCAACTAAACATTTTATAATAGCATTCCGAATAAACAATCGTATTAATGAGGTTATAAATATATCTCTTGAAATTAATAATTAACGTAAATTTCGGCTGCACAGGCGTATAACGCGCACCCCCTTTTTTAAGAAGAAATCTGAAATGTGTGTAAGCAGTGCTCTAATGTTTTAAAGTCATTTATTCGGAGTACAATCTCAGGTTTTTGAAAAAATAGTATACTTCTGGAACTATGACTTTTAAGTTCATAGGGTATGTCATTTTTGTTAAATAAACAGTATTTCGATATATATAGAAGCCTACTTTTTTTTATACTCATCTCTTTTGTTTTTTATTCTTAAAGCTGTCATTTTCATACCTGGCATATAACATGCAACCGTAAACTTTGATATTATTTTTTGTGTTAAAAATGCGCGTTATACGCCAGATTTTACGGTAAATGTAATCATTAATTAAAAAAATTCTTTTAATCAGTAAACCAAACTGGCTTGCTTACTTGATCATCTCATATAGTTAAGACTTTTCAAATATTCTTGGCAATTAAACTTTCTTTTTTTCTACCAAAAAATTGGAACTAAACCGAAAAATCCAGCGAATAAAACGCACTTTTGAACACAAAAAATAAGATCGAAATTTATGGGTGCGCGTTGTACGACGAGTATACAAATGAGAGTTTTCAAAAAAAAAAGGTAGGCATAGAAAAAATTAGATTTCAACATATATCGAAATATTGTTTATTTTAATGAAGGACATACCTTACGAACTTAAGGGGTTGTAGTTCAAGAAGTATACAATTTTTTTCTAAATCTTGGAGTAGTACTTCGAAAAAATAACTTCAAACGCGAAAAGATTTTCCTTCTCGGAATGAACAAAATACAGAAAACACCTGCCACGCCGGCGAAATTTAAGAGGATTGTGATATAAAAGCAATGTGTTTTCACATGTTTCGTAGAAAGGAGGGTAACTTTGCTTTGAAAACCTTTTGGAATAGCCTGTGACATCTAATGTACTTTCACCCTCCACCCCTAAATGAAATGAATGATTAGTTACTGTTGCAACATCATCCGAAATGAGGAACATCATGAAAAGTATGCACAGCTACTTAGACTCACCTTCCACTGGTGAAACGAATAACAAATGGACGACAGGGAACAATTTGTTGACTCTTTGATGCTAAAAAAGACAATGCAAGGGGGAAAAATCAGATTACTTTCCAAAAACTCAATAAATGCTTTGTTTTTCAAAAAACTAGAAAATTTTGTATTGAATGTCATTAAGCTCTTGTGAATGTTTTTGTTTTATTGATTTTTATTAAATACATTCATATATATACATATCTATGTAAAAATATTTCAGTCCCTCTCATTTTCGTTAAAACGATTTTCACTGTATTATAACGCATAGTGCGGCTTTAAGTTTTAACAGGAATTGGCTGTTCGAATCTTAAGCATCAAGTTTTTAACTTAACTACAAGTCTTAAAAAAAGGTATTTTAAGTAGGATTTTTAAGCCACTTCACGAATAATTAAAAAGTATTCTAAGAATTCATTCCAACCATCAAATGAATATATATAACGCAACAAGTAAATAATATATGTTGTCATGAATGGTCACAATCTAATAGGTAAAAACTAATTTTATAAAGGAGGAAAACACATAAATAAGAGTGATATTTTTAAATTCAAACTCTAACGATTCAACACGAATAAAAAAGATTAAACAATCCTTCAAAAAATCAAAAAGTTATCTTGGCACAAAACTAGTGAGTTTTAAATTCAAACTCCTTAAATTTTGCTCTTTTTAAAAAGAAATAAATAACAACACTTGGAATAAGTTATCTGTCGTCTCGCCTCAGAGGCTGTGTAGTAAAATATTTTACTCTTAGATAAAAAACTTAACACAATACTGGCAAGTAGTCAAGAGAAAGTGGTTAACGCATTATAATAGAGAAAGCGTAATGCAGTTAAAAAACTCGACGGAAAATTAAGAGTTCCGGTTTCCCGCATACCCCAAACAGATACATGTAAAATAATTTTCTTTAAGAAATTAGGAATTAAAACACGTTGATTAATTTTCATTTTATATAAAATGGAATAAAAATTCAGAAGTATTCTCATGTAAAAGCACAGTACCGTGATTTATTTTTTTGTGATTTCAAATAAACTTTTTACCAATGACAGATTTTTGGATCTTCATAATAAAATAGTTACTATTTATTTACTAATTGTTACGTATATTTACTTTTTTATCATTACGCAAAAAATCTTTTCATGTTTCTCACTACGTACCTCTGAAAGAGATTTATGATTTCGGCAGGAATTTTCTTCTTTCGAAGGAAATGAAAAACTACTAATTATTTTTGCGGGATTATTTAATCCCCATAAATCACTTTTACATTCAACGATGAAAAGAAGCATTCAGAATATTCATCAAGTTTTTTCGATATTTCATCACGCAACAAAAAAAAAATTTCATGAACTAATTACAAAAACGAATTTTTGATACTTCCTCGATTAATTTGTAGGTACCTCATATTATACCAATGATACAGCAATCAAAGTCCATAAAGGAAAAAAAGAGTTTTACAATGATTTGATTGAAAATAAAAAAAAAAACTCAAATACAAGGTGTGACAGACACACACGAAAAAAAAACGAAACTTAGTGTGCTGCTTGAAAAAAGAGTGGAGTTGGCTACAACAGTTTCGGTGATGCCATCGCACATGCCTCCTCTATCTGTGTAGCCAGTTTCACCTTTATCGATCACGCCAGTTGGGAGTACTTCATCATTGAATGAACACGTGCTACTGCATTCTGCCGGAAAAATGCCAAATTAACATCGAGTTTCTTGTGAAACTTAAGAAATCAAACCACGAAAACATTTCCTATAATAACCGAGGCTAGTGGAGATGAAACTCGTGCACATGTGTTTGAATGGTATAAAAGGTTTTCAGGGAGAAGGTTCAGTGATGAACGTGCTCGGCGCCCAAAGTAAGTGATTACATACCAAAACATTACAAAAAATTCGCGATATGAGTGAGTTCCCACTCCCATCAAAAGTCAGACTGTTAATCAACATCACCCCATTGAAGTACTAAAAAATGAGGAAAAAAGACCAGAATTGGGGAGTTATGGATGGCTGTTGCATCAAGGAAATCAGACGTCCCTATCTGTCAAGCAGTTTCTGACCAGCAAAAACATTACTGAGATGGGGCATCCACATTATTCATCCGATTCGGCCCCATGAGACTTTTTTGTTTAATTTCCTACATTTAAATCTTGCTGAAAGCGAACCCATTTTACCTTAGTGGAAGAGGTTGATGCAAAAACGGAAAATGTCCTAAAGGGACTTTCAAAAATCTCGCACCAGAACTGTTACCAGCAATGGCAGCACCGAATGCTGAAGGGGACTACTTTGAGGGTGATACTGTTACGGAGAACTGATGCTGTAAGTGCAATGATTTATTGGACCGGTCTCAATTTTTTTTTGTGTCCCACCTCGTATATGACATTTTGCAATATAAAAATAAGAGCACGAATAGAATATAGTTTCAAAAAATAAATCCGTGATTTTGAAAAAACGTTCAAATGAATACATTTTTGGATATATAGTGTCACCTGAATTAGAATAGACACATAAAATAATTTTAAGAATATTATTACAACAAACACAATTATTTAAATGTAACATGAAGAAAAAACATTCTCCCTTTACGAAAAATGCATCTATAATAATAATACTTTACCTAAGGCTTCTGTGCAGAGCTCGAACCAGGATTTTTGAAATGAAAATTCAGGATCCTATCTGAGCAGAGAAATTTTAACAAAAAGCAGTCGTAAGTATTTCAACTAAACGTAACTCCGAAAATATCTTAGTCCAGGCTCTGTACAGAATTCCTAGCTATAGAAAAATATCATTATTAAGAAGTATGAAGAAGGCAGAATGTTTTGAAAACATATCATTCTTTCTTCCTTTTTTACCAAAAAAATTGCATTTAAATAATTTTTTAATGTAATAATATTATTAAATTAATTTTTTAGAATAATAATATTATTAAAAACATTTTTAATGTAATAATATTATTAAAACTTTTTATATGTATATTGTAATCCAACTGATACTTAATATAAAATAAAATATCCATTTAGGGTATAGGCTTTTTCAAAATCACGGTTCCGAACGTAATCACTTTAAACTGTTTTATATTTGCGTTCTTAAAATTTATTTTAAAAAATAATCACTCTAACGCAGTGTTTCTCAAACTTTCGATACTGGCGCCCCCCTTTTCAATCACAATTTTTATCGCGCCTCCCCTTATACATTAATAAATTACTGAATGCAATAATAATGCACTTTGACGCTAAAGCTACAATACACGATCTTAATTATAAACAGTACAAATTAATAACCTAAGTATTAAATTTTGCATATGTTACTTTTAAGCAAAAAAAAAAATT
>BMAV01011392.1:882817-955231 GCA_019973955.1 Trichonephila inaurata madagascariensis | reverse complement strand
ATAATAATATTATTAAAAACATTTTTAATGTAATAATATTATTAAAACTTTTTATATGTATATTGTAATCCAACTGATACTTAATATAAAATAAAATATCCATTTAGGGTATAGGCTTTTTCAAAATCACGGTTCCGAACGTAATCACTTTAAACTGTTTTATATTTGCGTTCTTAAAATTTATTTAAAAAAATAATCACTCTAACGCATAAAAGAATGAATCCATAGATTAAAAATACCAATACCAGCTCAAAAATGTGATTTGCATCACTTGTTACAAAATAGATTATTAAGATCACTTTCTTCTGTCCTTTCAAAAAATCAAAGAAAATTATTTGAATATTAATAGTTGTCTTCAAACAAAACAAAAAAAGCAGTTCAGTACAAAACGGGAAAAAGTCACCATTTTTCACAAACATCACTGCATAACTTAGTTTAAATTCACATATACATTCTTGCTTAGACACGTGGCAATTACCATACAAAAATAAATAGTGCACAACACGTCTGTGCTCCGTAATAAGCAGCTTAAGGAAAAAAGAAAGCAATAACGGTTCGCAAAATCATCAAAAACATTTTCCACGAACTTGAAAATACCATCATTTTTACTGTCGCATGTCATTGCAAAGTTACTCGTGACACGTGCAAGCCCCTCCACCCCCAAAAAGGCCTCCTGAGGGTGGGATTCGTGCTTACATTTCTCACTTCCCTGTAACTTTTCGTGCATATATTGGGGGGAGGGGTCTTTAGCAGATTAAAATATATGACAAAACCACACATAGGTTGGATCGATGGTGGCAAATGGTGTTCTTTCCAGATATCCGTTCTTGTGTTTGAACTTTTGACAGCAGTCGTTATTGAGGAGATTGGAATACAATGGCCAATGAGAGCGAGTCAGAACTTGAGTCATTCTGTCTCGAATGACGCGTTGGATGAACAGAAAGAATTCAGGTTCAGAAGCCTATGTAGAATCTATGAGGTATTTTTAAATATGATGGTCTAGGTGAAAATTTTGTAAGCGCTAGTGTATACCAAGCTAAAAAATGTAATACAAGTAATTTTCTTCTGTTGGACCAAGGAGTGTTTTGGGAAATATTTCAAACTTTCCACAAATAAAGATACATTATGGAGTTAATAAATTAAAAATTTCAAAAGGCTGTAAAGTGTTTTTATTTACGGCTGCTGCAGAAAATGTCATAAAAATGCTTAAGAATATCCATACTATGTTAAAATACACCTATTCGTATTTATACAACTTTAAAATACACGTTGCAGACGATAGTGTTTTCAGGGACGTCTTGAGGCTCTACACAAAATGTAGGCTATTAAAAGTATACAATACTCGCATGAACAATAACGCGAAACAAGAAACATGCATGAATTACAATTGCTCGACCGACCATTTGATTGAAGGAGTAATGAGAGTGTTGGTGGTTGATCTAGGAAAGGGTCTTCAAATGTAGCCAATTGACATAGTGTCTGAAATTCCCAATGTTTCGGAGAATACAACCAGAAAAACACATTTAAATTATTCGAATCATGACAGTAGTGATTCTACATCACGTGTCACTTCAGTGGGCGTGACATATTCCACCTTTAACTCGGCACTTTTCGCGCACGGTATGTCATACTCACCGCCTAACTTTTTACAAGACTCTATCTAAACCTTTTTTGGAGAATGAATGGTTTCTCGTGTAGCTGACTTTAAGGTAATATCCTTTGAAGGGCCTTAGCTTGTATACGAATTCTAAATATATGTTTTTGGATACCGCCTCTTCGCTGATGCCATACCCTGCGCGTGGATCGCCGTTACAGTTAGATACATAGATACATTAGTTACATATATATAGTACAACAGTATTTTCGGATGAATAAAGTCTCTTTGTGGGGAGGATAAGGAAAAATCGAATGATGAAGAGTATAACAGCAAGTATATGATTCCTCCACTGAAATCTATCCAGATAATTTAACTGAGGGAGCATTATATTCAATGGCTTGAAAATGTAATCGTTAGCCTATGGCACTATTTTTTGTGTTGTTGAACGTTGCGACAATAAATGAGCAACTTATTTTGCTAAGTACTCAGAAACCACCTACTAAACATCAAACCAGACGCTGATTTCTTAAATGTTTTGGATTTAGATTAACAGAAGAATGTAAAGAATATAGAAACCAGCAAACGATGCTTCTACGAAATTTTTAAAAAAATAAGATCCAGTGAAAACATCATCCTCACTCACTAAAGAAGTGTATAAACAATGTACTAAATAGCCTAATATAAAGAAGAAAAAACTTAATTTACGTGTGTAAAGTGTGATAAACATATTGTATTTCCTACTTTTCTTCCTTTTTTACGTTTGTATGCAAATTTTACTGTAAAGACAGAATGTATACACCCTTGGAAATGAGATACCCTGCCCGTGAAATTCCGTTAATTTTTTTTCGCGCGAGCAATGACCAAAAGGAGAAACCCAGAGACTCTGTATACGTTAAGGAGCTTCGCAGAGACTAGAGAGACACTTTGACAAGCTTCCACACGGTCTCTCCCACCGATCGACTTCCAGAACACTCCAATGGACTCTCTCTGCAACTGACTTCCACACCTATCGAAGCTCACACCTACGAGCATTCCAAAGTCATCTTAACGCCGCGACCCCAACCGTGCATAGCAGTACAGACCGAGCAGCAAACCCTGTTCTTATGGAATGTTCGCTTTTCTGCCGAAAGGATCTTGTGGTCGGAAAGATGGTTTGTAGGCACTAGAGAATATAATTTTGGTAATGCTAGAGCAGGGGTATATACTCAAACCTTTTTTCTGCCAGGCCGCATACATAAGATAACTATTTCACGCGGGCCACATACATATGATAACTATTGCACGCGGGCCAAAACATGAGAATTAATGGAGAGGGAAGGGAGAAGTGCTTCAAGACCAAGAAAATTTAAAATATGGAAATTGATCAAAATATTAAAACTCCTATTTTCCTCTTTTAATTATTATTTTTTGTATTTTTTATATTTTTATCACTAAATTTTTCTAAATTGGAAGCATTTAAGAATCACGCTTTCACAATTTCTGCATTAGTAAACGACTTCATATGATTACCAATAATACAACAAATTTTATAGGGTGCCTTTGTTACCGTTGTGACATTACCACTGACAAAACACTTTTTTGCTGTTTTAAAGATTATTCAAAAAAGCCTATTTATCACCTCTTAAAAGATATCTTCGAGGAAAAGTGACATTGAATTTTATTTCTGCTCTTATTAGTATTTTTAAATACAACATTTTCACGATATATCAAACAATTACTGAACCATTCTTGTTTTTCACTACAAAAAAAGTCAACTTCTCAATCACCTTGAAACAATCTATTTTTTTTTTCGAATATTTTTTCGCTTGCAAGATATGAAAGAGAATTAAAAATGAGTTCCACTCATAAAATGGAAGCTACTACACTGTTGTCTATTATCACTAATCAGAAAAAAATATGTATCAACTGGAAACCATACGACATCGACAGCAAACAGCAAAATTGATTTCTCTGATTTTTTAACAAAGAATTTCCCCCCAAATTTTCATAAATGAATTTCTCAGAGCAATAAGCCATGACCGGGGCACTCAAAAAAGGACACTCATCGCTGTGCTAGAAAATAGAAGTTACCTAGTGATAAATTTTGTCGGTACATGTCACCCAATCATCAAATTAGAAGACGAAAATAGATGTATTTAGAAAAATCCATTAATAGTCTAGGATTATTATTTCCCGAGAAAGCTCCTAGAAGATGAATTCCAATCTACATAAGGAGGATGCAGGGAAGACAACATTTTCGGCCTTTTGAATTCTGATGATGGGTTTGAAATACTGTGCTTAATATTTGTGGGATCTGTGCTCTTGTGGATATGTTAATTGTTGACTGTAAAATAGGATGAACTCGAATTACTGGAGAGTTTCTGAATAAACAACGATTTTTACTTCCAAAGAATATCTTTATGAATTATTTAGATTTTTTCTGCATTTGAAAGGCAATCAACAACTTAATATATTAAGCAATTTTTTTAATAAAATTTTTATTTGTTATCTAAAAATTACTTAATAAATTCTGAAGAAATATTTTTTATTATTTAAAATTCAGACAATTTAAAGTCAACAAAATTATTAAAATAACATATGCAACTGTGTGAAAGTACAATAATATCTGAAGTATGCAAAATTAAATTTATCAATATATTTAAAGAAAAATAAAATAAAATAACACATACTCGAAGCAAAGAGAATAGATGCATTTTAACTGAAAATCAAACTCGGAACAAACTCTGACTGAAAGAAGAATAAAAAATGTCTAAATTATTTAACTTATATTGGTAAAAAGTATATAATTTTTTTGCAATGGTCTATTTTCAAGATTTTTATGCTCAATAAAATGATTTGAAAAGTTGAAATATGGGAATTTCATGGTGGAAGTGGAGTTTGAGATTTTTATTTGCATGAAAAAATTGAACAGTAAAAACAATTCTTCGAACAGAGTCTCAAATTTATACGATCGTCCAAATAGTTCTTTTGTATAAAACCCGAAAGATTTGAAAAATAAAAATAAAAGATATCGAAATATATGAACCGTTTAACTTTAAAATCACTAAAAAAAGCAATTCAATTCTCCTTTCTGATATGACTTACGCAATGTAGCGTCTTAAATTTAAAAAAGATGATCACAAGAAAATAAAGGAGGCATAAAAATTATCTAACTGTATTATTCGGTTCACAAATTCATGTGGTATCATGCTTTTAGATCATTATAGCTTGAGAGTGACAACAATTATCGGTACTCGTGTATTACACCGTCGACCCATTTCATCAAAGTCGCCAAATGATGCGATATGCAGCCAACAGTGGAAGCAGTTTCTGTACATGTTCGAGCACATTAATAATAATGATGGCAGCATTTAACGATATATTTTGAACTGGCGATGTCTTTTCATTTGGCGAAATGGATCTACGATATAATACGTAATTACAAAATTATCTAAAGATGTTCAATATATATATAGACCTGTAATCTTGATTACTACAATATGGCATAATGATTGCGCAACAAATTGCAGCTTCTAAGACATTAATCAACACAGCCGTCAGCTGCAGAGGATTTATATCGGCCCTAAAATGTTGGAAAGCGAACTTTTTCCCCTAACCTTCATTCTACATCTGCTTCCGTTTACGGAACTTCCATTCTATGAAAAAAGCAAAATAAATGTCTTGGGTGAAGCCCAAGTGCCATTTTGACGGAGTAACGCCAATACTAACAGCAGACACAAAAGTGTACTGACCTTTCTCTCCCCCTCCCTCTTCGTATTCTAAATATTTAACAAAGCTACTATTCTATAAATCTATTTGCGCAGAGTTTTTAGTCACCTTTTTTCTCTTCACTTCTTTGATGTCTTCCGCCTGTGACTTTATGCCCCCTTCCATAGAATATAGGTCTTTGATGTCACCGAAGTGACTGGGGACTACGGAAAACTAGGATTTCAAGAAACTATTAATCAAGGTTTGATTTAAGGAAGTCATTTGTAGGTATAGAGTTCGTTCCCGATCTTAACGTTTAAAAATATTGAATTATGGAAAGTGTCACAAGAATCGTTAGAAAGTTAGTATCTCAGCTAAATTTTATAAACGAAGACGGATGGAGCTCCTGGCAAGAAGAAAAATGAGATTTATGCATCCTAACCGCTGCATGGACGATTCCTTACTTATGAATCCTTGATTACGGACACTTAAAGGTACAAACGCAAAAAAAACAACAACAACAAAAAAAAAACCATAAAATTTGTAGGAAAAATTTATAATTACGAGTGTAGATTCAAATGTATAGTTAACATTAACACTATAAAAGAATTGAAAAAAAAACATATCTTTCAACTCACATACTGTGGTGTATTCTCAATTTACCTTCTACCCTTCTCCTGTAATCAATACTACTTCTCAATATAATCAATTCAAACACAATTATTTTGACTATCACTGCAATCAAACAAACACAGTCCTCCATGTTAAACACTCCCAAGAAACTCTATTCTTGGTACAGTCAAACCAAGCGCCATGCGTCCGTTCTCAATCCAATGAACCCGCTTTCCTTAAAACCAAATCCCGGTCAAGAGCTCCACTCTTCCAAAAACAAGGGACTCTCTCTACCCTGACCGCCTTGCTCGAGGTTCAGTCACCTCCTCCCCACAAAACACAGTAACACCTCCCCCACAGGTGCGGGACGTCGCTAGCTCTTAAAGAATCTACCGCCAACCACAGTACATATACATTTAATTAAGTCATTTCAAATGAAGATTCATATAAAAAACAATAATACTTTCTCAATAAGATGTTCTTCCCCTTATATTCTGAAAAGTCCCACTTTATTCAACAAAAATATTAAAATAATTCAGAAAAAGGAATTATTTTTCATTTATGAATGTAAATTGTGGGATAAAAACATAAACATAAATGGGCTTTTAAATGGATAAGTAATTTTAGAAGGATGTGTAATTATTATTTCAATTTCGCTTGTAAAGATACAAATTTGAATGCGACACATTTTTCGTCTTGTATACATTGTAATATCCTATTGTCCCTGTAAGTATCAAAGTACTTTTGAGTTTTTATTGAAAAATTTTCACACTGAGAATAGAATTTAAATTTTAGAAACAGAATCTTAAAGACCATAATTTTGTACCATTTACTAGTGCCGATTTAAGCCCATTTCGGGCTCTGGGCTCAAAAGATCTACAGGCTTCCTTGGAACTGGCGGATCGAAACTTATAGCCAGAAAGTCTGGTTAAGTCCAGTTTATCTGGGTCCCTAGGCTCCCGCCTCAAGCATAGTTGGATTGATGTAAGTTATATCTGTATTGGAATTCAAAGTTCTCGCGTCGGTGTGGTGTGGAAGGAATGTTTAATAACGGCGAACATGAAGGCTATTGGCAACGAACCTCATAATTTTGAACATCTGTTAAGCGATGAAGTTGACTACACTCATTAGACAATATTAAAATACGCAGCGTATGCATAATTCGCTGACAAAGCTTCTAATTTTCCATCATACCGTTTGAAATGACTAGTTTTGTATCATGACTCAATGCTGTGCAGAGTGGAAAAATAACAAAATGCCATAAACGACATTCGAACACGTACTGTGTGACGTCAACAATCTAAATGAACTTCTCAATGAAGATGTTACGCAAAAAGCATTCGTGGACAATTTATAGAACCAACTGAGAGAATTGTGAAGGGTTTACTCACGATGACTTCAAAATGTATGTGAAGAAAACAACGTCAAAAAACTCGAAAAGTAACCTTGAACCTTTAATAGTCTTATTGTTAGAATAGAATATATATTCTTACCCCAATCAGGCACGGTGTTTATTTTAAAATGTATTCTCACGGGTGCCATGTATTTTCTTCGTCTGCATTCCTTCTTGGGGTTTGCAATAATTTCGAATAAAAAAACTCAATTTTAAACTACGTTTCATCAGTTCCTCTACGGATTCAGTTATTGTGCATTATTTTAGTGCAATATGAATATCTAAACTCCGGTAAAAGTTTAATAAAATCATTTTCAAATTAAAAACATAGTTGTTTTTTTTTAAAAAAAAGTTTTATTAAAACAGCCGTTACCCACCCGCTTAGTTGGATATTTTATGATGGTGTTTGATTGTGTTATACCGTTTTCTTGTTATTGATACCTAAGTCCTAACACTAAGCTTTGGAATGTATTGGAAAACCTTTTTATGTCCCTTGCCTCTTGGTTTAATAAGGACAGATCTTGAATTTCCTAAGAGAAATTATAATTATCCTTTCCTCCTTTCTAACTCCTTCCCTAAGTCGAGGACGTCGTCTTGTAGTGAATTTCTACACAACAAAGAGAAGCATACTTGTCAAATTTCCAATCTAATGGTGGAAAAATGGATTTTTTTATCTATAAGCTTCTGTTACCTCCTCCCCCCGTAACTTTTTGGGTGTCTATTTCAGTTAAATCCGTTCTTAGCGGTTCTTTACACGACAACAAAATATGCTGACCAAATTTCAAGTCAGTAAGTCTAATAGCTCATACACAAGGTTTCTTTTTAATTCTAAACGCCCCTTAATTTCCACAACTCCTCTTGAGTGTCAATTTAAAAAAAGAAATTGTTCTTAGCATATATCTATTTAACCAGCAAATGAAACATACTAGCCAAATTTCTAGTGTGCACGTCTTACTGTTCAAAAATCGGAAATTTTATCTAAAATGTCCCCCTAATCTCTCTGGTGAGTGTTCTCTAATTCTCTCCCCCCCCCGCTCTCAGCGGATATCTTCTCAATAAAAAAACCTTGCTTTTCAAATTGCAAGTCTGTAAGTCTGATAGTTCTAGAGATCCAGTGGTGAAGGGGTGAGTCGCTTTTCTCCAACACAAAGAGAGTGAGAGAGAATTTTACGATGTTTTATACTCACCTTGATCCCCCCGGAATTATAACACATTTTGAAAATAGTTCTTCGAATATTTTACACAAATAAAATTTTTCTTCTACACTCGAAATTGTTTTTAATGTAATACACGTCTCAAATGTGTGAATCAAACATATTATTCTAAAAAAGCGATGCAGAAAGTTCATCATCATCTTCTACCTATTGTTTGTAAGACAACTGAATTAAAATTTTTCTCCTAATAAGTTCTCTATAGTATTTGTAATAATAGCTAATGGACAACAATGAAATGTAACTGATTGGTTAAATTGAAAACGTATTGGCTAATTAATAACTGGTTAAATTGATAATGAACAAAGGGGAAAAAAAGAGTAAGAATATCAACAAAGTTATCGTAATTAAAACGGATGTAAATTTTGATTACTCGGTTTAACATTAGTTGTATGTATTGGTTACGCAGACACTTTAGGAATATTATAACATGTTTAGTCTACATTTAAGAATCGCATGTCATACTTAAGAAACAAACTGTTCGATTTATTCTGATTTTTTGATGTTTTTTTTCTTTGCTTTTCAGAGGTGAGATAATAAATGTGACAAGTAAAAGATAAAAAATAGTTTATCTATTTAGTTACTTTTTTCCACTTATAAGAGGAAATAAAGAAAAAGAAAATTAAACACCCAGTATTGAGTCAAGTGCTGTAATGCCATGGATAGACATTAAAAACGAAGCAACAATAATGAAGATCAGTTTTAATTTTACAGTTTTTGCAAGATTTTCACTTACAAAGCTCTTAGAACTACCGCTATCAAAGAATATTCTAACTGTTTGTGAGTTAAGTTTAGAGAGTTAACCTCAGCTGTGCGTGTTTAAAGATAAACTTTTTTAAAATAGTTAACAAGGGCTTTCAGGAATTAAATTAGAGTTAAGAGTTGCTTCGAAATAGCAATGCAGCACACTTAAAAATAAATTTAATTTTCTTTTTAAAAGATTTATTTGAATTTTCTTTATTATTATTATTATTTTTGATAATTTAGAGTTAAATAAAACAAAATAATTAGAGGTAAAACTATAAAAATTTTATACAGCAAAGAGAATATACATAGTATCGTTCAATAATTAAGCTTAACTTCCATTTTTTCAATCACTTGCGAATTTTTAAAGACATTTAAGATCCAGAATATGTTTTAAGCATTTTCAAGTATAGTACATAATCTTAAAATGAATAAAAATAATAGTCATTATAAATTGACAATTCAACGTTCATTTGAAAATTAAGAATTTACAATTCGAAATATGTGGAACTTAGTAATGAATTCTATATTATAAAGATTTTTATTTTTGGAAAATTCCGTTGAACTCCTTGTGATCAGTCAAAACATATTCTCTCCAAAAGTACCTAAATATACAAACGCGTTTTTCATGCTATTGCTAAATAATGAATTTTGATTATTTAGGTAAAATTTTGGAATGTTACAAACGTATATTATCAGAAATCATAGTTTTTCGATCGCAAGAAAAATTTTGTAAGACATGAAATTTTTTTATTGTGCTTAATTTAATTTCATGTATGAGAGGTCTCCTTCTATTAAATTTATCATTATTTTACTTGAGTATAGTTGTACAAAAAGAAAAAAGACTGATATATTTGCATAATTACGCTCCCCAATGCCAAACATTAACATGTAGGCGAGAGTACGGGGTGTAATGGGAGGGGGAGGAATAAATAAGCAAATCTTCTGAAACAAGTAAAAGTTCTGGAAACACTGTCAAGGTCATTTAATTGCATTCTAAAGCCTTCGGAATAATTTTATGGATAGCAGTTGACAGAAAAGATCGTACTTGTTTCCTAGTACAAATTCGCACCTTCAGAGCTCTCTTGCCTCCCTCTGGAGATAAAAGTGGTCGTCAAAATAACATTGTGACAGTTGGTATCCACTTTGTTGTAAATTAAATGACAGATGGCGCTTCAAGTTATCTGAAAACTGTTTTAGCCTGAAAAATCTGTTATTTAATCTTCTTTGATCTGTGTATACGTCTTGTGTGGTGTTTGAAATAAACAAAAATGAGTAAAAAAATGGATTGAATTAATCGAATAACATAACGTATAATTGATACAATCTCCAAACTGGCTAAAGGAATTAAGAATTAAGGAAATATAATATTCATTTATAGGGTATGACTTTTCTGCATTTTGAAGCTTTCATTACACTACGCGTTTAAAATAAAGCTAAGAAAAAAAAAAAAGCTACCCGAAAAATATCACAGACTTGTTAATATTTATTAAAGCATTAAAAAGTAAGTAATACGTATGAAGTTTAGTTCACTATATCTGGAGTTTGAAACAGAGTTTCATAATAAAAAAGTTTACATATAATTTATGTAACAAAAGCAGGTAAAGAAAAAGAAAGTAAAAGAAATGAGGGGGGGGGGTAAAAGAGATTAAAATAGGAGCCTAAACATTCGTTGAAAGGATGAAAAAAGTTATAAGAAAAGGGGGTCACATAATGAAAAAAAAAATCCAGAAAACAATACATAACAGGTGATGACAAAAAAAAAAAAAAAAAAAAACTGTCTGCTGTTTCAACACAATAGAGGAACCTGTAATCTAAATTTGCTTCAACAGCCATATTTATCTAACTTTGTAGGGAAACAAAACGGCACAGTTTTGTTTGATGAAACTGGTGTTGAAAATTCGAAAAGGCTGACTTTCTTCAATAAAATGAAAAAAAAAAAATTTCCAAATATTTATGTGAAAATTGTTTTAATAAATTTCTTTGAATCCATTAGGGTGATTTCGGTTTGAATTATATAAACAAGTTGGTAATTTAAATAACCTTTATACGTGGTTTAGATTGCGGCCTAAACAAGAATTCCCAGAAATTACCTGCTTTCTGTAAATTGTTTCATGTTTCAGGAATGAGTTTTTTTTTTTGTTTCTTTTTTTATTAAAATAAATGAAATGACATAAAACTATAAACAGTATGTTTTTTGAAAGGAGAAAAAAAACATAATTTACTAATTAAAAAAATTTTAAAGATAAAAAAAAATTTTACTATTGTTTTCCCGAGTCTTTTAGCGAGAGTCGAGATGATTTTAAACACATTGTTCTCACAATTCTGTATTTCAAGTACTTCTATATCAGATAAAGAGACCAGTTAAACTTAAAATACCTTTTTTGAAAAAAATGTTCAAGTTTATATCTTATAAAAGTCACTAAAAATTACTCTTTTAATACATTTTAACTTTCCTTTAAATTATTAGTTTTTCCACATTGCCTGAGATAATCGGATGAAGTTTACTAACATTTTGCAAATAAGTGTTTTGCACGTCACGAGTTATGTATAAAGAAATTAACGAGAAAGTTGTAAAATATTAGAAAAGATTATAAATGTTAAAAAAAAAAGAAGTTGAAATGCTATTCTACAAAACAGCAAAGAAATATACATATTTTCCTATAAAAAATAAATTTCAATTTTGTGACGTATGTCAGTCATAAGAATACATATACTATAATGTATTTTTTTTACTTTTTTTTAATACCTACATATCAATCATTTTATGAAAACTTTTCGCGATGGATTAAAAAATATGAGCTTCCTTTCATTCATATTCTTGCCATTATTTTCAAATAAGAACGTTGAAAAAACTCATATGCATTGTGTAAAGAGTAAACAACTCAAAATGATTGATTAGTTTAAAATGACAATATTTTAGTACCAGAAATTTCGAAATTCTTTGTATGAGTGTTGTTCTTTTTGCTCGACCTAACTTCCCGTATTTCATAAATTCAAAAAAATATTTTCCTAATACCTTTACAGAAAATTAATAATCGCGCAGTTCCACCCGTACAGACTTGAAGCATCCATCTTCTCGATTTAAAATATTAAAATTTCCACACACTTACACAATATGAAAAAAAATCTCAATTTATTTATTTTTTACAAAAACAAACGCAAAGAATCAAAACAAAGAGACGTTCGCTTAAAACAGTTCCATTCCAAAAGCTGGTTGATTACAAAGTAAATTGATTCAAGGCCGGAAAATCCAGTTTTTCGACCGTATTTATCGCCCATAAATTTTAGGCCTCTCTTCATTTTTTTTCTTTGCAAGCACGACGGAAAAAAAAGAGAAAAACGCTATTACCATACATAATGAGGATAACTTATTGTTAAGTCATTTTATGTTAATTGGAAAAATGCAATGACGCTGACTCCATTTTGTCCAAAACTAGTGATTGTTATTGTACACGCGGAACCTGTGCTGAAAAGACCAATTTCGTTATGCATAAGGTCGTAGAAGGCAGGAGATTTTAAATGAGGGTTGAAGAAATTTTAAAACCTATTTTATTTTTCAGCTGTTATATTATCAATAAGCCGCTGTTAAGAAATAAAATGAATTAATTAAGGCCTTTTAAAAACCATTTCTTTTCTATTGTTTTAATAGTTACATCATTTTCTACAATGGGGAAATAAATTTATATTTCAATGAAAAACATGCTTTACTAAATCATTTGAAGTTTAGAGCAGTGCTGCTCAAACTTTCAACCCAATATTCTATCAGAATTTCCATCGCGCCCCCTTTCCATACAATAACAATGTTTTGAATTCAACAAAACTATATTTTGACGCTAAAGCTACAATACGATTTTAACTTCTTAAGTGTCACTGGTGTATATATACGTCTCGCTCGGCCAAAACGTTTATTGCCATGAGCGTATATATACGTCGTTTCGAATTACGATCTTTTCTGTGCATTACTATCCATGAAATTATTTCGAAGGCTTTGGAATGCAAGAAAAGGACTTTGATAGAGTTTGAGAAGGATTTACTTATTTCAGAGGATTTGCTTATTTATTCCTTTTCTTTCCCCTACCCCCAGTCTTCCAATTCATCACATGCGCCACATAGTGCGTCTACGTGGAAAAAAAGTGTCATTGAGGAGTGAACTGCGTAACTTTTAATGAGCTGTTAAAAAAAAGAGATCAATTATAAACAGTACAAATTATTAAGATATTTGTTAATTTTTGTATATAATTTTATATATGACAAGCGCATGGGATCAGGGGTAATTATTAAATTTGCTCTTAATTTAGTATTGTTAAATTAATTTTAAAATACATCGTGCAGTACTGATACATTTATAAGCGTATTATATCAGTGCACATGTGTATTTTATTTTTTATTTTGTCAGAACAGGGGGGTTTTTTGTTTACTTTCAGTAAATTAACTTTTTTTTAAAATAATCTTTTGTTTTCGACTTTTCTATATGCTCTCTCCCCCCTGATTGAGTTATTTATTACACCTCCCTAGGGAGACGCGTCCCACAGTTTGAGAAACGCCGGTTTAGAGTATTCTCACAAATATTTTTTCAAATTTCTGTCCTTTGATTAACTACAATAATTAAAATAAAAGAATGAATAAATTTCTAATACAACTTTGAGAAAAAATAATAATTTATTGCAGACTGTTTGTTTGAGAGAAGCTATTAGTATAAATACAAATCGAGATTATTAAGGAATTTTTACACTAAGATCTAAAGGTAAATGACAGCGTTTCAAACAGCGAGTTTGAAAAAACGTATATATGAATAACTTTTTTGATATTTAGTGTCAGCTGAATTAGAATATATATACAAAATTGTTTTAAGCATATTATTACAAGAAAAAAATTATTTAAATGCAATTTTTTGGAAAAAATTGAAGAGTAACATATTTTCTTTCTCCTTTTATGTGAAAAATGTTTCTTTAATAATAAAACTTTGCCTTTGTTTTGCTTAGACTTCTGCACAGAGTCTGAACTAGATGGTTTGAAACATTAGCATTATTTTCAGAATTGCAATACATTGACATAATAACCAGTGCAAATAAATATTTCTCTACTCTGTGATGTATTAAAATATGAATAATCCCTTTCCTGAATTATATATTTCAAAAATTCTAGTTCAGGCTCTGTAGAGCTCTAAGCAGCATACAGGCAAAATATTATTATTGTAAAAGCATTTACCATCAATGGGGAATATTTTGAAAATATGCCATTTTTCCTTCAATTTTTTGTCAAAAAATTGCCTTTGAATAATTGTTATTGAAATAATATTCTTGAAATAATCTGATATTCTAATTCAAGACATTAAATCACAGTTCCTACAGTAGTCAGATCGTAAGAAATCTCAAAAACCTTAGAACCTTACAAAACTAAATTGTCACCAGATTTTACACTCATTCTAATCGAGATATATATAAGTTCTATAGTCTGATCTCCTTTATGAATTCGAACGAAGAATATTGTAAGGTATCGAAAACCCTTAAAATACTGAACCAAAACTTAAAACGTTAACTTTGGGAAATTCTTTTATGCAATTTTATTAATTCGAATAACGTTCCATAAAAATTATACTCAACTTTCAAAACTTTTTCAGCAAGATCAAGGGAATCAAACTAATATTTTATCTAATCTTATTCGATCTTTTATGAACGACTTAGCGCCAATATTAAATTCAAACGCTCGCGAATTATTAGTTTTTTTATTACTCTCCGTCCATAAAAATTCCATCAAGTTCTCAAAGGCTCTTTAGAGAATCGAGACCTCTCAACACTTCCAGAATCAGGTTTATGGCGAGATGGACACTTTCTAAATAGTTCAGCTTTCTTTCAATTGTGACCTTCGAACTTTTTTCCCTGAAGTTGTTACTAGATAGGAAACAAGATTCATTTGTGCAAAAGATATAGATTGGGGGTCAGTATTAAGTTCATGAATTAAGAATGGTCAGTAAATATAACTTTAATAGAAAAAGGTAAGGTATGCTAGTTGATGAAGAATAATTCCGGAAGTTAGTCTTAATGTTTCTTTCAAATAAAATTGATTAACAGCTGCAATAGTGATTGACAGTGTTATTCTTACACGAAAAGTACGATTTATGATAAATTTTCTTCTCGACAACAACTTAAAATGATGTTATGTATTAGAGTAGTAAATGTGATACATTTTACTGCTCTTCGAGTATTTACTGAATTAAATTCAAAATATTAATATGGGTTCTATAAATCCATGGAATAGAATGAAATAATCAAATCTAAGAACGACTAGCACAAAGATTTCGCATCCTTGCTCTATATCAGTGATCACCAAACAGTTGATAGCGAGTTACTAGAAACTCGCGGGAACATTTTTGGTATACAGGTTCATTTTGGTCTTTTGTAGAGATTGATAGTGAAGAGTATCTCTTTTTGTCATGGATCATTTTGATATTCAAAAAGACAACGCTGAAGGGAAGTCGGTACTGGTTTACACTGCTGGCCACCGTAAATGCAACACTCTGAAGGACGCGTGCAAATAACATGAAATTTACAACATGCATTAGGGGAGGTGAGATATCCAAATGATTAGAATTTCAGCGCAGACACACATAACGCGCGCCTGTGGCGCCACCTCAAAGCGCTATTTAAGGCTTGGAGATTTCGATGATTTCAAGTTCGGCAATTGTGTTTTTCTTGTGGTTTTTTCAAAACACGATCAGTTATGTCTCGTAGAAAACAGTGATCAGCTTTTAATCAAGTATCCAAGTTCGACAGAGGAAGGATAGTGGCCTACCGAGATTGTGGATTATCTTTCAGGGATATCGATAGTCGTGTTGCACGAAACCAAACAACTGTAATGTGGATATGTGGCCATTGGATGCAGGAGGGTACGGGGGACCGACGTGGTCGATCGCATCCACCTCAGTGCACAACTTCACGTAAGGACAGGCAAATTGTGCGCAAGGCAGTGACAGATCGCTCCGTCACATCACGAACCATAGCACAGCACATTGAGCCTGTAATGCATCATTCAGTGTCTGCGCGTACCATTCGACGCCGTTTACCGCAGAGTGGTCTGTCCGCAAGACGTCCATTGCTTGGTCTACCCTTGACGCAGAACCACAAACATCTCCGCCGTCAAGGGTGCGATGAAAGAAGGGTGTGGGCGGCAGAATGGAATGAAGTTGTCTTTATTGACGAGTCACGGATCTGTCTGCAACATCACAATGGTCGGATTCGAGTCTGGAGACACCGTAGAGAGAGGATGCCGAACAGCTGCGTTATGCACCGCCACACTTGTCCTGCACCGGGTATTATGGTATGGGGTGGTATTGGATATCTCTCTCGCACTCCTCTAGTACGCATTGCCGGTACTTAAAATAGCCAGCGCTACATCTTCGAGGTGTTGGAGCCCGTTGTCCTTCCTTAACTTCTGGGCTTGGCCCCAGCCATATTTCAACAGGATAATAAGCGACCACACGCGGCACGCGTTGTCCAAAGTTTCTTCGTCAATCACCAGATTAAACTGCTTCCCTGGCCGGCTCGCTCTCCGGATTTTTCGCCGATAGAAAACATGTGGTCCATGGTTGCTCAACAATTGACCCAGATTACACCCCCAGCTGCCACACCATATCAACTTTGGCAACGTGTGGAAGTTTCTTGGTCTGCTGTACCCCAAGAACACACCCAAAGTCTATTTGAATCAATGCCGAGGCGTGTGGCAGCGGTGATCTCCATTAATGGCGGCTACTCTGGCTACTGATTTTGGCAGGAACCACACTTCACAGAAGTCTATAAATTTAATCATTTGATATTTGGTCAACATGTTATCTACAAAATAAATTTTGTTGCGCTATCTCTTGTCTTTCTTGGTGTTGGATTTACGGTGGCCAGCAGTGTATTTTCAAAATGATTAATCTATAAAATCGCTTCCTTCAAGCTCTGAAAATTATTGGCCTCTTGTTCCTAAAAAATACTCAATTTTGGTCCATTTTTGTCTCAAAGTGAAGGAAATGCTCTGCTCTACATATCTCTGTGAGATTTTTTTTTCCAGTATGATATTTAGTAAAAGTAAGAGCAGAAAGACTTCTCCCACTGATAAACATTTGGGCAACTGTATTCGAATGTGTGGCAGCCACGACCAACTCTCTCAACATTAAAAACTTCCTGAGGATAAAAAAAAGGTAGTCCTTACCTTCTAATTAAAGTTATCTGGCTACTTGCGGAAACTTTTTTAAAAATATGGAAATATGTGGATTTTTTTTATGGTTTTTAGATTTATTTAGTATATTTTAAGAAAAATATGCTAACATTAAGAAAAGAAAAAGAAATTATAATTACTGAAATGGGAAAAAATTGGCAAAAAATTACATAAACGGGATCCCCCCCATTCTGTACAAAAAGTTTATCAACAAATTTTCGATTTTCATGAGTTGCTTTGCGATTCCTTTTTGAAATGACCTTCAGGATAAGAGTTATTTTATTTTTTGCAAAAACTAGAATACTTTATCTTAGTTATTATGTGAAATTGCTTAAAAAAACAGTCATTATATTCACGTATGGAACAGTAAATTTTGTAATAAAACAGTGATTGATAAATCTGAAGGTTAAAACACTTCTACTATTATGCGGAAAAATTCCAGTTGATTATTTTCAAAACTTTTTTCGCAATCGTTGGAGCATTTTCAAAAAACACGTTCCGAGTAAAACGCATTTTAATGTGACATCTTGCTTAAAGTAATGGCATCTGCTTTTACTCAAACACTAGATTTTGTTCTAGTGAATGGAAAATAGTAAACTTGGTATTTTTATAAAGCTAATAAAACGGCCTATAAAATAAAATCATAAAAAAATTGTCCATTCTTGGAAAACTTCAGAATTTTAGGGTAATCGGATACCTTAACAAGTTGAATAATTTGACATTGATTTATTTCATTTGTCATTTATTACTAACCACACTTCAGTTACTTTCTTACGTACGATTCAATTCCGGTTCACAGTTTAATTAAAATTGATTTCATATTTACTAGAAATGTAGAGTTAGAGGCAATAAACAAATATAAGATTTTAAAAAGAAGTTATTTTGGTTGGTAACTCACAGTAGTACTTAAAAACGGCACGGTAACACAGAGAGTTCATAAGTTTGGCGACCACTCTTCTGGATGCTCTTTGCAAAATATATCGTAACTGGATACAGTGCATAGAAATAATCATCTGTTTCGAACATATTTACAACAATGTATCCCGGTCTAGAAATAATTGCTGTTTTTTGTATTTTTCTCAAGAAATTTGAATCAAATTAAGGCAAATATCTCTAACGTAATGTTTTAATACTCTATATAATGAAATTAAGTACATTGCTAAAAGACTCACGCAGTTCAAAAAAGTTAAACATCAGCAAATTAAAAAAATTAAAAATTAAAAAAGTAACTGTAGATACAAATATAAGAATGAATAAAAACAGAATAATACAGAATTGTAATCCCCACTACAAATGATTTTAGTTAACACTGAGATCTTAAGCTACCTTTCCAAAAATTCGTTGAGAACCCAATGAACAAATAACTTAGATCAACCTTTTGGAAATAAAATGCTTTTAAAGAGCACGGAATCGCTCAATTCCTTTTAGCCTTAAATACATGCATGAGCTTTACTTACGCTTACATTTAAACAGTGACGTCACTTGTCTGTGTAAGAATTCTCAACGACGCAACGACCAATTAAAGGAAGTTCTAGGTTTCAAATAAAATGCAGATAACAGTGAATAAATGTGGAAACAAAAAGAGAAAATGCCACGCTGCCTATTTATTAATACTTCTCTGCTCTTATTTTAAGCGGATATTATTTAATGCATTGGTCTTAGGGAATACCTTTTATACATACATATATATAACGTAAAATCCGACGTATAACGCTCACTTTTAAGACAAAAAATAATATCGAAATTTACGGGTGAGCGTTATACGCCGGGTATAAAAATCAGAGCTTCAAAAATAAAAAAAAATATGAGCATAGAAAAAAAATTAGACTTTTACATGTATTGAAACACTGTTTATTTATAAGAATTGCCATTCCTTATGAACTAAAAGGGTTGTAGTTGTCGAAATATACAATTTTTTTTTCTCTAAAACTTGGGGTAATACCTCGAATAAATGACTTTAGTTCATAACAGCGTTGCACAAGTACATTTCTGGTTTCTTCGTAAAAAAGGAGGTGCGCGTTATACGGCGCGAATATACCTAAAAACTAAAAATAGAAGCTTCAAAGTATAGGTGCGTATTATACGGCGGTGCGCGCTGTACGCCGGATGTTACAGTATATAAAATTTCCTGTCACATTCATAAGCAAATGTATAGCTACAGAACAACATCACACAGTTACATGGTATAATTCTTAACAAAATCTTTTTATTAAGATATTCAATTTTGGTTTTATTTCAAGAAAAATTACCTTTTAGAAAAAAGTAGCGAAAACTGACTTGTGTGTGTGAATTTTTAACACCCAATACATTTAATATTTTTGAATTTAAATAGTAAGCAATATAATATTAAAATTTTACAAAATGTGCCTGTTACTAAAATCTAGTGCAAAATTTGTTACTAAAATTTTTAAATTACAGTAAAATCCGGTGTAAAACGTGCACTACCGTATAACGCGCATCTATACTTTCGAGCGGTAGTTTTTAGGTATAATCACCATATAACGCGCACCCCCTTTTTTACCAAGTAACCTGAAATGCACTTGCGCTATGCTGTTTTATGCTTCGAAGTCATTTATTCTAGGTATTACTCTAAGCTTTAGAAAAAAATAGTATACTTTTAGAACAACAATCTAAGTTCATAAGGAATGTCATTTCTTTTAAAGAAACAGTATTTCGATATGTAGAAGTCTAATTTTTTTCTAAGCTCATCTTTATTTTAAAGCTGTAATTTTTATACTTGGCGTGTAATGCGCGCCCATAAAGTCGGATCTTACTTTTTGTGTTCAAAGTGCGCGTTATACGCCGGATTTTACTGTATTAGGCTGCGAAATTGGTTTTCTCAATATTCACTGATATAGCTGAAGGATAAAAAGCTATTTTAAAAATGCTGCTTTTAAAATTGAGAAAAGTAAAAAAAAATTAACTGATATACCAATTTCGACAAAAACGTTCCTTTTTAAGAATAATTAAGAAAACTTATAAAAATATTTCGAAGAATGTCAGGAAAATTTTTTGTAATAAATACACCTGAATTATTTAAAAGCCACATAAAGCGTGTTTAGTTAAAAAAAAAACTATATCTCTTTAAAAATAAAACAAAAGTTCCTTTCTGAATGGGTTAGCATATCCTCTCTAAATGTGTGTCAACCACAGCTATTTTTGAGCAAGTTTTCCAAATGCTCTCCCTACTTTTTTTTTACAAGGGAAAAAAAAAACCTACAAATACGTAAACAATGACATAAATAAACCATAGGATCTCAAACCCAGTACAAAAAACACCTCCAAAAATAACATTAAAAAAACGAACACAGTAAAACATAGACTAGACAAAATACTGAATTTTACTTTTTATTCATTTAATTGTGCTTTCTCTTCTCTTTAAAAGGAAATGACCACGTGAGTGAAAACTTTACAACAATGACCACCCAACGTTGTCCACCCTTAAACATTTGCTCTACTAAATACTGAAGAGAGGGGATTAAGATCTCCTCGGACATCACGCACCCCGATGACCATCTGCTCTCGTCGCCAATTGGATCGATTCCAATGAAGCTTTTGAGTTCCAGTTCATAAAGGACAAAAAAAGTTGCTTCTTAGTTGAAGTAAAACCTTGAATTTTATGTCTAGATAAATCAGAGGCGAACATAACTAACTTCCTACGTCAGAGCAGAGCGGGAAAAAAAGCTTTTACGTGTCTACGTATCGAAATACGATAGCATTTTAATTCTTTTAAGGCTAATTTTTTTCTTCTTCTAAAAGCTACTTCAGCAAAAGATAGAAAGTACTTTCTTTCTCTTCCATAGTTATTTTCCTTTTCTAAACAAGCAGTCGATGATTTCTGTTTCCATATAATTGTCACACTGAGTTCGCGAGTATTGCCTTTGGTGAAGGAATTGATAAGTATTTCATTCAGCCTTGAACGCATTCCTTCTTCAAGGATCCGTTCACCAATCACGGATTCTTGGTTAATTTTCAGTCCGCGTTTCAGAAAATTACAATATAATTAGTCCTGATTAGAATTGAGTCTGTTTGTGTGAAGGTAGACTTCAATTACTTATGTCCAGTGGTCAATCACAATATTGAATTTTGAAATATCCTTAAAGACACTTGGCTAAATATTATAATGAACTATTAGGAGTTAAAATAGATTCCAAACAAAATGGAAGCACAGATAGTTCAAAGATGTTGAACAGATTCAGAGATAGTCTGCAAGTTAACTACGTATTTTCAGTAGTAAACTCTAAAATGCTTATAAAGTATTTAAATTTTAACATGGTTAAAAATTTCCATTGGAAGTTATTTATCTTAATAAGTAATACTTCACTTAAAAAGTCGAGTTAATGTGTAAAAAAGATTTAAAGCTTTAAATCAATTTTTTATTCATTAACGCCCTTATTAATCCTCTTTGATGCAATTTAACGGATTCAAGCAGTGGAGTAACGGAAAATATTAAGGCCACCCTGCAAAGACAAATTTTAGGCCCCAAGCAAGATCTTTTAAAGGTTATGTACATAATGTCAATCAGGCTTTGGGCCTCCTAGAATCCTGCCCTACCCTCGCGATGCGTTAAGAGTTTTGAGTATAAACTAATTTAAGAAAAAAAGTATGTTGAGAAGAGCACTGCTTACATATCTCAATGGTCACGATAAAAATAATTTTATGATTACCGCGAATCATAAATTTATCTTTCCCATGAAAAAAATTATAGTACAGAACACCCGAATATTATTTCCTATTAAATTTAATTACGCTTCCTATTACGTTACCTATTTAAGCTTAAACTTAATTGTTCCAAAGTCAATGCGAAAATAAAAATGCTTAATAAATCGTTCCTGCAAATTACACAAAATAGGCGATAGAGAAAAAAAATTCAAACCTGTTTTATCATAGATACAAATTAAATTGCCTAGTATGACGTAGTAAAGTAAGAAGAGCTTAACGTGAGACTGTGAAGGCCCAAGAGTTTGAACATTTCCAGGTAAAAATATAAAATATAAAACAATATCAGTATGAAATAGTACTAGTATATAATCATATATATTAATATTATAATTATCTTTATAATTCACAAAAATGATTGTTAAAATCTACAGAAAACATTCCAGTTCGCATTCAAATATGGTGAATTCAAGGGAAGAAAACTATTTGAAATAAAAATATGCAGAATTTTAAAGTTTCCTCGGCTAATTCAATAATGATATTAATTTTAGAATACTAAACTTGAAATTTTTTTTTTTACGGAAGTAATGAAAGAAAGGCTTTTTTCTATCTTTGCCACTAAGCAGAGATCATCAAGCCATTTAGACTAAATAATTTTTGCCAAATTCGTTGTTGTATGAGAATTTAAGATGAAAATTATCAATACCAAATTTGAGGAAAAACTTTGATATATATTTCCGACTATATATTTAAAATATGGATAACTCTTAAACAATAAAATATTATTATTTACACACGTGAATTATTCTTCCTATTTCATTGGGTGTCTTTTTTTCACTACAAGAGCAAAAAAAAAAAAAAAGAGGTAAAAAAGACGTTTTTGATGAATCATTTCTTCGTGAGTAGTTGATTTGCATCAGCAGGTAAACATATTTGCATACGTCTGGAAAACGTTTGTAATGTATATGCTAGACAGACAATGCAGATAAAAATTGATAGTGATCCTTTTTCATGCAATACTTGCATTTTTATAAAAGCATGTTCTACTCAATTTCTTTGCTTTGACTATTAGAACTGATTTATTTCATTTTTCGCAGTTCATTATCTTATGATTATAATTATTTTTATAATTATTAATACATTTTATTGAAATGATGTTAAATGTCTATAAAATTAAATGCTTTTGCAAAAGAACACATCATTTTTTTTCTTTCATTTTAGAATTTTTTTTTATAATGCCGAAAAACAATGCCATAAATGAAATTTTTTTAAAGTAGAATTGTCAAGAATTTAATAAGTGATATGCCAATAACACACACAGAGTGCTGACCAAAACAAACAGGAAGATCACAATCAAAGCTAATTCAAAGGTAGGCTTTACCTTAAAGCTAGTAAGGTGAAGCATAAAAACGCAAAAAAAAAAAAAAAAAAAATTAAGTGCCTTTTTTTATCGACTCATATTCTTTAGAAAATTTTGTTTTGAAGCGTTAGAAAGATTTTCTGATAGGCCCTAAAACTATCGCTAATGTTTCCCTCTTGTAATTATTCTTCTTTTTTTCACTTTAGGCTTTTATTGATTCCCACAGCTCACTCTTTTTAAATCTGCAGTCTGTAATTAAAATTTCAACAGAATAAAATATTTGACACTTTTATTTCATCAACAATTTTTGTATTTATTTTCTAAGTATATTATTCTCACTTCCATATTACCAATGAAATAATTCAATTAAGAGTTAAATAATTTTAAACATTGAATTATATAATTCTCAAAAATTTTAAAAAATAAAATTTGAAATTAAGTTAATATTCTAAAAAATAATTGAAACTTACCCAATAAATTATTACTTGAACGTTATAAATCCAACTAGTGTAGTTTCAGGGGCACTATTAATCCATCCTCTATAATCAACACATCTAATAGAAAAAAATATTTTCTTTTTAAAGTTATATATTTCTTATGATTATTTGATGCTATCGAAGTGCCTCGTAAAACCGTCCCTGCTTATTCAAGCCACGTGCTGCCGCTGTGCTGTCGGCTTCACTGTGTGTAGATATCAGCAAGACCCAGCTTCAGCACGTGTTTTCCCGGCTTCGCGAATCGACGCATGCGCATTGGCAACCAGCATCACAAACAAAGAAAAAAAGACGACGTAGAAATGAAAAAAATACAGCGGTCTGGCAGCTTTCCACAGTTTTTCATGCGAGTCAGGAGTTTAGTTGAAATTCAAGATGCCCTGTGAAGAAAACTCGTGCGGATGAAATAGATTTTTATGAGAGATAATTTTCCCTCATTATATCAACATTCGTAGTCATGAGGGTTGCTTTGTTCACTGAACCCACTCTTTTCGCGGTTTCGGTGTATATAATGGTTTCTTTTAGTTTGTATTGATGAAGATATGTGGGAATTAATTTGTTTTCTGAATAACTTCGTAGTAATATAATTTTTTTCTAACAGTTTTTTCAATTCTTGCACGATATTTTTCAAGAGCTAACACTTAATAGCTATGTTACTTTACCTAGACTTGATAAGGATTAACTTAATATTTACTAGTAGCCAGGGTCAAAATTTGTCACATCTGTACCTTATATATATAAGTCAAATGAATAGTTTTCCTCTCTCTATATAACGAAAGTTAGTTTGTAAGGTTCTGTTAAGGCTGCCTTCACTTAAACGTTCAAGAGCAGGGCCTGAATTAGGAATAATTTTTCAGATATAAAAGATCTTAAATGTTCATATTTTATCTTAAAGAATAGCGATTCTTCGACTGGGGATCCGCGGAGTCTCTCAGGTAACGTTGATCTTTGACAGACTCTGAAAGGTCTCGTGGATAAACTAAAAGATCTCCCATACTAGTCTAGATTACTAAATAGTACCCAATGAAGAAACTCTATTGGAACTTGTATTTTGATCTATAGCAGGGGTACTCGACTTTTTTTCCTGATGAGCCGAACAGTGAACAGTTTTCCAAATCTGGTGCACGTAAAGTCCAAAAATGAAATTGCGCGAAATAAAACAACAACCCATAATTTATGGTCCTCTTGAGTTCCTTAGTCATGCAGTAAACAGTTTTTGTCAGTAAAAAGCACGAAATCGTCAACAATTATTGGTTTAGATCCGATTTGTTCTTGTTACAAGAAACACTTACGAGAGCCTCCTTTTCAGTCTCAAGTTCTGTCGTTTCGTCTGAAAAGTATTTTAAAGATTTTAACGGAAGTTTTTTGAAAATAAATACCATGAGTAAGTAATTTCTTGATTTGTCTTTCAAATTAGGTTCAAGTTTGATTAAAAATTACAAAAACATAACATTTAGCACTGCATGTAACCTACTAACGAGTGTCAGTTTTTTATGTTTAATGGACTAGAACTTTTGGGATTGACAGGGATTGATCACAGTAACATTTAAGTCACATAGAGTAGATATAGACCTTTAATTTAATACCAAATTTAGCTGCTACTTCCTGCTACTCCCAAAGTGATGATTTTTTTTCCAGCTTTGACCGATGGTATTACTCGGCGTGCCTTATTCAATATGTGGAAGGCAGAGCAAGACACTAGCGCAAAATGAATGTTTTGAGGACTATAATGGACTTTGATAAATATGAGGACCAACAGCAGTTAAAATTTAGAAAAATTGTTAAAGATTTCTGCTTGTTTGTAGAGAGAAAATGGACGAGGTTCCATAGAAATGAAAAGTTTTTCTCCAAGAGTCGAATGATGCGTGGTTGTCGGGGGGAGTAAGATTTATATTATATTTTATTATTTTTAAGGAAAATATATAGCTAATATTTTAGTGTGGTATTTTGTGTTTATTTAAGCTTATAATAATTATTTTTTCAGAATTATAAACTTTAAAATAGTTTTGCTCAGTTTGTGTTTTTTTGCATTCAAAATACTATTTCTTCCATAATTGTTTACCAAGCACTTCCATTTTTCCCCTTTGTTTTATATGTAATGCATGTAACAGGGGATGCATGTTAGGGATCCATTTTTCTGTAAAGGAATACTCCTTTTTTAAAAAATTGAAATGTGGGGAATAAATTAGGTTTTTGGTTGAATTTTAGCATATATATGTGAAGTGGACGGCGCTACGCGCTACTGAAAGCTACCCTAGCATTCCCCTCCCAGGTGGCTTCGAAAGGAAACAAGGGGGCAATGACTCGGACGCACAGAGGCAAGAGAAGAGATCGAGAACGCAAGAAAGGCAGATGCACAATGGCAGAGCAGTAACAACTCTTAAAAAATAATGAAAGCCAATTAGGCAAGGACGCGCGTTTAAATGTTTCACTTCATTCATTAATTGTTATAATCCCTATTATTTAGTCTTGTTTTAAAAACAAACAGATTATTCTGGCAAAATCCAAGTTTACGAATTCATCCCAGTAACAACATGACATATATATATCTCAACATTTTATTATTTTTTTTCCAAAACTGGTTAAGGTATTGTGTAAAATTGGTGATCCCTAAAGATGTTTAAAACATCCTCAGAAATATTATAAAAATTTCATGTCAAAAAATTAATTAACACAAAAAGAGTAAAATTATAAAAATTTCAAAGTTTTTTAAAAGAAATTAAATTTGTAAAATTGTGTGAATAATGTGTTCAAAATTTTATCTCGTATCATATTCTTAAATCAACTTTATATGGAATGCTAGAATGTAATTTTTAAGTACATAAATAAAAAAAATGCTCAAAGGGTGCCAAGTCCTTTTAAACACTACCTATTATCCTTTATTGTATATGTGCAATGTTATGTTTGATTGTATTTGTTTAATCTTTAACAATTATTAAATTTAATTTTTTTTAACTTGCCACACAATTTCTTGTATATATTCTCCCACGTGTAAATTACTGCTTCTGTTAATATCCTTAGATCCTTGCTTAAAAACTAGTTCCACTTAGCAATCATTTATTCTTGATCATATTCAAACTGGACATTAATTAGTTAAGACCCTATTAACTTTATTTGTTAGTAAAAAACAGAGAAGAATACCCAACTTACATTAATTACTATGATTTTAGATCATTATGAAAACTTTAAAGCCATAAAATAATTTCCGTGCGCCAGATTGGGAAAACTGCCCACTGTGGGGCGCATACATATGTCAGCTTTTTCACGCGGGCCGCAATGTGAGGATAGAGGAGGGAGGGGAGGGGGGAATGCTTTAAGATCATTGGAAATTTAAAATGTGGAAGATTGATCAAAATATTGTAACTCCTGTTTTGCATTTTATAAGTATTATTTATTATTATTTTTTTATTTTTGTCACTAACACTAAATTAGAAGCATTTAAGAAAAACTTTTTCACAATTTTTGCATCAGTAAGCGGTTTCATAACTTCATAGGATATATCTTTGTTATCGCTGTGATACGCGCACTGACAAAACACTTTGTTGCTGCTGCAAAGATTATTTAAGAAAACCTATTTATCACCTTTTGCAAGAGATCTTCGAGGAAAAGTGTCATTGAATGTGATTCCTGTTCATTGGTATTTTTTTAAATACAGCACTTTCTTGACAAATCAAACAATTACTGATCCATGTTTGTTTTTTACTACAAATTAGTCAGCCTCCCAATCATCTTGAAACGATTTTTTTTTTCGAATATTTTTCGCTTGCAAGATATGAAAGATAGTTAAAAATTAGTTCCACCCATAAAATGATCACTACTCCACTGCTATCAGTTATCACTAACCGTAACCGTTTCAAATAGAAAAATAATATCAGTTGGTACCCGTACGACACCGACAGCAAAAAGCAAAATTGATATATTTGATTTCTTGTGACAAAGAATTTCCCATCAAATTTTTAATACAATGTTCTTAAATAAGTAAATTTCTCATAGTCATGGACCATGACCGGTCCACTGAAAAAGGCTCGGTGGGCCGCAGGTTGAGTATCGCTGATCTAGAGCAGTATCCGCAATGTGATACCGGTCCGTGGATCAAATAGTGCCAGGCCACCTTAAAAACATTAAACTATTGCCATTTTATTTAAAGTGGTGCATTTCTTTCGGATTTGCGCAACTTTCCACGGATATCATTATATATTCCACGTTAAATCACTTTTATTCATTCTTGGTGTAACTATATTTTATTCTGAAGTCATATATAAATGTAAAATTAAATTAAAATTATTAAATCAAAACAATCTAAATTATAAACAATCCATGTGTCCCACCCCCAGTTGTCCGGGATAAAATGATCAAAAGTTGAACGATCCGCAGCGATAAAAAGGTTGCGGATCGAGAGTATTAATTCAGGGAGAGATGTTCACAATCTTGGGGTTCCGCGATGTCATCTTGATGCATTAAGGAGGAGCCGTGGCGATCGAAAGTTTAAGAACCGCTGCTATAGAAAGTAGCTTATTTTATCATACTTCTCATTTTTATCCGAATCGGTCAATTATTCTGATACATAATGTGTTGCATATTTTTTCTCCAAAACTAATGTTGAATAAGCCTTTAAAGAGTTAAAATTGAAAAAAAAGTATTTATGGAATATTTTAAAATTTTAAAAGCGCTATGTATTATAAACACATTTATGGATTATAATGTTGCAACAAATGAAAGTTATGAGATTTTACTGTCTCAATAAGTTCAGACATTTATCGAAGACTTGTTGCGGCTCTGGACAATACACAAATGTAGGAACCTCCTATGACCCTTAGAAATATAGGGAGTACATAGCATACATTGCCAACTACTCGTACAAACAGTCACCCGAAACAAACAGATGCGCGTGACTTACAATTGCACCAATCGGTTTGGCCGCACTTAAACTTTTTAAGTAATGATAGTAAATGGTGGTAGACCCAAGCCTATCCATGTACGACGGCCATCCCATAATAATACAGTATTGACACTGTTGCCAGTTGAAATAGGGTTTGAAATTCCCAGTAGTAAGAAAGGAAACACACGGGTGCTTCTTTGCTTTATTTGCCAGTTTTATATTAAAGGGTGTAAATATCACAAAAAATTATTTGTAACTTATAAATTATAACAGTATATACAGAGAATCACAAAAAAGTAAAGGAACGTCTTATTTATTTAAATCACAAAAAAGTGTAAATATCACAATTTGGTCTGTGGTACTATCACAAATTTTTGAAATGTGATTGTAAAAAAAAACATAATGCATGAGTTGTACTACCATTGAGCCTGGAACGTAATTTTGAAAATATATATTACCACCTGCCGAAAACGCTTTTTCGGCATCTTCGCTAGTTGGTGGTATTGTTCGCAATGCGCGATATAATTTTTCCAAGTATATCTTCCAATTTATATCTAAATCCCTCATCTTTTTTCAAATAAATCGATTTAATGTCGGATAGTTTGGGGCCGCCTCCTTGAATGATTCATATGTTTTATCACTTCTCTTGATTGTACGAGGCAATTTTGTATTCACAGTTTAATTAATTTCGCCCATTAGGGAGACATAAACGTCCACCATCTTGCTATGTTGGTGAACAAATAATGGAGGCAAATTTAAAAAATTCTAGTAAAAAACAGCCTTTAAACTTGGGAATACCTGTATTACAAAATTGTAGAAATAACTCAAATTACCGGTATTCGGTATCCCGATAAACAGGTATTGCAATTTCTAATCATGGTCTTATTAAGGCTCAATCGAAAACGAGACGAGGCCCCCGGCCTCCACTGAGGCGTTGGGCCCTGGCTTAGTTGGCCCATGCCTTAAGAACTTTCCTGGTGAAAACAGCCCTGAATATTGATTAGATTATATATTTTTTACGCAATGATATAATACAAAATTGAATGCTAAAGTTTATAAAGGCAATACATCTGCAAGCATTTGGTAGGTTATTTCTTCTTGATGGTGCTTCTTGACTGCTGCACTTCTAGATCATGGTTCAATAGCAAATCTAATCCTACTCCTAATAAAGTAGCTTAAATTTTAACAGCACAAAAAAAGCATTTCAAAAAGCAAAATGCAAAATTAATTTATATCACTCTTTCAATCAGTTTAATGCTTATATATATATTTTTTAAAATTATATGCGCGTTCGAGAGAAGATACTCTGTTTCTAGAAACATTAAATTCTTTAATTATTTGAATAGAGCGTTAATTTAATACTGCGTGCTTTGTGAAATTAAATATACTCAAATAAACTGCAGGGTTAAAGTTCTGTTAGCATATTTTCTTAAATTTTAGCTTCATAGTCAAAACAAATTACGATATCATAATTTATTTAAGTTAATAAATTAGAGTTTTTTTTGCAGGCGATTTTTTTTTGAAGTAGACTTTCCCTTTACGTTATTTTATATAAATAAATAATATGTTTTTTAATTGATTTCAATCCTTTAAGTCTTGTATAAAAATACGTTTTAAAGCTTAAGAAAAAATAAATTAAGCATTAAAAAAAAAACAATTCCGGACAAAATATACTAACTACGGTTTCTGAGACGAAAAAAGAGACACAGTATAAAATTGTGAACAGATATCAATAACTGCTCGTCAATTTTTTCTATGCAAAGTTTTGCAAAGAGAATAATTTATCCAGTCAGGGGCTGTATAATCGAAATATAGATTGATTTAGAGATGGAGGGAACAAGGAGACGAGTGTCAAAAATTGGGAAAGGTTGCTGAGCCCGCTGGTGCGCTACACGTGTGGTCCAAGAAAAAAATGAAAATTATTGGTTCTAGATCATATTCTTACTTTAAGAAGTCAAGTCTCTGAGGCAAAAACCCAGATACAAGATTCATAAACATGTAAAAAATTAAAGCAGGAGTATGCAAACAAAAAAAAATATATGAAATGAAAAGTAAAGATTGTTACATTAAGTGAAATGAATAAGTGTAGTTATAAATGAGAAAGAGATCAACTATGCAGTTAAATATTATTGCAAGTAATTATTGCCACAAAAAACAATTTTTTAAAAATCTTACTCGAAGCATATTTTTCTTTTTTAAAAAAAATTTGCCTTTTTTTCATGAAAAAGAAACTTCTAACTAAATGTTTATATATATATTTTAAAAATAATAAAACTGTACTTGAAAGCAATATATTTTATTAAAATATTCTCGCTGTACAATAGGCCAAAATATGATATTAATTTGATAATAGTTTTGAAATCCTCATTTTTAAGGTATAAAAAGTTAATAATTTTCTATTTATTTCTTAATATAAATCATCCTTTCTTAATTAATCTCGAAATTCTAATAATTATTGAATTAGTTGCTATGTTTATTTATTTTAGTATATCTTTCCTACTTAGAAAGCAATGAATTTAAGGGTGTCACGTAACTAAAATCAACGAAAAAATTAATTTTTTAATTTTTATTGGAAAATAAGCTATGACTTCTTCTGTTTCTAATGCCCTTAAAACTTTTATTTTTACTAAATTAGAAGTATTTCAGCAATGCTAAATAAGCTATTAGTATGTATTACTTAAAGTTAAAAGTGTTTACTTCGAATATATCAAAAATGCAAATGACAACACAAAAAAGGAGCCCTTTTGGAAAATTTACTTCTCTTATAACTTGAAATTTGTGCACATATATTAATACTATACAAAATAAATATTTTACTCAGAGATTTTTTTTTAAGTAAGTTTTTCAAAAAAAATTCAGGGTTAAAATTATGCATGAAAACAAATGAATTTTTTTAAAAAAAACTACTCAAACTTTACAAAAATCCTCTCATTAAAATAACAATAATATTACAATCAAGGAACATAAGAAAATCGGTGACACGATCAATTTTTTAAAAATGTTCCTTAATCTGAGTTCTTAACATTATGGAGATAGGGAAGTCCTGAGAGAAGTGACTCCCTTAAAAAGGTGTATAAATTTATTAAACTCGAAAAATTATTATTTTTTATTATTAGAGAGAATTTTTCTCAAAGTTTCAATTATGGATCCGGAAACTGGAGATATTCAAGGAGTGAAACAAAAAAACATATTTTTTTGGTTTTTTCAAAAGGACTCTACGTATGAAACATATATTCTTTTAAATATAGCTGCAGACATCACTTCCTAACATGACACGAGACATGTTCATAACTTACCAAAAATAGAGCTTTCGCAAGATAAAACGTTGAAACATTAAGCCTTAACCTCGTGAAATCAGACTCGTTAAATAAAAACGTAAAAATAGTGGATAGATATGTAAATGTTGACACTTCCTTGATTCAGATGATGCATTAAGTTGAGACACACAAAGTGTTTTTGTGTTTTTTTTAAGGCGGCTAGGAAATAAAGATTAAATCATCCTTTAACTACTCGTAATTATTTAATTGAGTAAATAGATAGTTACGATTTAACCAAACTATTACATTTCAATTAGAGTTAGGAAACTTTGAGGTTTAAGTAACTAGATACGTAATTATCTGACAAAATATTTAAATGTGTTCAAGGACTTTATTTTTTTCATAACTAATTGAATGCTAAGCAGTTTCGGTTAAAGAAATGAAAGGGGACTGCAATTAAGGCTAAATGTTTCGCAACATTAAGGAATAGAACTCCAAATCGTTGCAACATTAATATTGTCACGTGGTAGATGTTCTTCAAACGTTGGAAAGGTCCACGCAATAAGCAAGCAGGTTCTTTCTAAGTAAATTATAATTTATACTGGAACAATACTAATTACAGTAGCATTTTTTCTAGCAGAAACAAGTATCTACTTTTAGCCCGGATTCAAAAATCAAACAAATATAAAAGCACAACAATTCAAATTCATTGTTACAAAATATCGCACAAAACAAATAAAACGCAAAGGTTATCAAAAATTTTGATTCCCCTGTCTCAGTTTTCTTGGTATAATAATTTTTCTATTTTTGTCAACAACTTTGGTGACTTGGCAACATTTGGCTATCAAATTTGTCGCCAAAATCTCTCCTATTCACTAAAATTACCAAGATAGTCTAAAGGGGCATTCTCTCTCCTTACAATCTTTCTGGTCATAATACCCTTTCGGCAGAAAAGCAAGCATTCTAATTTTTGCGCAACAAAAAATGCATGTTCTGACTTGACTATTCTATACGCAACAGTGTATTTTAATACACAATCAATTTCGTTTTGAATCTACTTTTTTTCCTACAGTAAATTGTATTCCTTATTTTGACTCCTCTACAATAAGGCTGAAGGGGTTATTCGCATTTTTTGCTAAAGGGGAAAATGTAGTAAGGATGGGATATTTCTAAATATAAAAGACAATTCGTTTTACTTTATTAAACGAATGAAGGCTTACAGTGTCACAAAACTGTATGAAATACGAGACATTTTTTTATTTGTGAAAACGTGTTGTGCATGTGCTTTTCAGATTCTTTTACATTTGGCAAAGACAGCCGTAAAATAAATGGTATTATAGTGCCTGACGTATAATTTATTACCTGTGTTAGAATTTCTACGTTTGATATTACTTTATAAAAATTTATAAAAAGCACATAGACACTAAAATTTCTTTTCAAAAAACAGATAAAATTCAAGCAGATATTTTTATCAAAAAGTTATTTTTACTTTGATCTTTTTTTTTTAAATTTTGTATCACATTCGGCTTAGTCCAAAATCATGATATATTGTAGTTACTGATGCCACCTGATCAGGGCCGGACCGCGACTTTTGGGGGCCCTGGGCTAACAATATCTGAGGGGCCCCCTAAATAATTAAAGTTTTTGCCATTTTCCTAAAAAACGTTTTGTGTGGGAAAATTTAAAATATATGAAATTTAAGGATTTCTTTTTATTTCAAACAATTTAAACACGTTATAAACAATAACATAATTTACAAAGAAAATTTTTTTACACTTTAGTGCAACAAATTCTTTTATTTGCCCATCACATTTTAAGTTTTTGGTGAGATTAGTATTAATACAAAGAAGTAATAAATAATTAAGCCTAGTATTTGTCATTGTTCTATATACTTGTTTTCTATATAGGACATTTTAGAGAACGCACGCCCCGCTTCACAACTAGTAATAGGGAGCGTCAGAAAAATCTTTAAAATGGTATACAAATTTGGAAAAACGTCAACAAGTTTCTTTTCAAAAATTACATTGAACATATCACTACAAGTATAGAACTCTAACTCAGTTTGTTTTGGATAAGTTTTGAATTGAACACCTTCATTTACTAAATGTTGGTCTAATTCATCTGAATAGTAAACAATAATAGCGCGTGCATTCTCCAGGTCGACTTTCTTCTTACTTTGATCTTGCAAATCCATCAAAAATTTTAATTTCTTACTACATCCTTCTATTTAAATCAAGGATTAGCTTGCCTAACGCAACACACACACAATAAGCGTGTCTCTTTTAAATTTTTCTGCCCCATACACAGCTTTTTCTGGGGATTTATCTGCACATTTTGAAATACCCCGTGCCTTGTTCACATCGCTATGTTCTGTTTCTATACTAGAACTTAATGTTTTGGCTGTGTTGTGATACTTCTTTAGTTTTTGATATGATTCATGTCGTACATTACTTATAAACGTTTTAAATGACACACACAATTAACTTATTCCCTTCACAGATGTCCAATCCAGGAGCCTGTAATTTTTTGTTAACTGAATTAAATCTTTGTAAAATTTCTTCCCAAAATATAATTAAAATGGCAGTTTCAAGTTTTGTTAATTTATTGAATAAATTTACTGCCTCTTTTTTAAAATCAATTTTCTCATTTCATTGTTACTAAGTTTTTTAAAAATATTCAGGATATTTCCATAATTATCTTTTAAGGCTTCAACAGCGTCGTAAAGACAAGACCATTTGGTCTGACTTAAACTTTTAAAGGTAAATTTCAGTTTAATTTCACGATTTAGAAGTTCCCACCTATGGGTCGAAGCAGAAAAGAAAACATACATTTGTTGCAATAAATCAGATGTTCTCAAACGTTTCATCGTCTCCCTTGCCATGTTTTTCAATTTGGGAGTCACACTTGCTTACCTAATATAGAACTTTTGTAAATTATCAACTGTTGTTGTTGTTTCTAATGCCACCTGTCTGACGTAGTCAGATCGAGGCCCATGAAATTCATCGTGGCAAGGCGCTAGATGTACGCCTGTCATTGGCCTTAGCCTTGAGAACCATACAGGTGACAGTACGATTTAGCTCGGTGAAATCCCCGAAGGGAAGGAATGAATGTTGCCAGAGCCTGTGAGACTGGTTGGATTTCTTTACGATAGATGGCGACACCACCGATCTCTACCTCCACAATTTAGGCATGGAACTGGAAGGGAGGGAAATACTCTCCAGCCCCCTGAACTCGTGGTTTCAGCTGCAACCGCCCACAAGACTTTCGGACCCACTGATTTAACGAGCACGTACTCCGTGTGTACTCGGAGGGTATTTGGTGGCATCGGGCATCGAACCCAGGTCTTCCGGTTTGGAGTCCGAAATTATCAACTTAAATGTCTTTTTGACTGCTGTTATAGAATTACTAACTTTTTAAGGTACTTAACTAAAAGATTTAAATGTCTGTAGGGAAGTATAGTGTTTAAAACTTAAGAAACACACGCTAATTCAATTAAAATTTAATTCATGCAAATTGAACAAATTTTTATTAAGGGAAGGAGGAACCTGGTGCTTCAATAACTAATTTTCAATATTTGGCATCAATCTCATCAGGTATAACCCGAAATCTCCTCGGTTAGTAGTGTCCAGTCTTTTTCTTTCTTTTATTTTAGAGCTTAGCAACCGCACTTAAACTCCTTTTCACTAAGAAAAGCAATTAAATACTCCATAGTTCGGAATAAATAGCAGGGGCATGTCTTTTTAAAGCTAAAATTACTGACATCCCTTTTTATACTTTACTTTAAGATCTCAATTACTGCCCATTTCGATCAGTTCCTCTTGTAATATGACATTTTTTTTTTCTTTTTTATCAATATTACCATATGCGTTTATTGTCTACTGTGGTAATTATCATAGTCAAAGCATTCTCAAACCTAGTTTCAGAATCTGAATAAAGGGCGTTTATAAATGTTGAACGTAAATTAAAACGCCATTTTCCTGGCAGATTATCCGTGACCAATTGAGAAACGGAGAAAATTTAGGAAGTAAAATATTATATTCCTTAGGCTTAACTCTGGCACATGAAACGCTGAAATGATGGTCCTTGTTTTAATAAAATTGATACTGTCACCTTGTAACTGCAAATTAACCTCATTTAATATTGTAAATAAATCTGTTAAATATGTAAATTCTGATTTCCATTTGATTAAATTTTCTTTTAATTTTTAAGTCACGATCTGGTTTAATTTTTTTTAAGAACTACAGTAGACCCCCATTTACATCTCATTGACCTCCAAATTATTTTTTCGTTGACGTGGACCCTTTGTATGTCGTCATAGACACCTGGGGGTCGATATAGAATACTTTGGGAATCACTGCACTAAACTAAAGAAGTTCACGATTTCAGTTGCAACCTTAACTGATTCTGCACCAACCAGATTAAGAGAATGTGCAGTACACGGCACTTAATTATAGCGAGTTTATTTTTTCTTTTAGAAGAGGTTTCACACCGTTATATCGACCGAAAATACTGGCAGCGTTGTCAAATGAATGTCCCCTACAATTACTCAATAGCAATTCATTTGTTTCTAAAATTTCTTGTAGGGAATTAAATAAGTATAAGTCAGCGTGAGACTACTAACCTTAATTAATGAGACACATCTTTCTTACACTTTTCCTCAAAACAATATCGTAGTACAATAGCAAGTTGGTCATTGTGGGCCAAATCTGTTGTTGAATTCATCACAATTGCATAGTATTTTGTGTCATCATTATTTATTTGAGTTGTAATTGCTTTAATGATTTGCTTGCAAATGATCTCAATTATTTGGTTATATATTGTTTTTGATAAGTACAATATTAATGATTTTAGTTGTAATTTTCACTGATCAATGTGTTCACGAATGAATGGGTAGTAGTTCCAGGGCACTCATAAAGTTACCATTATGAGAACCACAAAAACTTCTTAAATGCTAAACCTCTTATAGCCAAATACTTTACTACCGCGACAACACGTTTGATGACATTGGGGTAATATTCTATATCTTTTTTAGTTGGTCCTGTAACTTCTTATCTAAAACAGACTTATTTTATTTTCGTGTCAACCAAAATAACATTAAATTTTTATGCTCAATAGAATCTTCATGATTTTTTAAACAACTTGTTACATGTTTCCAATCAGATAAGCCGGTTCTGTATTGAGAATTTGTTTTAGAAAAAATTTTGCACGTTAAACATAAAACACTACCAATACTAATTGAATAACTTAGCTAAGATCTTTCTAGCACTTGGCCATTTTTAAGTTTTTTAATGAAAATGATTATTCGAAAATGATCTCTTTGGTTCTTTGTATTCTCTTACCGAAACAGAACATATATTGTTTGGATCTTTATTTTTAAAATAACTCATTTCATGTCAAAGGATATAATCAATAAAATTATTACTTATAGATTTTAGCCCCGAACCCACGTCAACGTATTTCTCAAACTCAAACCCATTTTTTTTTTTTTTTTAACAATTTTCAATCGGGGCATTACTGATGTCCTCTGGTTGAACAATATTTTTTCAGAAGGCTGCTGGTCATCTTGATCTTGTATATTTTCGTCATGAACAATATCTTGTGTTTCTCCGTTTTCTTTGGCTAAGTTCCTTTCCCTTACGGAAGGAAATCGCGTTCCCTGCATCGGCGTTTGTTATATTCTTGTTACTTTGTTCCATAGTAAAAATAGTCAAAATTTTAACACATTTAATTTTTTCTTTTTCTCAATTTAACAATAATTTTAGTTTCTCCGTTCCACTTTTACATTTTTTTTTATCAGACATATTTATATTGTAAACTAAAAACTTGATTTTCTTGAAAATAAATTTAAATGCTTAGATCATAAAATTATGATAACACAACCGACTGTTCTTAATAAACTAAAAATATTCTAATAAATTTTTCTAAAACAATATTGTACATTTCTGAGATAATTTAAAAAAAGTACCTAATTTATTTTAAAAAATAAAAAATATATATTTGTCTATACTCGCTGATAAAAAGCTAATTATTATCATTTATTGGTCCATTTATTTAAAGGAGTTTTTTATAAAAATAAACTTAAGAATTATTTGCCCCACTTTAAATAAATATTGTTTTTCCGTTGTCATCCATTATTTGCTGTTGTTACCTATTCTTAAAAAACCCGGTTTATTACGAAAATCAAGATTACTTTACTTTTATCCATATTCGCGGAAAATGTCTATAATCCTCATAAAATTATTGCTATTATTTCCATCCTATAGAAGTAATTAAGTTACTCTCCCCAAATTTTAAGATAAAATACATATTCATGAGAAATCCTGATAGTTTCAATCTTTGAAAAATTGAAAATACAGAAAATACTTAATCATAACTTCAATATCTTCCTACTTAAATAATTTAGAAATGTGTATTGGTACTTACTTTTTACTTGAATAAATAGGTACCTTTTAATTTCAGGTATTAAGTACAGGTCACAGCAGCAAATCAGTATATTATTGTAACTTAGAATTATAATTGCACAAAAATAAATGACTGCAGAAATAGTGTCACTACGTTTTTCTAAATGCTCGATGTTCGTGGGCACCGCTCTATGATAGAGCCTATGTGTATTATTTATTAATTTCCGCGTATTCATTGGTAGAGAGGAAGGACAAAAGTAAATTGCTCTTGCAATCGAAAATGAAAATAAATTTCATATAGTATTTCGGGTACTTTATTTTTTACTGGTTTGTTATTTTATCACTATTTTGAATGTAAGCATCTTTTTTCTGTTTATTATTTTCGACGGGGAACGGGGGGCCCTCGGCTGCAGCCCATTTAGTCCATACGTAGATCCGACCTTGCACCTGATCGGCTAAGGCCAGATCGAGACCCACGAAATTCAACATGGTAAAGGGCTAAGTGACGACTGTCGTTAGCCGCGTAGCTTTGAGCGCCATGCAGGTGACAGTACGATTTGGCTCGTTTCCACCCCAATTTTGAGGGAGGACACCTGGGGGTGTTCACCTCTCTTCCCCTTCCACCAACCACACGAAAGAACTTGCGGCTCGACGGTTATTTTTAGTACCCCCACGCCGCAAATGCACTCTACATTTATAAACATCCATGTCTTCTCCGGGATTCGAACCCAGACCCTACGGCACAGCAGTCTGCGTCGCTAATGGCTATATGAAGATTTGAAAATATGACTATAAGTCCCACATATTGTTCTTTAATATCAGATATTTATTTGGACTAAAGTCATTTAATTCTGTAAGAAAGAAATATTTAGAAACAATAAAGCCTATTTGAAATGCATAAGATGTTAAATAAGCTAGAAGATTAACAATGCTATCAAGCAATGAATATGGAAAATCTGCAATGGTTGAATTTTAACTTGCTTTTTTTTAACCTGCATGCAACGGAATCTTTGAACTCCATTTTTACCAACTTTAAAAGGTCAGATGAATTCGAAACTTTGCACACTTGTCATGGACAGATGATAATACAATAATTTAATGATTTTGTTCCATTGTCCTGATCAGGATCATCAGGATTATTGATTTCTCATTTCCATATTTGAAGAACTAAAAGATTGAGTTACAATCCTAAAGCAAAAACGCCCATGGTTATACGAATACAACGAACAAAAAGGCGTTTTTTATGTGAAAAAAGGCCAGCGATTTCTTAGTTCTATAAACTATAAAAACGTGTGTTTTTTAAACTATCATTTATTATACATTATCTTAAACATGTTATCGTATTTAAGGGAGTACACATTCATTATTATTATGATTTCTTAATTACTTATAACTAGAATAGAATTTCAAGTCTTTTCTTTCTTCTTAGAAGTTAGAAATAAATCTTTTAAATATGTCTGAAGTGGAAAACAGCCTAGAATTCTTCATGTATCTAAAGCAACAGAAGTGTAATACGACGTGAGTCAGTTCGTGAACTGTGTGCCGAGACGTTATAATCAGAATAATATGGCGGAATTTTTTTGGAATATTTTTAAAATTGAGGCTAAATTATATTCTTGAGCCATGTTTATATACTAGTGCAATTGTATTTCTTATATTTTTAATGTCAGATAACCTTAAATAAAAATAACAAGTTACACATTTTTTCATCACGATAGAATGAAAATTTACGTATTAAATTTAGGCAATTTTTGTAAGAAAATGAAGAAGGAATAATGGTTTCTTTTTTTCATGAAACTTAAAAAGAAACCTTTACTTGGTAAAAATTGATGACTTAACTGAATGGAAAACATGTAAAATAGGCAAACTAGTAACATAGAATTATGATATTTAAAAAGAATAAAATGTCCCCCTCCCCTATGCTTGAAGGAAATTTTAACTCAGAATAGGGCTTGAATAATTTCCCACTCGTAATTATTGTTATTAAGCATGTAAAACAATCTAAAAATATTGATCCACCTTATGCTTTGATATTACATATTAATACTTGAATACTAAAATTACACTTTGGTATTTTCATAGTTTTACAATTTGAATCATGTGTTGTAATTATAGAGTTGAGGAATACTGTTCTTTCAAATGAGCAGTTCTTTCATCTCGGAATTCTTTTTTACGGATCTTTTCTTTAATGGGTTCCATTTATGTGACATCATTTAGTCACGCAATAATGCTAACCCCGTGTTTTTAGTCAATCAGCTCAAAATCTCATGCGACGTCATTTGCCATACGATAAAAACAATCACATGTTTCCAGGTTCAGTTTATGCGCTTCGCTGTTGCCAAATTTTGATTTTTTCAGAAATTTTCTTTTAAAAAATACAAATTTATCAACAACAATAATGCAAATAGGTAGACAAAATGCATTTTATTTAAAAGTACATGCATAAAATAAGATTTTTTTTTCAATTTTAAAATCTTTTGAGGAAATTTATTTTTTATAACATTTGAGCATTTTTACCCAATTATAAAATTTGAAGTTTTACTCGAGTATTACAGATAGAACAACAAGTACAATTAGTTTGATGTATGTTTTAAATTCAATGGAGAACACGTGTTTGCCTTTATCATGTGTCCATTTGTCATTCATGACGTCATTCTACTTCTGGAATTTAAACTTAAATCAAACACGCACGCTCACAAACATAGTACATGAATCAAATTAATGCAACAAATATTAGATTTATAATACTAAGCAGTTTGGGACACTTTAATTCGTACCTAAAGAAGTAAAGAAAACAAATAATTTTATTCCAAAACAATGCATTGCAAAACATTTTTTTAAAAAAAAATTTAAAAGAAACCAATTATAGTCTAAAAAGTTTTCTTTTATTGTTTATCCTTACTCATAATACTGATTACGAGACCCCTTGTACATAATTTATCAACAAAGATAGTTTTTCCTACATGTGTCTCACGAAGTAGTTATGAGCATCCTCCTGAAGGCTATTGAATGTTGAGCTGCGACCAAGGGACGAGGATACCACCTGAGTTGGTACCTCTAAACTTCCTCATCACGATCAAGTGAGAGTTTTGATTTTGAGCCCTGATGAATCGAACTTGCATTTACCCTCGTTCGAGCCTCAACAGATGAAGTCAGCCCTTCTACACGCTTTGGTTTAGTGGTCACCAAGTTCGTGACTATGACCTACCTCTCTGTTACTGTAGCCACGACAGTAATTGAAAGTTTGCATTGGTTGTCTTGTTTCTCATCTTCAAAACCATTTAATTTTCATAAAAAAAAGTGTAATTTATATCTAATAGTTACTAAAAATCGATTTTGGAATATTCAATATTTAAATTCATTTCATAATCAGTTTCAGAAATTCGATACTGTATGTTAAGTTAAAAATTTATGATTATCAATGTATTAAAAATATAATACATATTACATTTATCAACATGCTGTAATTCTTCTGACAAGATACGATTATAATACGAGAATCATTAAAAATATAAGAAACATTAGGAGAATTAATGAAAAAATTTGATTTTCAATCATACGTGTTTAAAATAAAAATCGTTTCAATAGTATTATTCATTCCTTTTTTAAAAATCAATATCTTTTTTAATTTTAATTATGTTACTATTACTTATTTGAACAACAGATGTTGATAGAAACTGAAGGCAGTGGCGTAACGTATACCTTCTCAACCTCAGGATTCTAGGGGGCCCAAAGTCTGACTGACGCCAAGTACGGCTTAGAGTCCCAAACCTGACTTTGCTTGGGGAAGGGGTTAATATTCTCCGTTACACCTCAGACTGAATTAAACGAATTACTACTTATGTTATAAGGATCACTTACACACTTAATGAACTCTTTTTATTAACACTCTTTTATAAGCTTCATTTGTATGTAATGGAATCTTCGAACTCGATTTTTACCCACTTTAAAAATTCAGATTCATTCGAAATTTTGCACACTTGTTAAGGGCCGATGACAATACAATAATTTCAAAATGTTGTTCAATTGTGCTGATCAGGATCAACAGGAATAACGATTTCCAGATTTGTTGACTAATTCATTATACCATTTCCAGATTTGGAGACTAATTCCATAAATCATTTCCAGATGTGGCGACTGATTCCAGATTCCATTTCCAGATTTGGTGACTAAATGATTAAGTCACAACCCTAAAAGCGAAAACGTGCGTCAACAATTTCTTACCATAACAAAAACAATTGTCTAGTTTTTCTGAAAATGGAAATAAAAAAAAAAAGACTCGTGCGTGTAAAAAATAAATAATAAATAAACCAAGCTGTATCGACACTCTAATAGGATGCCAATGGGTATTCCAGATTCTAAAAAATGACGCATTTAAGATTAATACATTAATGAATAAATGATGGTTTAAAAACTAAAAATACATGCTTTTATTGTAGATCGAACTAAAAAATGAAAAAAATAAATTACAGTTTTAAAATCTAAAAAAAAACTCTTTTATGGTTAATCGAATTAAAAAGTAAAAAAAAAAAAATTCTTAATATAAGAATAAAATGATTAAAACGAGAAAATTAATGTCATTGGGATAAAAGCGAGGGGTGTGCTTTGTACTACATTTTTACACTAACTCAATATTTCGGAATAGAACTAGTAAGAAATTATAACAGTTGATATAGAGTACCCCACGCTTTTACCCCAATGACATTAATTTTTCTCTTTTTAATCATTTTATTCTTATATTAAGAATTATTTTTGTGTGTGTTTTACTTTTTAGTTCGATCAACCATAAAAGCGTGTTTTTTAGTTTTTTTAAACTATAATTTTTAACTAAGTAATATTTTTTCAATAGTTATTTAGCTAAACACTCTAGAAATCCTATACTTAAACTGATAAAATCTTTTAATTTTTTAAAATAAACAGTTTCTTACTTAGTCAAATAAGATTACGAACATTACGTTTGCATATTAAAAATAAACATTTTGCTGCGTTCACTTCCTCTTTATCTGAGCCTAAGACAAATTTCTTAGGTTTACTGAAACAGAGACAAAATCGAGAAAAAGTTATTACAACAGGTTGAAACAGAGAGAAAATAATGTTCGTTTGAATCCACGCCAAGTGCTTTGATGTGAAGCCAAATTGTGATTTAGCTCACATTTTCAGACTTTTCTGCTTATTCAGCCAAACCAAAAAAAAAAAAACATTTCGAATATCTTCTTTTAAATCTTGAAGACTCAGCCACCTTTAGAGAGCGAGCTATGTTCTATTCCTTTAGATTCCCTAAAAATTTTCATGTAACAAATGTAATCATTATGTTCATGTATTTGTTTTCCTTTAAATATAATGGTTTATTTTGAAATTTCCCACCTGTGTTTCGGAAAATTGTTGATCGTGTTCCTTACTATTCGAAAGAGAAAATTCTTTTAGAATAGAGTCTAACATATTTTTACCTTTATCCGTAACATTTATGTTTTAACCCTTAACTTCGTACTGTTGCATTTCTGCAACATATGATTTATTTTAATTTAACAGAATCAATATTTTTTTTAATTACCTACAAATCACTTATCTGAGAAAAAAAAGATTACTGCAACGAAATACATGCTAATTTTGTCACTAGATGGAAGTACATTTTTTTCAGAAATCACAACAATTATAAAAATCTCTGAGATGCCTCAAGATCTGTATTTTTGCTATAAAAAGAATCCGTTATATTTATGCTTCCTCTTGTTTATTGACGAAATAAATTACCAGGTAAGAAATTTAAACATTTTTTGAGGAATAATAAATCCTCATATAAAAAAAAATTTGTAATTTACAGCACTACTGCACGATGTTGCACTTTTGATACAAACAAAAAAAAAATGACTGAAATTCACTTTAAAACTGCTTAATTTTTTTCGTATTTTTCCCTTTTATTATTACTTGAGAACTAACTGATATAATTTTTTCATAGAATTTAAAAAATTGCGAAGGGTTAAATGAGGCAAGGAAGAACTAAAATATCATAGAAATTGCTAAAAATATTTATCTCAATTTATAATGTAATAAGAGATTCAAAAAATTTTCCTCTACTTCATTTAGAATATCGATGTTTTTTGCATCTACAGCACTTCCATTTTTAATGTAGTTCAAAATGATATATTATTATTGAAAAAAAACTATTCATAACAAAAGACAACAATTTCTAAGAATTAAATATCAGAAATTTATTTTGTGTTCTACTTTTATTTTTAGTTTAAGTGTTAAAAGCAATGTAAATAGCTTCTTTGATTTTTTTTATCAAACAATACATTTAAAATGAACTATAATAAAATACTAAACTATAAAATTACACACGAACATATATATATGTATATTTGGTTTCTTGAGAAAATATTGTTTTCTATATCGTAAAAATTTATCATCGGATCACTTTTCACAATAAATTAATTATTGAAATATGTTTTGGTAGATTATTTCTGTGTTTTCTTGTAAATAAATTGGCTGGTATAACGTTATGTAATTATAAGTATATTCATTTCAATACATATCAAATGCTATTGTTGTCTAACTGACAACTGTTTCCGTAACTAACTTGTAAGAAAATTTGTAAAAAATAATTCCACAGTTCGAGTTTTGTTTTGGAATTTATATCTTTAGTTAACCCTTCATTCAACCTCTCAATCAACCCTTTCATTTATATTCTTCAATTAGTAATAATTTATTTGCAATAATAAAAATATTTTTTATTGTCTCGTTAAACTAAATTTAGATACAGTACTTTCATTACTTATTCTTTCACAATATTAATAACAATTAAAATTTATTTGAGATCTGACAAAATAATCAAAAACTATTTTTTTTCTCCTTAGAAATTTCATCCATTGTGAATCAGAATTATCCAAAGAATAGAATCAAAAGTGCGTTGTTAATAAATTTATAAAAATATTAATGAGCATTAAATTTGTATAGTTTAATTATTATTTAGAACTAGACCAAAAAACTTTTTTTATATATACGAAATGATGTTCTTTTTCTATTTCGCATTTATTTATACGGATTTTTGGGTATTTTAAATAAAAATCGCTTATAATTTGTGTGAAATGTTATTAAATAGAAAAATATATTTATAATGGAAATATGTTTTTGTTTCCGAATCTTTTTTATTTAACTTAAGGTGAATTTTGTTGCATTTGAATTTATTGGATCATAGTAACAGCACACTAAATAAATAAATAAATACAACCTCTGACAATAAAGTTCGGTGAATGAAGTGAGAATGGCCGATCTGGCTACACTGGCGAAACAAAACACTGCACATACATAACGGCAGATGTTGACCATCTGTCTCCACAGTTGTTCAATTAAGCATCGTTTGTGTTCCGTGCAAGACTTGTTTTACTAAGTGCTTGTTTGGTGCGTTGGTTCCTAACTAAGAACAGGAAAATGAACAAACAAAAGAAAAATTTAAAGTTTTATCTTAAGCTTGGCAAAACACCGAAACTTATGCGATGCTTGCACGTGTTTATGAAGATGAAGCACTGCTACTGAGGATGACTGGTGCCTCAGGTACGACCCTGAAACGAAACGGCAAAACATGGAATGGTGTTCTCCTGCAACACGTCGTCGGAAAAAGGCCACAGCAGAAAAATAAGGTATCTGAACGATGCTTGTCACTTTTTTTGGTAGTCAAGGCATTCATTATCCACAAGGAATTTCTACCTGAGGGAATGACGATGAATGCTGTAAGGTACATTGAAATTTTGACTCGTTTCATGAAACGTCTATGCAGGGTACGACTTCAATACGCATAAGGCTCATGGTTTTTTGTTCAGCACAATGCACGCTCTCACACAGCCAATATCGTGAAACAACAGTTCCTGGCAAAAAAGATGGGTGGTGCAAATTAAACACCCACCCTATTACCCTCTCGATCCTTCCACGACTCAAACTCGCTTGGAAAGGAAAGAGATTTGACGATACTCCTGACATCCAATGAAACGTGACGAACTCCTTCCCCCAAAAAATCTACTTGCAAAGTTTCCAAAACATTTGTAATAGATATCAGTGGTACATAGTTATGGAAGGAGACTATTTTGAAGAACAGTAGGGTAAATTTCGTTAATATTCCATCTACGTTGATTATATAGGACTATTCACCGTACTTTATTGTCAAAGGTTGTAAAATACGTACGACATTTTTTCACAGGTACTCCCTTTTTCCTTGGGTTTCTTTTTGTTATTATATACCAAGATCCCAGGGCCCCCTTATTTCCTAACAAATAAAATATACAGGATAAGGTAGTGCTAGCATAAACTTTAAGTGCGTGCATATCTGCTAGCTTGTCCCGACGGCCAATTTACAGGTAACAGGTGTTAAAGGTCGGTAAAAAGAGTGCTAACTTTTCTCAAATTCTAAAGGCTGACTTTTACGTATGTTTCAAAACACATCGTTACAAATTAATAATCAGTACTGCCAGACACGTTCCCTCGGTGGTAACTTTTAACAGACGCTTAAAAGCTTCCAAAAAAGTCATGCAACTTTTCTTGTTTTTTAAAGTTTGATATTTATGCATGATACTCGGTGAACTATTTTAATATTTGTTGTAAGCTGCCAGACCAATCGGATCGGCCAAACATCCCTCCAGACACACCTAAAGTGTCGCTATACATATGAGCGCTTGAGTGTGAGAGAGACATCTCGTCTATTCTCCCCCCCTCCGCTCTTTATGTGTGTCCGTCTTGGTTTTTAGTCTAAGGTAGGGGTTCGCAACCTTTTCAGCTGTGGCGTGTCAAACCAATCTACCAATAGGATTCAGCGTGCCACACAGTAGGACATGTTTGAAACAATGCGATTCCCGCTTTCATGTATGTAAAGTAAAGAAAAGAGGTCAATAATATAGATATTTACAGTTTATATATTAATTTTACATCATTCACAAAGATATTTCTTAATGTAAAAAAAAATAACTGCATAAAATATATTTATTTCTTCAACAAAAATAAAAAATAAATAAATAAAATGTACACATATTATTTATTTAAAAAATATGTATTAAAAAATAAATAAAAAAACAGATAACACACACATAAGGTAAAAATATTTCCCTTCATTAGAGTTAAATAAAAATTGTAGTGGCAACTTAGTGCTTACACCGATGTATTTTCATATCGCAAAATCAGGGGTATAATTTTTACTTTTAATTTTACACGATTCTGAGCATTCAGTTGTTAAACAATTTCTTCAGGGACTCGAAATTTCTTCATATGAGGAAAAATTTTTTACTTAGATAATAGAACCAAAAGCGAAAGACAGTGTACATGTTATCATTACGAATTCAAATGTACTTATATTTTATTATCCAATAATTATCGTTTTAATTAAGCGTGAAAATATTACTTAATTACTACTTCCATTAGACTATTAATAAGAATACTTTATAATGCTTTGTTATAAAATTATCTAAAGCCTACCCTCATACGCATAGCGACCCTTTAGGTGTGTCTGGCTGGATGTTTGGTCCATCCGATTGGTCTGGCAGCTTACAAAAAATATTGAAATAGTTCACCGAGTATCATATATAAATATCAAGCTTTAGAAAATAAGAAAAGTTGCATGACTTTTTTGGAAGCTTTTAAGCGTCTGTTAAAAGTTACCGCCGATGGAACGTGTCTGGCAGTACTGATTATTAATTTGTAACGATGTGTTTTGAAACATACGTAAAAATCAGCCTTTAGAATTTGAAAAAAGTTAGCACTCTTTTTACTGACCTTTAACACCTGTTACCTGTAAATTGGCCATCGGGACAAGCTAGCAGATATGCACGCATTCAAAGTTCCTATATATTTTATTTGTTAGAAAATAAGTAACGTCTGGGGGCCCTGGGATCTTGGACCCTATTGTATACGTAGACTTCAGGTGAAAAGTCAAGATTAGAAATGGCTAGCACAGAGGTCGGAAACCTTTTAGCTGTGACGTTCCAAACCAATCTACCAATAGGATTCAGAGGACATGTTTTAAACAATTCGATTCGCACGATAACGAATGCAGAGTAAGAGAACAGAGATGAATACTACAGATGTACAGTTTTAGTATATATTAATTTTGCATCATATAAAGATATTTCTTAACATAAAAATAAACAGCATAATATATAACTATTTCTTCAACAAAAATTTTAAAATATTTAATATTGTACATATATTATGTATTTTTAAATATATTTACTAAAATAAGAAATGGACAACATAAAATAGAAGTATTTCTTTTCTTTATAGTTAAATAAGAAGATAAGTAAAAATTTTAATGCAAACCTAGTGCTTGCATCACTCTATTTTCATATCACAAAATCAGGGATATAATGTGAATTCTATATTAGACACGGTTCTGAGGATTCAGTTACTAAACGATTTCTTGCGAATTCAAAATAATTTTCATGATTAAAGAATTTTTACTTAGATATGCAGAACCAAAAGCTTAAAGTAGAGTAGATGCAATTTTCTTTCAAACAATGAAAATCTCTCCAGCAATGACATTCAATAATTTACAAAATAACTATAAATTTATCTTTCAGATTTAGTTATTTTTCAGATTTTTTTTCGTATAATTCCGTAAATGTTCATAATTCTGAAGATGTTTCTCAAATAAGAGGTCCATTACAAATTTATCAACTTCCATCCACTCAGAAATTGACAAATTTGTAGAGTAGTGCAGAGTGCCACTGAGAATTGTACCGAATGCCACATGTGGCTCGCGTGCCATACTTTGCCGACCCCTGGGTTAGCATTTTCATTAGGTAAGTGAAAAAGTTCTACCCGGTTTTTTTTGATGAAGAAAAAGGGTGAATAACACAAAATACAATTAATCTAAAATAACTCTGTATATTCGCTATTACTAACCAGGTCCTTTGGTCATCTTTCTGGTAGAAAACGAATCCCATGTTGGTAAAAATTCTCAGGTTTGGAATGAAAAATCTTGCACGGCAGTTTTTATATTAAAGTTTCTGGAACCTTTCATTGCCCATTTTACCACTCACCTAATTGCAATTTTGAAGTCGATGCAAGTGGTTCAGAAGACCAACACTCGGTGCGTTTCATTTTACGTTACAGTACTTATTCCACTTCTCGTTTCTTGTCATAATTCGTTTCAAAAATGCTGGTATGCTATGTGTAGGAAAATTGGTGTGTAACTAACGATTCAACTTTTTGATGAAACCCAACTCTTCCAGACTTGTTTCAATTACTGTCCTGTGAAAGTTGAAAGTTTCGGTTATTTCTAGCATGATTAAATTCGGAATTTTTTCTTTTATAACTTGATCAATAGCTTCTTCTCTGGTGAACGAAGGACGTTGACACCTTCACCAGATCCAGATCGTTTTTATTTTCTTCCCTGAATTTCTAAAACCATCGATGAATCATACTGTCGCCAATTGCATCATCTTCATAAACTTGATGTATAATTATTATGTGCTTTATCGCTAATCATGTTACACCGTGTCAGATGTTTCTTCAAATGTCGTACTATCAGAAACATCGTGCATCTATAAACTGAGTTTTTTCTCGTTTTATTGGCCAATAATTCTGGTCATCCCAACCAGGGACGTCTTAAGGCATGGGTCAACTGAAGAGCCTCTCCCTCGGTGGAGGTCACGTTTCGTTCTCCACTCTGTCTTATTAACGACACGATCCGGATAATGTTAATGGTCAAATATTATTCCATACATATTCTCCGAAAAACAGAGTTTCCAACTGCATGTTAACTGGGGCAAGTGGTAGGACTATATAATGTGATGACCGTGTCTAGACCTAGGCAAATACCATAAACAATCATTCAACCCTTTTAGTCTGTCAACGGTCGGTTTGTGCCTAGATTTTTGAGATTATGAATCGCGTGCACATTTATTTGTTTCAAATTACCATTTAAATGAGTATTGGCACAAGAGTGTAACTACCGCCACATCAGCCGTATCAATGATACTAGGGCCCAAGCCACAAGAATCCTAACATGGGGAAGTAAAAAATCGTAAAGGGCCCCCTAAAATGCCTCCATGGAAATTTGATATAGGGCCCTTTCAGGACTAGCTACGACAATAATTTGACAATACTGTCTACTTTTAAATATTAACTGACTGTTAATATTTAATAATACTAACTACTTTTGAATATTATGAACTACTCTTAAATATTAAACTAACAGTTTTTGCTGTCTACTTTTAAATATCTCAGGTAGGGCCTACTTTTGCATAAGGTTCTGGGCCTCAAAAAATCTTAAGATTTAATTACAAATCGGAAAGATCGTTCTTTTCGCCACGATACGGTATAATCTTTTTTACATAAGAATGATATTTTCTACTTTTTACGATTTTTTCTAAAATAAATCAAAATTTATACGTTTTTATGAAAATGATTTCTAAATCGTTCCATTTGAATTTTCTTTCTCGTTAATAAAATGATATTCTACACTAAAAAAGTTCATGCTTTTCTCTTTTAGAATCAGTCATTTAAAAATAAAATGTAAAGATTTTTCAAAAAATACTCAAAATTTTAATTAAATATTTAATAAATTCGTCATTTATAAAAAATAATCTCAGGAAACTTTTTTTCCGTGTGTAGAACAATATTATCCGTAATCTGTACAAAGATTGAAAAAAGTGCTTAAAAATTACGGTTTTTCAAAACATTTTTGTGTTTTTCGTTTTTTAACCTCTTTGCGAGAGCTAATCATGCACACACAATGTAGTATTTTTTTTTTTTTTTCATTTTTTGTTTAACCCTTTATCTACCGACGCGCGTGGTACTTATAAGTACCACTCACTTTAAAATAACATAGAATAACCAATTTTCTGAATATTCTAACAGTACTTAATAGGAATATTCTTTGGAATACACTCTTCCAAGATATATGGCAGCAAGGGTTCTATGATGAGTATTTTAGCAGGGAAGGCAAATAGTTTTATAGCAGAAATTGCGTTTTCAGAGGATTGCAAAATTTATCATTTCTGTCCCGAAAAAATAGGGAATTTCAAAATTTAAGTGTCTTATATTTTTTGTATGTTAATGAGGACCCTAGAAAACGATTTGACTCTTAATTTTAAGTGAACAGAGTATATAATTAATTTTTCAGTGGAATATCTAATTAATTAATTAGCTCTAACAGATTAAATTTCCCAAAGTTGAGTATTTTGTTTATGTATATCCCTTAATTTTCAGTGCAGTGATCCAAATATATATATTGCATGTAAAAAACTGCAGTAAATCATAATGCGGTATAGATAAAGGTTTAAAAACTACCGTAGTTTGCAATCGTTATGTGAAGTTTGAAAGAATAAACTTAAAAATGAAGCCCTCAAAAAAAAATTAAAACTTTAACGAAGAACGCAATTTTACAATAGCCAAGGGTTGGGCGGGGAAAACCTATTTGGCGCAAAATGACTATTTTTGCCCCTGTGCACTTCACGTTTGATGAAAGGTTACACTAGAAAGAAGATGCCTATAAATAAAAAAAATCACGATTTGGTGATTGAATTTTTTTTTTTTGTTTCATTTTCTGTGTATGTCTTAATTCAAAAAATTCATTTTAAACATCCGTTTATAAAACAAAAATTTCTCTAATACTTGTGAAATACTTAATCGCGTTTACTTCTTTATCATTATTTTAAACAAGTTTATTTGCAATACAGTTAAATGCATTGCTTTAAATTAATATTTTTTTAAAATAAAGCAGTACTGTTTTGTGTAAATCATTAATCAAAATTTTTCATTCATTATGTATTCATGATTATGACGAATAAACCGTCTGAACTAAAGAAGTTCTTACTTTGTTCTTTTAAAATCAGCGATTTAAAAAATTAAATACCAAAAACTTTTTTTTACGCGTTTTCAAAAAGTGCTCACTATTTAATATCTCTTCCTTTTATTTTAAAGGCCTTTTCACACACACGCTTCTACCGTTACCTTCGAGGCCCATTCGGCGCGTCATTTCTACCGATTTTACCCGGGTTCAAAACAACATTATTGATTAATTTTTATGATTTTTTAAAATATACTCAAAATATTATTCGCACATTTAATAACTTCTCCAGCAATTTTTTAATTGGAAAGATGATTATTTATTTCGACACAATGCGGTATGGGTTTTTTTTTTCTTTTTTGCAAAACAACGATATTTTGCATATTTTATGATTTTTTTCTAAAATGAATCAATGTCAATGTACTTAAATTAAAATGATTTTTTAAAAACTTATACTTTGATCTTTTAGAGTTAGTGATTTAAAAAATAAAATGTCGAAAATTTTTTTTACGAATTTTTAAAATATACTCAAATTTTAAATATTTAATAACCTTTTTATCAAATTCAAATTTTTAATAACTTCTTCATTTATAAAAATAATTGCATGAAACTCTTTTCCCATGTATCGAACATTTCAAAAAATGCTCACAATTTTAATTCAACATTTAATATACACTACTGGCCAGCGTAAATGCAACACCAAGAAAGACAAGAGATAGCACATCAAAATTTATTTTGTAGATAACAAGTTGACCAAGTACCAAATGATTAAATTTATAGAATTCTGTGAAGTGGGGTTTCTGCCAGAATCAGTAGACAGAGTAGCCGCCATTGTTGGAAATCACCGCTGCCACACGCCTCGGCATTGATTCAAAGAGACTTTGGATGTATTCTTGGGTTACAGCAGACCAAGCAGCTTCCATACGTTGCCAAAGTTGATCTGGTGTGGCAGCTGGGGGTGTAATCTGGTTCAATCACTGAGCAACCATGGACCACATGTTTTCATCGGCGAAAGATCCGGAGAGCGAGACGGCCAGGGGTGCAATTCAATCTGGTGATTGACGAAGAACCTTTGGACAATGCGTGCCAAGTGTGGTCGCGCATTATACTGTTGAAATATGGCTGTGGCCAAGCCCTGAAGATAAGGAAGGGCAACTAGCTCCAACAACTCGGAGAAGTAGCGTTGGCTGTTTAAAGTACTGGCAATGCGTACTAGAGGAGTACGAGAGTGATATCCAATACCGCCCCATACCATAATACCCGGTGCAGGACCAGTGTGGCGGTGCATAAGGCAGTTGCTTAGCACCCTCTCTCCAAGGTGTCTCCAGACTCGAATCCGACGTCTGTGGTTCTGCGTCAAGGGTAGACCGAGTAATGGACGTATTGCGGACAGACCACTCTGCTGTAAACGGTTTTGAATGGTACGCGCAGACACTGAATGATACGTTACAAACTCAATGGGCTGTGCTATGGTTCGTGATGTGACTGAGCGATCCATCACTGTCATGCGCACAATTTGCCTGTCCTCACGTGAAGTGGTGCACTGAGGTGGATGCGATCAACCACGTCGGTCCGTCGTACCCTCCTGCATCCAACGGTCACATATCTGCATTACAGTTGTTTGGTTTCGTCCAACACGACTACCGATTTCCCTGAAAGATAATCCACAATCTCGGTAGGCCACTATCCTTTCTCTGACGAATTCGGATACTTGATCAAAAGCTGATCGCTGTTTTCTACGAGACATAACTAATCGTTTTTTGAAAAAACCGCAAGAAAAACACATTGCCAAACTTGAAATCGTCGAAATCTCCAAGCCTTAAATAGCGCTTTGAGGTGGCACCACATTCGCGCGTGATGTGTGTCTGCGCTGAAATTCTAATATTTTGCATATCTCACCTCCGCTAATGCATGTTGTAAATTTCATGTGATTTGTATTCTTCCTTCATTTACGGTGGCCAGCAGTGTAGTTGTAAAATTTTGAAATTATAAAAATTTCTGCTTTTTTCAACTATTTTTAAAAAGGTACATATTCGTTTCCGGGGGCTAAAAAATTGCCAAGTGAATATTAGTCTCACTGTTCACCTACTCGAGAGCTTTAGCGACGGACTTCGAAATTTTGAACCATGTTCAAGTGACGAGGATGAGACGTGAACTAGCACCTATGTCTTCTAACTACCTTACCACACCAACGCTAGGACGTTTAAGCTCTGGACAGATTCAATATGCATCGCTCCTCTTAACACTGGGTCAAAATTTTAAAAGGGCAGTAATAATTAATTGTGGGAAATTATCACAAGAATTTTGTAATGACGTTAATATATAAATCACACACACACCAGGAAGGGCTGATAGCGAAGGAAGGGGAATTTCCATGACAATATGTTATGCATTCAAAAATGTTCCTGGCAACACCGGGGGAAAAGAAACCTGTCTAACAAAGAAAAGAAGCGAAAAAATTTCGAAACAAGGAATTTTAAGTCATACACTTGGTAAAAAAATATTGGAAGTGCTAATTTTGTGAAGGGAAAGGAAAATTTATAAAAGTAGAAAAAGCCTGTGCAGCGCCAGACCATGCAGCTAGTAATGAATTATTTAATTTTTATTATCAATATATTGAAAGAAATGACACGTTTTGTGTATAAAATATATAGTAATAAAAATGATTTATTAGCAAAAAAATTTTAATAATTTATATTAATAATAAATATTCCTCTTTTTTTTAAAAAAAAACTTATTTTATATCTATGCGATGTAATGAAACTAATAGATATAATAATATTATGTAATTGAATTCTGAATGTGTGTGTGTGTGTGTAATTGTTAGTGGAAGTTGGCTTTGTTTCGTGTTCATATATCTCATTTTTATAACATTAAGGCATTATTTTGTAAATATTTTCCTAAAACGTAAAAATTTAAAAATATCCTGAAGATATTTTTCGCATGTCATTCAGATTTAAATTTTCTTCGGATTTTCTTTATTTCACCAGAAAATTTTCCTATATTTATATATGTCCAATATGAAAAAATCTTACATCTCCTATCAATAGTTTTTTTTTAAAAAAAATATTGATTAATTTCTTATTAATAAATATATTTATATCAGTACTGAAAGAAATTTATTTGAATAATCAATCATGCTAAGGAATACTTTCGATTCAGAAACTGCTCACAGAAAACCATATTTGTTTTACAGATGCGTACGCAATAAGCCATTCTTGGGTGAAAATTTTAGCTGGAATGCTGAAAGAAGCAATATTATATGTCCTTTGCTTGTCTTCATTTACGACAGAATTTTTATTCAACGAAAGTATAAATGAAAATACTTTTGTCGACTCTATAACGTAACCGATTCGCGCTGGATCTAATCTACAAAACCGTTTAAAAAGATTTTGGACAAATCCAAAAAAAATTATATTTGTACTCTTCCCTTTAGTTTGTTGGTTTCTTAAAAATATGCAGCATTTGAATTCTAATTAAAATAAACTGAATGTTCCTAAATGCTTTCCACTGGAAGATCCTTAATTTTATTCCTCTTTCGTATCAGCAATGTTTTAAAAATATTTAATGTATGTTAATATATTCCTAAATTCTTTAATTGTGTAATACTTTGTACTTTATAGAAAGAGATTTTCTATGCATAAATATATTTTTAGCGCCCCTTTCCCTTCATTGCATAGCCGTTGCTCTTTATTGTAACTCTGTCTGGAATTTTTTTATTTTGGCTTCCTACAGCACGTTTTAAAAAAATGAAACACGCAAAACTCTGCTGCAAAGGCATCACAGGATTCAAAAATCTTATATGTAAATGTTTGGAATGCATCCTATTCCGATTTGTAATTATTCCATTGTTATATATGTTATATTTGATTTTGACACGTGACTCGAAACCGTTCGTATTATGCGCTTTACTTTGACAATATCATTCATGTATTAAACTGGAATTTCTTGATCAATTATTGCTTTCAAATTTTCTTATAATAATATTAAAAGTTTCTTCAATATTATTTGAAAACTTTCTTCCGTTTTAACTTACTATAACAGCAAAATCCTACCACCCTTATGAATTCATCAGAAGATCTTTCTCATTAAAATCCTCAAAAAATGTTTCACGAGTACATTTTATTCTATAATAGTATTAAAAATTCTTTGTGTTCGGTTAGAATCTCTTAAATAAATCCATACTTTATAAGTTGTCACGAAAAGTCTACCTCGGTTTTTTTCAGTAAAGCTTCGTTAAAAGCATTCGAAATTTATGCCTAGGTATATTTTAATTTAATTTTTTTTTTTTTGCTATGATAAAATCTTTCGAGTTTTGTCTTATACAAAAATTTAGTCAATTGTATTTTTTGTTCTTAACAATTTAATAGATTTCAAATTTCTTTCTTAGAAATAATAAATCCCTAATTGTTATAGCGATACGAATAATTTTTCTTGCAAAGTGCATTTAAATGATTCTTCATCAATTTATAAGCTTAGGTCTAGGAATCAATTTCAAATAAAAGTTACATTTTATCTTATATTAAAAAATAGCAGACTTTTCTAGTCACAAAGTTCAAACAAAAACAAAATCAAATCAAGGAAAAATAATAATTTTAAACTCATTTCCATACTGTGAAAATGCTCTTTTGTACAAGTATGCAATACATTACTGGAATATATGTCATGATAAAATTGTTTGATTATAAAAGTCATTTGAAAAATCTTCTCAATTTTGTTTAATTTTCAAGGTCTTTTTTAAATCTTACAAAGACTTTACAAAGCCTTTAAGAATGCCTTTTAATTTTTTTATATGCCACGTTTATGATAAAAAGGAAACACATAAAGAGTTTACGAAGCAATAAAACTGTAAAATATTTTACTTACATACACACACTTAAATGTATTATTTATAATTCTAGCAATAATCTTTCCTCAAACTATGAAATTTAAAATATATATAATTAAATTATTTTTCATTAAAAAAATGAAGAGTGTTGGAATTTACATATTGTTATTTATCTTGTAATCTTTGAATGTCTAATTTGTATGGCAACGGTGAAACCAGGTTGTTCCCTCTATTTATACTGGTGCATCTGGCACCATAGTTTGTAGAGAATGTGTGAACTGCGTAACACACACACAGTGAACTGCTGAAGACATGTTGTTATTTTGTTGCTGTTACACTATCTCAAGTCCGTAAAAAAACAGTTTAAAAAACATTTTTATGACCAAAGCTAAATACGAATTTGAACGAAGTTAATTCGAAAAAAAAAAAAAACAATTAAAATTGCACTTTTATTTTTAAGATTATTTTAAAATGCACATGCGCATATATTGCAATTTTTCATATTGTTAAATTATGTAATATTTTGCTAAGTTAATTTCATTTTTTTTTCCACTTTTGTTGTTTTTACCATTTTCTTTTACGTTCCTTCTGAAATATTATTTTACGTCATACTCATAGGCATGCATTTCATGCATTTCTTTTCTTCTCTGCTAAATGTACATCTAACATGAAAATAAATTTCAAAATTTTTTTCATTTAAAAAGGTTTGTGTTTGTAGTAAAACCATTAATTTAAATTAACCCTGTAGCGTTTATCTTAATACCTGTGGTTGATTTCCGTACTTAGTTTTTTCTTGTTGGCGCGAGTCCAAATCTCTGTCACACACACACAAACGGCATTCTTTTCTTGTGAAACCGTACGCCTTTAAAATAAATACGTAAATTTCTTCTGATTCATCTCATTTCTGTGTTTTTCTCCGCTTTTTAAAATATTGTTCTGATGAGTTTATTTTTCTTTTTTGACAATGGTATTTGTTTGAGCGAGTTGAATACTACCCACTGACAAATAAAAGATTGATTGCATTATGAAATTCGACTTTTCATAGATAAAAATCGTTAAATAGCCTAAAAGAAATGAAAAAACAAAACAAATACTAGATTTTTTAAATAAATATTTCATTGAAATTATTGCAAAACAATCGCAATAACGTCATGTTAATAGGATATTAATAATGATTAAGAAGACTTCAATGTGATCATACATCGTAATCAGAATAAACAATAACTAAACACGAACCGTTTCCTAAGGAAGTATTTCAAGAATATTTTTATCTACCCCCCCCCCATAACTTTCCTAGGGATAGTGTCATGATACAGCGATAAAGAAAAAAAAGCTAATTTTGTTCTTTTATTTATTTTTTTGAAAAAAGACACATTTAAGTTTACCGAATTTCATATTCCCTTCACGAATGCATACAAACTCCAGTTGCTTAAAGTTTATGTGTCCTCTTAAAGTTTGAAAAACAAAAAGTTAGATAAATACATGGTGAGTACAAATGATGAACCCTATTTTAAAGTATAATATAATCGAGAGAAACTACTTTACATATTACAATAAGTGATACATGAATGTAAAGAGAAATATACTAAGTGTTTTTTTCTGTTACAAGTGATCCTCTTGCTGCAGGCATACGTCCAATCTGTAACCAAGTTTGTTGCATACATTTTGCAACATCACTCTATCAATGATTCGCAATGCTGCACAAATACTTACTTACCGCTCTGTTATTTGTTCTGTCAGTTGTAAATGATACGGCTTGGAATTCAATTTTGTTCATAAAATTGTCTATGTCATTTTCTGAGGCATTCCAAATTCCCAGGCGGCAACTTTCGTAGGCATCCATGAACTTTAAACAAAATTCTGCCTCACCTTTTCCCATTGCTTCTTACCAGATGCTTGGCTGGCCGCTGCTTTTCTTTTCACATCAGCAACTTGTTTTCTGAAATTGAGGATACATTCGCAGAATGCTCTTGTTGGTTAGTGCTTCTTTTCTGTAGAGATTTCTAAGCGCGTTGCTCCGAACCCTAATACGTGAAGACTTCTTCATCATTGTCGCCATGTTTGGATTTCAATCACAGCGATCTTGCTGATAATCGGTGTGTGTGGGGGGGGGGGGCTTGGCATATTCCTCTTTCATTTATCACTTATTGTAACATATGAAGTAGTTCCGAAAGTGTAATTTTTAAAAATCGGGTTCATTATTTGTACTTGCCCTGCATATATTAACGAAATTTCTCACGTTTCAATTAGTTCTACTTTTAACTCCTGCTAAATCAGCTTAAATCCTTAATTTCCTTTTTTTTTCCCTGAAAAAACTTTGAACGCACCATTTTTCTCTTTCTGCTTTGTTAACACCTGCAACAAAACAAAAACAAACTTTCGCGCGTTCTACAACAATGGCTTGGAGTATCGAAAGGTAAATTGGGCTTGAATATGATTATAATAAATTAAATATACAGTCGCAGCGCTTCATTTTCTCCAGAAAAACTACATTCCGTATCATTCATCAATATATTATCTTAAAAATATCATCAAGATGTGAGACTTTTACCGTAAAATCCGGCGTATATCTCTCATTTATACTTTCAAGCTGCATTTCGTAATTTTTAGAAATATTAGCAGTTTAACGCGCACCCCCTTTTTTACAAAAAAACTGAAATGAACGCGAGCCATTCTCTTACATTTTGAAGTCATTTGTTCGAGATATTATTCCAAACTTTGGAAAAAATAGTATACTTCTAGATTTACAACCGTTTGAATTTTCATAGGGAATGTCATTTTTTTTTTAAAAAAAAAAATAGATTTTTACATATAGTGAAAAATCACTTAACATGAAACAGAGGGCACTGAAATAATCTTTCGTGTTAAAGGAAATTGCTAAAAAAAACATACATTCAACAAAATTAAATTTATTAGAGTACATTTTATTTTAATAGATATGTGTAAATGCATGAATTTGTGTGTATGCATTCAATAAAAACCGTACGTAAACTTAATTTATGTAATTTGCTCTTTTTTTTCATTATTGTTGATAAAGTAGTTAGCAATACCAAAATCTTAACAGATTTCCGTTTTCGTAATCTGTTTTTGATCAACAGCCTAAACAAACATCATCTTCATTTTAAGAGAAATTTTAGTTTGCTTTCCCTCTGAGCTTTTTGCCAATGTGTTTGTAAACAAATTCTTCCAAAATAGAAGAAACAGTAAGAATCAAACTCACTGATTTTTACTCACACTGCGACGTACTCGTCACCAAATTCCAAAATCAACTGATGAGATATGAGATGTTTTTGTGAGGATTTTGTAGGGATCGAGGGTGAAAAAGCCTTAGATAAACAAAATTGGCTATAGTGTCACAGGCTATTACAAGGGTATTCAAATCCAAGTTAGCCTCTTTTCTACGAAACATATGAAACCACCGGTCTTTCATTTCTCACCCCTCTAAAATCTTGCTTGCATGGCTGGGTGTTTTCCATATTTTGTTCTTTCTAAGAAGAGAAATCTCTTCGTGTTAAAAGAAAAAATGTAGTGCATGAAAATAAATAGTAATTTGTTGGGAATGATGTATTACTTCGTGTTAAACGTTTTCGAGTTAAACATATTTCACTGAAGAAGGTGTGACACCAAAAAATGAGACTTAGTGTGTAGCTTGAAAAAAGAGTGGAGTTGGCAACAACTGTTTTGGTGACATCATCCCACATCTCCTCTATCCATGTGGCCAGTTTTGCTTTAACCGATGGCGCTTAGTTGAGAGTACTGCATCATTGAGTGAACACAAGCAACTGTATTCTGCCGGGAAAATATCAAATCAATATCAAGTTTCGTGTGAAACTTAAGAAATCAGCCACGAAAGCCTTTCAAATATTAACCGAGGCTTATAGATTTGAAACTTTATCTCGTGCACTTGTGTTTGAATGGTATAAGGTGTTTTCAGGGGGAAGGGCCAATGTGGAAGATGATGAGCCTGCTGGGTGCCCGAGGTCAGAGATTACGGACCAAAACATTGCCAAAATTCGTGATATGTGGGAGTTCCCACTCACATTGGTGGTCAGACTGCTAATCAACATTACTACATGGAAGTACTAAAAAGATTTCGTGAAAAAAAGTTGGAAATAAAGGCCAAAATTAGGGAGTGTTAAGGGCTGTTGCACCAAGACAATGCATCCGCTTACACGGCCCGATCTGTCAAATAGTTTCGGACCAGCGAAAACAGTACTGTGATAGAAGGTATCCTCCACATATACCTGATTTGGCCCCATGCGACTTTTTTTTTATTTTCTACAGTTATATATTGCTAGAAGTGAACCCATTTTGCCTCAGTTAATGAGGGTTCAGGCAAAAACGGAAAATCTCCTGTGAATGGCCTACCCAAAACCTCGTTCCAGAACTGTTACCAGCGATGGCAGCACCAAACGCAAAAGTGTGTGAATGCTGAAGGAAACTATTTTGAAGGTGATAATGTTACGGAGAACTTATTCTGTAAGAGTAATGTTTTATTGGACCAGTCTCGTGCATGTGTGTGTGTGTGTGTGCTATATTGCAGCATTTAGCAGCAAACGTAGCCATATTGTAGCATTTGGCTACGTTTTTTCATTTGAACAAATGGGTTGATGGTATAATACGTAAAAATCGCAAAATTTAACGAAAATTATATATCTTAATTTATCTTTTATATAAATTTTAGAAACATTTAGAGAACACACTAACATTAGAGAAAAAAGCAGACTTTTTAGCCACAATTCCCCCCAGAATATCAAAAAACAGAATAAAAATGCCGCATCATATGTGTCCTGGAGTGAGAAGAAAGATAATTCTACCAAAGCAAGTGTATTTCTAAGGTGAAACTAAAGCACTCTCGCCTTCACATTCCGATAAATGATTATGATTAACATAAACACACGAAGTTTTTTCGATTGTCCATGGTGAACTTCAAAGTGAAATCACGTGATATACAACTCTTTCATGAAAGGTAAGGATAGTATTTTTTACGACTTTCTCTATCACGACAGTTTACGAATCTCATCAATGATTCTTTTACCATTCTTTCCAGTTGAGGCCACGCATTCTAATTACCTTTCTTAACTTTTATTTCGGAGGCACGATACATGTGGGTACCTGTAAGACGATGGTGAAGGAACCAATCTGAATTTGTGAAGGTCAAACCCATTTATGGAAGTAAAAAGCATTGTATTGCAAGGCAATGAAGAAATCGAAAGTAAATTCTAGAAAAACATCTGTTCATGAACCTAAACATAAAGGCAGAAATTTTTCACTCTGGGGTTTTAATTGGTTTTCAATTATCTGGATTACAAAATCAGTTACAAAACAAATGCAGGACGAATTCAATTGAATAATGTAAAAGGATTTAATTGCCTTCATATAACCACTTGCGTAGCCGGTCTTGAGTGGGCACTCTTATCAAAATTCCTAGGGGCCCTTCCTTAGAAAATAAATAAAAATGATCGCTTTAATAAAGCTTGTTACACATTGTTGGGGCCCCGTATCCTTAATACGGTTGAAGCTACGCCCCTGGTCGCAACCCTTATTTATTTTTAATGAAAAAGAATGATTTAATTTTTAACATTTGTAAAAATGACAAACAAATCCACATGTCAATAAAATCACATTTATGGGATTTTTTTAAAATTTAATGTCAAAGGGTACGTTTTTGACTGATGAGTCTATAAATTTCAAAAAGAAAATACATTTATCGAAAATAAGCCGATTTCTTTCTTCCTTCTTTGTTTGAACAGTGCTTACGTCTTAATATGTTATTCGAGAATTATATATGCATGACGTCATAGTCACATGATAAATATAATCACACGTTTCCAGCCAATCAGTTTATGCCCTTCATTGTTGCCAGCTTTTGCATTTTACAGAAATTTTCTTTTCGAAAATACATGTTTTTTACCAATTATAAAGAACATGGGTAACACAAAATGTACTTGAATTAAAAATACACGTACAATTGAGTAATTTTTTTTTTTAATTTTGAAAAAAACTTTTCAAAGTGTCTTAAGCGGTTTGCCTATGTGACGGCCTGTTTTTCAAATGATATATGTGCTGAGTCTACCCTATAAATTTGAAGTCATTCGGTCAAACCATTCTTGAGATATGATGGAGAAAAGTTTGAAAAGCATAATTTTGAGAAAAACGAGTTTAAAGTTTCAAGTCCGATTAAAACAATGAAAATCTTAACTTAGCGCTCCAAACAGCTGCTTTTCTGCTTCTTTATAACGATTTTGAATTTTAAAAAATCACTTTACGACCGTATTTTAAATATGTTAAGAAGAGTTGGTACCCCAAAAATGACAGACCAATCGTTTTTTTTTTAAATTTTTATTTGATCTTATTCTTTGCATTATTATCTTTCGATTGATATATGATTGTGCATGTTGGAAAGTTAGAAGTTGAATAAAACTTCATTTCAAAAACAAATTAGGCAGTTCAGCCACGCCCTCTTTTTAGAAAAAAAAATCTAAGAAAAAAAAAAAACGTTTTGATAAAATCTATTTTCTAAAGAGAAATAATAACCATAAAAAAAGAATGTGTAATATATAAAGCAGAATATTACCGAGGCAATACAATAATGCCATTTTTTTTTTCTTTGTGAAATGTGTGCAAGTAAAATTTTTGAATTAAGGCATTTTATATTAATAATTTCATAATTTCAGTTCTTATTCCTGATATGTTTTTCATACAAATGTAATACTTCAATATTATAAAAAGAAAAAAAACTTAAAATTTCTGCAGTGACAGAAAAAAAAGTTTTTTAGCATTTTTCTTGAATTTTCTTATGCAATTAATACTCTCTAAAAATTTATCATATATAAAAATATATGGGTTAAGAAAATATGAAAAGGCAATTTTATTTTAACAAAAAATATATAACTAATATCTTAAAGTGGTATCTTAAGTTTATTTAAGCTTATTATAGTTATTTTTTCAGAATTATGAACTTTAAAGTGGTTTTTTTCAATTTGTATTTTTCGAAACCTTAGTGCATTCAAAATATTACTCCTTACACATCTATTTATTAATCACTTCCATTTTTTTCTGCGTGTTGTATATAAAGCATGTAATAAAATTTGGGATCCATTTAGCTGTAAACTGAATACTTTTTTTTTTAAAAAATTTTAATGCAAGAGATATTGGCTTTTTCGTTGATTTTTAGCATACATATCAACATTTTATTTTTTTCTCAAAAATGAATTAAGTTATTGTAAAATCAATCCCTAAAGTTGCTTAGAACATCCATAAGAATGTCATGAAAAAAATTCAGGTCAAAAAAGTAATAATTACAGAAAGAGTAAGATTTTAAAATTTTCCAAATTTTCTTCAAAAAATTTAAATTCTTAAAATTGTGTGATATTATGTGAAAAATTTCATCTCGTATCATTTTCCGAAATAGAAACATTGTCTAAAATGCTAAAATATAATTTTTAAATACATAAATAAAGAAATTTGTTGAAAGGGTACCAAGTCCCTTAAGAAAGCAATTTATGAAAAAAAAAATTTTTTTGATTTTTTTGAAACCATCCCATGGGTGAATCTCCTTAATATTTAAACATCTTTACCCAATCATCAGTTTTGAAATTTTATCTGAATTTTACAAGTAAAACAGGTAGCACAAATCTAATGTCAGTTTTAAATTAAATGGAGAACACGCGTGTGTAACAACATCTATCATGCGACTGTAATGAATTTATCACATTGTAATTGGTATCAGTCGCTCAGAGGCTACTGTTTTAGTTTTCAATAAATAATACTTCACTTTTCAAATGTCTGCCTTCACTAATAGTGAGCATTGATGTCAAAAATATGTTACAACTGTTACAAATTTTTCCTCATTCATATTGAATTAAAGTAAAACTCGTAGAAAAATTAAGCATTTATTATCAATCCATGTATGTGTTACAATAATTTTTAAGGGTAATTAGGTATTATATCGACAAAAACATTTTCGCCGATTCAAAAAATGTCGGAAAAGGTTGTCATCGTTATTATGTGCTTCAATATGCGCATGAAATGTTTCACAATTGGCTGCATATCGCGGCATTTTGCGATGGCTTTTGATTTGACGAAACTGTCCACTATTATAATGCGAAAGTACTTATATACGAAATGTAGAATTCAAGAAAGAATTAAAAATATTGAAATAATTAAGAATTTTGACTCATTTTTGAGGTTGAGATGCTCATCTTGAGAATTGTTTCTGCCCCATTTGACATATTTTGGGGTCAAAGGATTTTTTCAACAGGTTAGTGCTTGATAAAATAATACTTAATAACGTTGCCAGTATCGTAATTTTACAACAAATAAGTAATATATATATATATATATATCTATAAATTATATATAATTCTCAATTCCTAATTAGATCAATAAAGAAAAATTTTATTTTAGCTACTTTTTATTAAATAGTTACAATTAATATAAGTGCGTATAGACATAGGACAGAATTACAACATTAAGTGGTAATTCATTTTTATTAATTATCATTAAAGTATCGCATTGTCATCCCAAACAATCATGTCTATAAAATTTCAGTTCAACTGAATGCTGTAAAACGTGAGAAAAAAATCTTTTCGACACAATTCACTAAAAATGAAACCAACGTGGTAAAATCACGTTTCTCACGTTGATTTAAAACATGAGAAAAAAAACATTTTTAAGTTTTGACACAAGTCTCCAAAAGGGTCACTAAGTGGCTGTACTTGTAATTATTTAAATAATTAGTTTTAATCAATCAATTTTTACTAATTATAATTAAATTACTCCATTGTCATCCAAAATAATTGTGTATATAAAATTTCAGCTCAATGGAGCTCTTTAAAATGTATTTTATTAATGATTGAAAACTCTCGCAAGATAAATAAATATATAGAGAGTGTGAGCTAATAGTAGGAATTGAAAAAGATGTATTCAATTGTTAACTGTAATCAGAGCAAGAAAAATAATTTTAAGCATGTATTGCCTATGCTTTTTTTTTCAAATTTGAATTCACTTTTCATAGTTTATCACAAAAATTTGGTTTTTAAAAACCATGAATTTTTTTATTTATATACTTTTGATGGTGCTAAAACTGTTATATGAAAGAATTTTTATCACTATTACTGTTTTAATATGTATAGGAAAGAAAACTCACTTACACAAATTCAAATTTGATAGTTAGGTAAAGATGCGCAAGCATTGTTGCGTCTTCAACCTGATACAAACCTTTAAAATAAATGCTAATATCATTTTTATTTTTATTTTATCGTTATTTTGCTTATAACTTCCTTAGTATCACATTAGCATTTGTTTTCTGTTCTTTTGATTATGCCAACGCTGGTTGTGATAGCAACGAAAGAGAATGATTTGTTCTTACTGAGTTAAAATGAGTCATCACGCATGCTCTGATCTAGATATATATTATAAATGCGAAAGTTTGTTTGGATGTTTGGTCGTCTTTCACGCAAAAATAGCTAAATGGATTTTAATATAACAATAATATAGCTTCTACATCAGAATAACACATAGGGTATAATTTATAAAGATATTGTGTAAAGTGTCTAAAATATAACGATATTTGTCAAGTAAGTAGGAAAAAATTCTGCCATCTGCAAGCAATTCTGGGGTGCACTGCAAAAAAGCCCACGACAACATATATTAATCTTTTATTTGTGAAGAAACCCTTTTTGTTTTGGCTACGTAAGGCGCTCGCTTCTAATTTATTCCTGTAATCAGCGTAATCCCTAATTTTTTTTATTTCAGAATAAAACTAAGTTTTGAAGGGAGAGGTTGTTATAAATCTCTCTTTATTTGAATTTTTTATGATTTTATTATGCATATTTGGTAGTAAGATATTGATCTTTTTTCAAAATATTCAAAATAAATACTTTTATCGCTTCTGGTACTTAAAGTAAATAAACTTTCTCTTTCACACTATATCATTTGGAGAAATTTTCAAAATTTGTTTATGGTTAGTAGTTCATTACAACGCTATAATTTTTATTGAATAGGCAGATATTGTATTTTTAAGTATAAAAATAATTATAACTACTGTACTGTATTTTTTGGAGTGAGGGAGTGAATATTAACGTCACACTGTTCAGCTACACGAGGACTTTTGGCGATGGACCACGTAATTTTGAACCATGGTCAAGTGACGTGGGCGACACCTGAGCTGGTACCCCCTTCTCCTAACTACCACACCACACCAACTTAGCAGGAATATTCTACCAATACTTAGTAGGAATATTCTATTAATACTTAGCAGAAATATTCTTTGAAATCCATTCTTCCAAGATGTATGGCAGCACGGGTTCTATGATGAGTATTTTAGCGGGGAAGGCGAATAGTTTTGTAGCAGATATTGCGTTTTCAGCTGACGGCGTTTTCAGCGGATTACAAAGATTATCATTTTTGTCCCGAAAAAATAGTTAATGTCAAAATTTAAATGTCTTATGTTTTTGTATGTTAATGAAGATCTTAGAAATCGATTTGACTATTTATTTTAAGTGAACGGTGTATATAATTAATTTTACAGTGGAATATCTTTAATTAATTGATTAGCTCTATCGAATTAAATTTCCCAAAGTGGAGTATTTTGTTTATGTATATCCCTTAATTATCAATGTAGTGTTCAAAAAAAAAAAAAAAAAATTAAAAAAAATGCAGTAATTCATAATGCGGTAGATAAAACATTAACGTGCATCGCTCCCCTACACGGCGGGTCTTACAAAGCTCTAATAAAGCTCGAGCTATGAAAGTAGCTAGACATTCGCTAACTTGACAGTATCGTCAACATTTCGCTATTTTTTTCATTGAATCGCCATTATAATTTAAGAAACGGCGTTGCTTGCAAATATTACAATTTTAACATAAAATAAATACAACAGAAAGTAATATTAATGTATTACACTTTCGGACACACACTATTTTAAGTGTTCATTACACAAAACTTTTAACAATGTGTTACTTTTGTTGAGCAGAGATCAGCTTAGAGAGGTATTTTCAAAAATCGACCCTCAAGAGTGTTACGGGGAGTTATAAATAAAAAAAAAATTATTTTTATGAGCTATTAGATCTACAGACTTAAAATTAAACAGAGATGTTTTCTTTCCTTTATTTTATTTATTTATTTTTTTTTTGAGATATGCAAAAATCATTTTTTATTAAATTTGCAATTCACGTAAAATTAACTCATTAAAAACTTCTTTATCCTTCAATCTGTGTTGTTTAATTTTTCAGTTCACCCGTGCGAAGAACGGGTATACCAGCTAGTGTAAAATATATACTTTTTAAAATGTTAAATACTTTACACACACACACAGTTCTACCATTCTGAATATTTATATAAATCCATACAGTAACAAATAAAATACACACTGAAATTATTATTATGAATGTCTGATGCCCAACATTATTATGATTCTTCAAAATATTCATGCGAACTTTTCATATACCAAAAAAAAAATTTAAAAAACCACGTAATTTTTTTTTATATATCCTGATTTATATTAACTCAGGAATTGTGCGGGAAAAAATAATCAAAAAAATTTTAATGTAAGCAATAAAGAAAAAAAAGTAAATATTTTTGCTTACATCAAAAAACTAACATATTTATGTTCAATAAATAGAGTAGTACATTAAATCAGAGGTATTCAACCTTTTTTCCAGCCGGGCCACATACATATAATTGGTATTTCACGCGGTCAGCACCATGAAGTTAACAGGGGGAATACAATATGAGCCACATTGGATAAAGCAAAATTAATCAAAATATTAAAGCTCTTCTTTTTTTCCGGCTCTTTTACTTTAATAGTATATTAACCCTTCTATAAAACACGCACAGGAAATGTTTACTTTTATACTTCTTTTAATGAGTTAGGGGAAAATTTCCTTTCATCCATGACCAAGCCTGTTGTTTACATTCTACTATGAAGAAAAGTAAATTGATAGATTTGATTGCTTGATTGATAGAATTTCCCGCTAAATTTTTAGTACATTATTCTAAGATAATTGAATTTCTTAGTGCAATGGGCCATGGCCAGGTCACTCAGAAACGGCCGGTGGGCAATACGTGGCCCGCGGGCCTCAGGTGGAGTATCATTGTTCTAAATACTTAGTGAAAATTTCGACACTTCATTGTAACATTTTATATTCGAAATAATTATTAGAAAGTAATCATAAGCTATATATTAATAATCGAATCAGAATTTTAAAAAAAGCAATAAAGCTTACAAACCTGAATTGCTCAATGGACTAAATTCATGTGACGTCATTAGTCACATGATAACTAAGTCACGTGTTTTTAGCCAATCAGTTCATAAATTAATGCGACGTCATAATTATGTCATAAATAGAATTATGTGTCTCCAGCCAATTAGTTCATGTGCTTCACTGTTGCCAACTTTTGCTTTTTGCAGAAGCTTTCCTTTAGAAAGTACATATTTGTCAACGATATAATAATGCACAAAGTTAAGCAAAATGCACTTGATTTAAAAATATTCGTATAATGTAAGTTTTTTTTTTTAATTTTGAAAACTGTCTGAAGAATTTTAACACGTGAACTCTTTACCCAATCATCAAATTTTTAGTGTTATCTAAACTTTACAAGTTGAACAACTAGTATGTCAATTTTTAATCAATGGAAAACACGTGATTGCCTTTATCATGTGACCATCATGAATTTAGTCCATTTGTCGTAAAAGTACGAAAACGTTATACATAATTAATTTCACGACTGAAAGTGTTCATCACATTGCCAAGAAATATATAAAATTTTACGTTTATCAAAATCAAATTATGAATAAATAAATGAAACGATGTGAGTTTTCTTTCTGATCCAGAAGTACTAATATTCGCCTTGGATCAATTTTGAAAATAGTCAAAACAATAAAAAAAGCAGACAATATTGGTTTATTTTCTACTCTTTCTATTGCAAATTTTAATTGGTTCTCTCTTTTGAATATCTTTTTTTCCTTAAAAATGTTTTGCATCTTGCAACACTAGTAAGTTTTTGTATGGAATTTTGTAAATATTGTATTCTTAGATATTTACATACATAGATTTTTATAATCATTTCAAGGGATAATAGCCTTTGTTGCTCCATGTCCCACAAAACCTGAGCTGAACTTGATTGTATTCCTAGTGTTTAAAGTTATGGAAGAAAATGTCTTTTGTAGAAACAGAACTAATGGATTTTTATTGATGTTTTGTTGAACTTTTATTAATGTTGCAGGCAGCTGTATTAAATGAATTTATTACGTAATAAAAAGCAAGCATTATAAATACATTATATATATATATATATATTCCTTATCAGGTTGTTTTCAGATATTCCATTAAAAAATATTCCCCGAGCAAAGGAAGATTTAGACGGAATAGGATGTCAAATATCAGATATCAAATAAGAATTTTAGTCATTATTTCAGAGATTTTTGTTATAATTTATTTCTATAAAAATTGATTTTTTTTATTTATATAAACTTTGTACTTATGACCTGCTTCATTACTTAAATTCACAATATTGTATGCCTTGCATAGCGAGTATTTATTTTTCATTAAGTTCCTTGGATGTTCTAGTTGTTCTTTTTATTTTCCTGTCTTCATTTCTTAATAAATAAATTAATGAGATTATCAGATTTTTTTAAGTAAGTGTAAACTATCAAAAGAACTTTTAAACATTAATCCTATGCTATATTACGAAGGTCTTGATTTTCTTTTTTTTACACTTAATTCTTATCTACATTTGTAAACGATACCATTTTTAAATAACTGAAAAAATAATAATCAAGTGTTTAGGGGTAGCAGATCCATTCTATTGACATTTAATTGGAAAAGAAAAAAAAAGAGAATCGAAACGTTTTCATAACAAATCTTTTTAACAGCTATTATTTGTATGGTTTAAAAATACTCTTTCCATTTAGATTATTACGATTTTTTTAGAGAAAGAGACAGAACATAGAATAAAATAGAAAAAAGAAACCATTATAAAATGACAAGTGTTTTTAATTAAATGAGATCATCAGAATCACACACACTTCAGAAAACGAGTTGCAAATGAATTTCCAATGCATAAATTAAATATCAATAACATTATTATCATTTTTGCTTTATCAGAAATGAATTAAGGGCCAAAAATGAAAGCAGTTTTTATCATACCCCTCAAAAGCTATCTCCAATTGTAAAAGCATTTCAAAATCTGAGACTATATATTACTAATTAACGTAAAAATCGACACGCTATATATATCAAATAATTACTTCTTAATATTGCCAATCTTGTAAGCGATGATAGCACGAGCGTTTGGACACGGCAAGGTTTTTCAAGTTAATGAATCCGGCTGTTTCTCAAAGGCTATTCGTTCACAAGAGAAAAACGAAAAAAAATTCGTTCAATATAGCTCCAATGATTCTAGATATACATTCCCTTCTCTTTGGGTCATCATCTCTTATTACGAAGAGGGGAGGGGGATATTCTGTTATCATGCTATTGTGCACGATATTTGTAGCCTATAATGTCTTTGTCATTACTAGATATGATGTACGGGGCTCGTGGATTAATGGTAAACCAATAAAAGAGGATTCCTTGTGAGATACAACAGATCCCCTGAGTGAGATATTTAAGCCTTACAGTAAGGAATGTATTTTTCCCATTTCCAAAGCAGTAACCCCAGGCAGTCATGCACCAGCAATGTTGCTAGAAGACGTTTGGCAGCTTAAAGTTTTTAAGAAAACCCTGTGTAACGGGTCTATTCGCAAACCTCCATCTTGGAGAAAAACTGTTCCTTTAAATACTATTCTATTGAAGCCTTTCTCCAGAAGAAGACGCGACTTATGCAAATCAAGGCTTATAATTAACCTTCAGGTTCAAGAGAGAGGTTAGAAGCTAGATGATAGAAGCTAGTGTAATAGAAACTAGTCGAAAGTGATTCGAGATTATTTGTCTAATATTTAAAATTGAAGATTGACGATTTTGTCCATTAGATATCTAAATTGGAATAGTGTCAGCTTGAGGTAGATTAATTAAAAATTAATTATATCGTCTAACCCGCTTTTGCTCCCAAATTTATTTAAAAGTGCATTTCTTAACTTGGGTTGTTGAGATTTGTTAGGTTGTTGAGACTTGTTAATAAATTGTGATTGTTCTGACTAGGGCTAATCTTCCTTCTCACTCTCGTACACTGATGGTTGGGAGAGCCCATCCATCACACACGAAAGTTTAGTTAGAACGAATACTGGAAATAATCACAAATTATTTTCGTTAGAAAATTGAATTTTCAAAAGCTGAAATAATTACAGTTAAAAAAATTATTAAAAGTACAATAATT
>BMAV01011392.1:856859-872893 GCA_019973955.1 Trichonephila inaurata madagascariensis | reverse complement strand
TGTGGAACGTAAGTCAAAATCAATAGATCACCCTCAGAAACAAAATTGATGCGTTCTGCGGCTTTAATAATAAGTCCTGAGTCTAGTTAAAATTCGTCGTTGATCTTGATCTATTGATTTTGACTTACGTTCCACTCTAAAGCATCATGAGAGCTATTGGTGACGGACCTCGTCATTTTGAACAACATTCAAGTCACTTGAGCTTGCACTCCTCCATCCAAACTTCAAACCATGCCAACGGGAGGAAAAAAAATTTGATTTACATGTACGTCTAACTATGTATAACAAAAGTTGATATGGGTTTTACGATAACCCGATTGGTATCTGTACAATACTTCTTTTTATGAATCCTTATTGAAAATTCCTTAAAAAATCTGCAAATTCTAACTTCAATCATTTTTAAAAAAATAAGTATTGCTTTGATTCAAAAACACATACCAACTTTTGTTACATATACTATTAACAACAGGTAAAAAAATTCAAAGCATTAGGCACAGTAGAAAAAAAGCCTTAGCATTTTAAATTAAGACAAACTAGTTATTTTACCTTTCTGAGATAAGTAAGTTTAAAGTTTTGATTTGCCATAGAGATTTGAATAAAAATGAATGTAAGAGCTATCATAATTCTGCGTTTTTTAAGTTTAGAGTTTTCAAATTTTGTAGGGTTATAGAAAAGTATATAAAGAATAATTTAGGCTAAAAAAATTAGATTTGATTTTTTGACCAATTTTTGTCAATTGAACCGTACTGTGTACTCTTAAAGCTATTTCAATGTTAGTGCAAGGGGGGAGGCAAGAACACAATACTTTTTTAAGGTGACACCTATGCACCTATGTCGGTCTAAGCAGATCTTCCGAAGAAAGAAGCATTTGATCCATTCAAGTATCTAGTCTTGTGCTTACCAAAAGGATATTTGAGCAATGTAGAGTCCAAAATTCAAATGTGACTCATCAAATTATGACTTACAGTGACACCTAAAGTCATGCAAGAAAGTGATGCATTAAGCATTCTATGCTAACAGGATACTATTTATCAAGGTACAACAGAAGAACCTATGGAAGGCCTATTTCACATATGTTGATACATTTTCTTTATTTTTCCGCTATTAGATTAATAATTATGGTATTCATGAAATCGCCAAAGTTATTAGTGTATGTGCTTGAAGAATTAGTCTCATTTACAACATCTATCAGCACTATCAGATTATATTTTAAAGCATGTATGCCTTCATAACGAACTGTATCTTAAGGTAAACACTTCTCAAGAAGAAATAATGTCATCAATGAATTAAAGCCCCCTTCCTACTTACATCTATGTCATTTTAGCGCCTCCTACAAGATCTATACAGAGGGAGAATAGAATGGCATTTTGAAGAACTGAAACACTTCAGAGATTGCATTGTATTTTCGTGTATGAGCAGCTGCAGTACTTCTCGAAAAATGTCAATGCCGTTTCTTCGATAGAATAAGGCATTGGATTAGACAAGGAAAGAATTTTCACCAGCAGGAAATACAGATGATCCTTCCAAGAAATCGGGAATCATATTGGAGATGACAAAGTAATAGTGATGCGAATGTGTAATAGGTGGAAGATTTGATCGACGGCACCAACAACATCAGCGTCGATGCGTAATAGCACATGAGGGTAGACATGGTGTACACACGGTAGGTATGAACAGGAACAATATCACTACAAATTTTGTCTTTTTCTCGACAATCGATGTCCACCCAAACAATTCTACTCCAGTTGCAGCACTGTATAATGTCCATAAGGCGTTTATTGCTGCAATTATTTTGTCTCAAAACTGCAATCATTAGCATCTCCAATGGTGCATTCAGCGTGAACATGGTCAGTTGACCATGGTCTTTCTATAACGCCAAGCTTGTCAGAATGTAACCCGAAGACACCATGGAGAGATTTTGCTTTATGCGTCGTCATACTGGTCTTACGATTGATTGACTGATTGAATATTAACGTCGCACTGTTCAGCTACTCGAGGGCTTTTGGCGACGAACCACGTAATTTTGAACCATGGTCAAGTGACGTGGACGACACCTGAGCTGGCACCCATGCTGGTCTTACACCCGGTGTTATACTTATGGGTGGTGTTGAATTCCATTTCAGCACTCCCTTAATAAGCCTTGCTGATAAAAATGGTCAACCAGAGCAGTGTCCCTGAGGGTGATGCCGGTTGCTCTTCCTTGCTCTCAGAACTTGTTCGAAGCCACATTCCAACTGGATAATGCGTGACCACTTGTGGTAAGCAAAGGTCAACACTTTTCGGCACCCGCCAGATTTCAATACTAACTTGACATACCTGTTCTCTCGATCTCTCGTATATTGAACACATTTAACCGATGACCGGAAAACGATAGGGCTGTCCTACATCACTCGCTGCAACACTTTGGCTGTGTGTAAGGGGGAGGGGGTTACACCAACAAAACATTTAGAGCCTCGCTCCTCCAAAGTCAAGACGTGAAGCAGTGGTTATTGCCAGCCGTGACTTAAAACTCCTTCCCCTGTCTATCATTCCATTTTTAAAATGTAAATTAGACTTGTATATCTCTTGTTCTGCTTAGTGTTGCCTTTTTAGTGGTTAGTAACTTATCTGTATCAACATAATCATTTTGTGCGAATAATTTGTTCTTTATGAGTGTTATTATTACTTTTAACACAGTGCTAGTAGTGGAATAATAACATTTATGAAGTTGCAAATCAAACAAAAAATAAGGAAAATCTAATAAAATGTGAAGGAATATTTATTTTATTTTATGTCTTTCACATCTAAAAATAGCTCTTTGCTTTTGCATTAGACGTGCTTTTCTATGATGATGCATATTTGTGGCCGTGGTAGCTGAGTACTAATGGTCATGAACTCGGGTTGACATTATTTCTACCGTGGGTTCGAGTCTTGGTTCCACTAAAATCCCACCACGTAGAGGGGATGATACATGTGTTGAGTCTGATGCGATTTGATGTCCTCACTTTGGCGTGGCGGGGAAGTTTGGAGATAGGAAGACCAACTCAGGTGTCATACTGGTCCTTCGACTATGATACAAAATCATGAGACCTGTCGCCAGAAGTACTTGTGTTGCTCACAGAGTTCAACATCAATCAAGCAATTATCTTGCATATTTTAGTACTTCGAATGAAGCATAAGAAGTTAGTGAGATCTGTTTCATTAGTTACATGGCGCATAGTTAATATACTGATAGTACTTACAACTTTTAGTGAAGAAGCAAGAAAGATTCATTATCAAAATATTTATCGTGGATTCACGAGTGTTTATTATACTATAACTGGCATTTTAAGCAATTTGTTCTCTGATCTGAGAAGAAATATGCTTTTTAATATAAGGTATTAAATATTTACTGATGACCTTTACTGATGACTTTTATCTTGTTATTTTTGATAGAATTATTTTAATAAGCTTTTTTCGATGAAACAGACTCTTACCCAGAAATCCATGCAAAAAATGAACTAAAATGCAGGTATTTTTTGCATGCATTAACTGAAATATATGTAAGAGAATTGTGTGTGCGCAATAGAAAAAAGTTGCTTCCTCAGATGTGCTTTAACTTATTAGCGTCCTGTTCCTATCAGCAATCAGTGCATCTATTTATGCTGAGGTACTCAAGCCAAATATGAATAAATAAATAATCAGCAAGCATCAATTTAGAAAATGTGATATATCTCTCATGTTTTAATTAAGTCATTAATATACTTTAAAGTATTGCATAAATATTACTGTAAGAATCGATAAGAAATACAGATATGCATCCAACACAAAAAGATATTTCTGGTCACAAAATTCTGAATATTTTTCTTTTTATATTTCGAAACAGAGTGTTCTTAAAACATCACCAGCTTAGTTAAAATTTCACGGAAAAGGTACAAGGTCACTCAACTGCAAAAGGAAAAACAGATAAGAATGTCTAAAATATTACATAAAACCATTCATGATGATTTTGAAATTCTTCTTGCAGATATAGTTTACCTTCCCATAAATCGATCGAAAGCTAGCGACACACATTAAAAAATTATCTTCGATTTTAAAGCAGTTTGGTAGTCACTAAATGTTGCATGTAGTACATGTATTTCATGGAAATGCACATCACAATTATTTATTCTTATACTTCCAAACAATCATAATGTAAAAAATGTCTGTATTTTTCAAAATTTTCTTCGCAAAGTTTTTTTTTTCTTTTCTTATTTTAGCTTTAGATTAAAATTTTTAGGCTCTGGCAACATTCATTTCTTCCCCTCGGGAAGGACACGACAACAACAGCAACAATATTTAAATTATTATTTTCAATAACAAAGAAAGACACGAACTTTAACTCAAAGGGTATAAGTACATTTGCTCGTTGGCAGATGAATGGAGTGCTGAGTCCTGTTGGACTTTGAGTGGCGGTGAAAGGTCGGCTATAGATTGGTTCTTTAGTAATAAAATTATTAAAAATATCAAAATAAAGAGAAAAATAATATAAAAGTAGAAGTATCTAAGAAATTAATAAAAAAATGGAGAACTCCTCTTTAAAAAGGAACTCAGATTAGATGGGAGGGTAAGCGGGGCTTAGCCCAGCCAATCGGGATGCAGCAAAAAATTCTAAGGGAATGGCAACGGCGTATAAGTTAAGAGGGGAACCTTAAACATTAAATCTTATAACCCATTCATTAAAATTAAACAGAAAATAAAATAGAGAGATTTCAAGAAGTCCGGTCTAAGTCTGGTAGAGTTTTGTGAGATGAGCTTGGGGCGAAAGGATGCTGGAGCTTATTGATCAATACGAAGACGAGATTCAGGGAAGGAGTTACACTATACAAAACATTAGAAAGTACAATTTTGCAGTTGAAAAATAAATAATTTAAATAAAGGATGGATCTACTTTGCTGGGTCTCTTTAAATTTAAATTAGGGATATATTGATTAGTACCCAAGAGAGAATTTAATTTTAAAAAATATGAAAGCAGTCACATGCTTGTAAAATTTTTTAAAAGATCTTTTACATATCATAAAGTAAACATCGATTCCAACTTTTTGTTGTTTTAAAAAATAGTTTCTGTTAATCTTATGAAACCAAGAGAAAAGAATTCATCTTCAATTTAAGGACAATTTTGAGATCTTTAAGGTATACGACTACGTTCGGAACCGTGATCTTGTAAAAGCGCATAAATAGATAATATCTATGATATTTAATGTCACCTAGATTAGAAACTGTGTATAAAATTGTTTTAAGAATAATATTACAATAAAAAATTATTTAAGTACAATATTTTGACAAAAACTGAACACAGAATAACCCATTTTCAAAATATTCTCCTTTTGTGAAAAATGCTTCTATTATAATAATATTTTGCCTGTTTATAGCTCTAAAGAATTTTTGAAATATATAACTTAGAATTGGGTTTATCCATGTTTTACGACAACAGAGGGGAGAAATTTTAAGAAAAAAACGCCGATAATTATTTCAATGGGTTGTAACTCTAAAAATAATGTGAATTTTTCAAAAATCATAGTTGAGCCTCTGTACAGAGGTCTGAGCTATACACAGGCAAAATATTATTTTAATAGAAGCATTTTTCTCAAAGGGAGAACATTTTGAAAAAAGATTATTCTAAGTTAATTTTTTGCCGAAATATTGTATTTAAATAAATTGTTTTTGTCAGAATGTCCTTAGAACAGTCTTATTACATGTATTCAAATCTAAGTGACACTAAATATCCTGAAAATTGTCCATTTACGTAATTTTTTAAAATCACGGTTCCGAACGTAGTCGGATACCTTAATGGTTTTGCCTTATTACATTATATTTCTATGAGAACCAAAAAAAAAAAATTATCGAACGAAAACATTCATCCCATGACGAGGGATTTTTAATTTTAACCCTGGATTGCCCAAGGAAGTCATTTGGACTCCTTTTTAATTTCAATTTGAAGAACAATTACATATATAATGCACAATTTCTTTGAATTTTTCAAAATATATTTTTTTTTCAAGTGAAGTAAAAAAAATTTTATTGTTAATAATATTTTAATAGCTTGTTATATGACTGTAAATAATATAAAAAATTATTAAAAGTTAATTTTAAACAAATTTCTTTACACATTAATCCTTTCACAATGCAATCATTCTGAACTCTTTTAGGCAATACACTAAGTTTCAGTCTTTCTAGTGTTACACAATAAGTCGATCACTCTTTCGCTCTTAGTTTGGAAAAGAAAAAAAAAAACATTTTCAGTAATGAAACAAAATTATTTACTATATATTTATCATAACTACATTTAAACAAGTGCATAAGTGATTAGAAAACAAAGTAATATATATTATATATATTTGGACTTTCTTGCTCGACATATAAAATATTCAATTTAAAATCTAACTAACCATTAACAAATACATTGATATTTTGTCCGCATTAAGAGAATAACACATATAAACTAGATATATTATTTATTACGATATTATTTTGCTTATATCTTTGCAAAGCATTTGTACGTATGCTTATATTAAAGAATATTATTCAAATCATATATAAGTATTATAGAATATCTATGTTTGTATGACAAATAAATCGAATCAACAAAATACAGAAATTTCAATTCAGCATAAATTTCAATATAAATCAATGAACAAACTGTAGGTCATATCAAAGTACAATTATAAGTATCAAAAAAATAAATAAATAAATAAATTTATAGGCTTCCAAAATAACCTGTAGTGTAATTCGTATATGAAAATATTTTTGGAAAGAGCTTAGGTTTTAATACGAAAGTTATCAGAAAATATTTATTTCAAATTATTGAATTATATTTTTATTACAATTGTGAATAATTTAATTGTTTACGATAAAAGTGTATATCTATTCAAGTTTTAAATCCGTAATCGAATGTATTCATTTTTGATAATCTTTAACTTATGCATTAATATCTCTTTTCAAAACTGATAAATCTTTTCTTTTTTATTTTATTTTTTTGAGAAGATCAAATGTTGTTCTGCTCGCGCAAAATGATAATAATTTTAAAAAACGATCTATCAGCGTGTTGAAATCTTTGTTCGCGTAGTTATAAATTTATTTAAAATTGCTAGTTCATTTGCTTTTTAATTCCTTAAAATCATGTATACATACTTTCATTCTGGATGAGAATGTAATAAATAACTAAAATTTAAATTAGAAAGTTTATTCAAAAGTTAATCGTCATTAAAAAGACTTAATTGTCTGAAAACTTTATACAGATTCTTTTATAATTGCGTCATACCATATATTTCATGAACAAAAAGGGTTATATAATGTTATCAGCAATGAAATTTTATCACGCAATGAATAAATAAACATCATTCCACTTCCAGAAATCATTTTCAGAGACAATCTTTGTGAGAAAATACTGGCAGCTGTAAACACTAAAAGTCCCCACCAAACATTCTCTTGGTAAAACGACACACCCACTAAATGACCCATGCACAATTAAGAGTCTCTTTCTCTCTGTTTCCCTATCAATAGAGGACGTTATTAAGATCCCAGAAAACGTTACTTAAAGATTCCATCGACGTTTGGGGGAGCTCAATTTGACAATTAAGGTTAGTTAGGAGGAGGAAATGAAGGATGCAGCTTCAAAGAGGCAGCATAGATAAGCCAGAGCGAAACAGACGAGTACTGTTTCACATCTACACAGAACGCCAGTGCCTTTTGATAACAAAAAAAAAGCATGTCCCGACTTACAGGAAGTGATGTCAAGTATGACGCGTAGGGGGTGTTGGATGGGAAATTAAACCTTTGTTCGGCCACCGTCAGTAAGATCAAGGTTTTCTTGCTCCATCACATATTATCTATCTCTTGGGTCATTTTTTCACCAATGAAGCGACACTTCTTGTCAGCTGTGATGGGGATAACAAGCAAGAAGACAGCTCGGTGACGTTTTGAACAAGTCAGATCATTAATTAATGTTCCGCTCATTACAAAGTGGGGCATCTTTTTTTTTAAGGCGGAAGCTATTTGGGATGGTGGTGGGAGGATATATTGTGATTGAATTGTCTCAGTGGGTAATGTTGTGGTGCTAGTATTAGTATATTATACCCAGAAACAAAAAATATTGTTGCTCAAAAATGCTACATAGTAATCAATTTTTTTTTTTTTACATTGAAATACAAATTCATTTAGCAGTAGCTGTGCGAAAGTTTAAGGGGGAAAAAGCCTTAATTTTCTTGGAGTAAATTAATTTGTTAAGTAAGAAAAACTTAAAACTTCAAGATATTTTTAATTTGTGTGATGGAAAAAATAGTTATATATTGTATTTCCTACACTAAAATTGCTAAGATATCTAAGAAATCAGCCTCAATGAAAAGTTTTGTAGATTTTTTAAGCAAAGCTTATTAACCTACTAACAAGCTGTCATGAAAGCCTCCAAAAATTGCATAGCAAAATTAATAAAAAAAATAGTAATCATTACTTTAAATTATCTTAAATTAAATGTATTCCTGCTTCACTTTTTCGCTATTTTAAAATAAATCCAGAATCCAGACTTTTTTATGCGTGGTTTCTCTACATTCAATCAGATTTATTCAAGTGAACAAAAAAATAAATGTACTTTTATTATGTTTCATTACATCTTGATTGCATTCTGCGAGATTCTTTCATTTATGCATGCATATTATTATTTTTTTTAAATTAAAGTTATATTTAGCTACAATTTCATTTGTTTTAACTAAAGCATATTCGTGAAAACAAAAACAAGAAAATATGGGAAAACATCTGTCATTTGTAAGCTCAAAGGTTTTCAAAGACTAGGATTAAATTTTTAATCATGTTTTATGTATAATGTCGTAAGAGCTCTGAAGTTGAGTCGGTCTTCAGCCCTAGTGGTTTCTTGCTCAAGTGAAGCTGCCCTTCGCCCCATGGAACAGTCGCATATCTCATCTGGATTGTCCTGGAGGCATTTGATGGCTGAGCAGGAGAGGAATTTCGAACTACTTGTGCGCCGAGGTCTTTTGGACCTGGTGTAGGCAGTGGCATAACGTACATCCCCGAAACCCCCGCATCGCAATGGAGGTGGGGGGAGCAAAGCCCGACTCACGCCAACTCACTCCTTTGTAAAAAAATGTCTTGGGGCCCCAAAACTGATTTTGCAGGGGATCCCTAATACTGGGTGTAGGCTTTCCTACATCAGGAAGGCAAGCAACAAAAACAACTTTCAATAACTAATCAGATTTTGTAAAACCTGAAACAATACGTCCCCCTTTTTGAGAGTAAAATCTTTTTGCACAAAGATCAATCTGAATTTTTCCTTCCATCATGTAATACGCCCCTATTTTTCGTGTACGTATACGATGTCTTATTTAATACATGTTAATTTTTATCTTTTATTTTGTACAATCCTCTCTCGAACTTTTATTGGATGCTTTTCAGAAACGTATTTATTTCTAATAAAAAAATTTAATTTCGTAACTAAGAGTCTTGTATAACAGAATTAAATTTTGAAGAATAAGAATCTGAAGAAGTATTGATTTCTATTTTCTTTTAAATTATATTTTTTGCTTTGTAATGAAGACGTATTCTCGTGTTTTCACAGTCATCTTACATTGGCAGATTTCATTTTATCTTGATCACAACCCCGAATTGGAAATTCAATAAAATCCTTCGGAAACAGGGAACGTTCGTTCCGGATATAAAAAAGGAATAAAATGAAAGAGGATTAAAGAGAGAGAGTCTGGCAGTCTCTCAACATACAATATATTTCCGAACTCAAATTACACCCAAACATTGGAAACAGAAGAAAAAATGAAGCATTTTTGAATAAACATATGCGATCAGTACCCTCAAAGATTTATCTTTATCAATTATGTTGAAAGACCTTGACACACATTACTTCCTGTCTCATGATAAGTTTACATCCGTGAATAGCTCGATTTTCAGTCTTTTTTTTTAACTAACCTTTCAAAGATTTTTCTTCCCAATCTTTTTCTCGAAATGTTAATTATCTGCCCTACTTTGCGACAGTTACGAAAAGACGCGCTTAAAAAAAAGCGAAAATTGTTCCCCAGAGCCTTGATTGATGAATACAGTTACACCTGTCTAGAAAGTTTATTCAAATCGTTCACTCTCGTACTTTTTTTTTATCACGTGTTCAAGAAGAGTTGAGATGTCCAAGAAAAGAGTGGATTCACAGGCACAGAAAACATAAATATCTATTTTCTCTAACCTGATAGTCTTTATGTATATTTAGAAGGATAATTATCTTTTATAAAATAAATATTAATACTGTTATATATTTTTCATCAAAATATCATGCATTCAGGGTGAAAAAGTATATATATTTTTTATTTTAATGCTATTTGATTTTTTTTTCTTTTTTGGAAATGACTTTCGTGCGTTATTTCGTTCATCAAAATAAAACCTTTCACCTCTTTTTAATATTGAGGAAATATCAAAGATTGAAGTTTATATATATATATATACGACATTATATAACTTATATATACAGAATTTTTTCAATTGAATAATACCATGAAAGTTTTCTAAAAATATCTAAAACATGTCAGAACGAAATGCAGTCAAAATTAAACTTCTATGTGTACTGTTATGAATTTTCTTTTCTTAAATCATTTACATCAATCGAAATGTAAGCCACATTGATTAAAATTTTTAACAAAAATACTGTACTAATCGTTTTGAAGTTATATAGAGCATAAATATTTGTCATGTATTTTATAGTAATAATTGCAAAATATTTTAAGAAGAATTTGTGTTATATTTTCTTCATAAAAGGAATAATTATTTAGAGTTTTATTTACATTATTTTTTGAAGAAATACAACTGATGTAATAAGAATGAAAATATAATCTAATCACAATATCATAATAAATGTACCTTTAATATATATATAATTGTATACTTAAAGTGATAAACATAAAATTGTTTATGCTTTGAGGGTAAATATTTAAAAATTAGCTATTATACCATTATTAAGAAGGGAATTGTTTTGGCAATGATGTGCGTTATTGAAGGTATTGGAATCTTGACATTCAATACATATCTTCAAAGTAAATGCTTTTATTCAGTTATGGGAAAATTTCTAAGTTTGTGTGAGGAAATACTTTAATTCTGAGAGAGAGCGAGAAATGCTCTATGTTTTATTAATTTTTAGAAAAAAAAAAAAAAAAAAACGAATAAAAAGTTCTTAAAAATTTTGAAATTATTTAATTGATTTATTGTTGAAACAAAAAGCCGAAATTCTCATAAACACTGAAAGCACAAGCATTTTTTTTTCTTTCTAAAGACTATTTTATGAGAAAATAGCTATGTACCAATTTGATTTGGTCTTCTGTTTTCGAGGCTATTTTGGACACAAACCAAGCTTTATGTTAGTAATTCGCTTAAGATGATATTAAGTATTCAAAGAGCTATTGCCTTTTGTAATGTATAACAGTCATCAGATCTTTTTTTCAGAATAAAGTAGTTTAAATATCTTTTGCAGCGTTAAATCAATAACTTCTTGAAATATTTTTGTAACTGTAGAACTATATAATTATAATATATTCGTTTAAATATTTTTTTTGCCATTGCCGTCAGATTTATAACTGTTTGCGTATCTGATGTGTTATATAGAATTTAAGAAAAATAATAATTCCACAGTTCGAGTTTTGTTTTGATGTATGTAGCTGTAGTTGTCTGATGTGCATCTTGTAGCAGTAGTGCTTATGTAATAAAATTGACGTGGCATACATTTTTAAATCGTTGCATGAAGTTTGAAGAACAGTAGCTTATAAGTTTGTTGTAGAATACTAACTTGAAAACCTTAATTGTCGAAAGAAATTCTTCAGGAGAAAATACAAGGAATTGGAAAGAAATACGCATCAACGAAGAAAGTTTTGCTATTTGTATTTATTGTTATTGTTATTAGTTTATCACTATTAGTTAAAAAAATTTACATCACTTTTTTTAAAAAACAAGAACAATTTTTAAGCGACTAAAAGGATTCTTTACAAAACATTACATAGACATTTTAACGTTTCGTTTAAAGTATTTTTCATTAAAGCAAACTTTCAACGGCGATCATGTGTCTTTAACTTCTTTGTAAGGCGTTAAAAATGTAATACAAAATGAATATTTGTAGTAATTTTGTTAAAAAATATGATTTAATATAGTAGAGATTATTCGCATAATATAACAATAAATATAAAAACATATCAAACATAGATGAAGTAGGTCTAACAAGAGAGTAGAAATATTTCATACGAATTATTGAAAAATTTTTAAATCTTACATGTTATCATTATTATATTTTAGATAAGTATATTCATTTTTTCATTAATATAATACTTCTTAAGCAAAGCCTTGGGTTACTCGAGAATATTTTTATCAAACTAAGTTCTTAAATTTTTAAAACAGAAGTTGAAAATTATTAAAAATTCTTAAGTTTGATAATAACAAATGGGTGTTTTAAGGATTTTAAATTAAACAAAAAAATTAAGTTAAAATGTTTATGCCTACATATTTTTAAGTATAAAGCTTTTTTAATGTCAGTACTATTCACACTTCGTGGGAACTACTGATTTATAGTTGTTCATTTTACATATTAAAAATTACCCCACTTTCAGAGCATTATTTAAAAAAATCCCAAAATGTACTTAAAAATTGTATTTTTATTCGATGTACATCTATTATTGCATGAATGAATAATTTAATTTAAATAAAAAAAAAGTACTTGTAGAAGTCGCAAATAATAGGAAAGTAAACATAAAAATGATTCCAAATTTTGTATTATGAGCAATTAAATCAGAAAAATTTCAGTTGTTATACTATTCTCTTATAATGTATAATATAACAACTTAAAAGTTGTCAACTAACAGTAAAGAGAAAATAATGAGTGTGTGTGTGTGAAAATACTGAATACTTATTTAGATCATTATGAAATAATATTTTCATTTTTGCAAGAAATTCTTACATGCATCAATTTTTAAACAAAAAAGAAAGCAAAAAAGAAAATTATATATAAAATGAAAATACACACTATTACAAACCAATACATAGCTTAAACCCTTTTTTTTACAATAATAGAAAGTTAAATATTGTTAGATGTCTGAAAAATTAGCCCAGCGTTCAATGAATTCATAAAAAAAAAACAAATTATGCAGCTGAAACATTTATTTCGATATTTTGAAGGGAAGATTGTAAGATAATAAACTTTCGTACAAACTGTTGTGTAATAAGCTTCAATTCTCTAAAGACTTAACGCAACCTTACACAAAAGACATTTTATTCCGATATATAAGTATTCGATAAAGTATTTTACCTTTGAATGTTATTTTCAATTATTTTTTAAAAATCAAGTTATCAAAAGTGAAAAAAAAAAGAAAGAATTATTTATATGTTTAAATATAATCCATTGTATATGCTATATTTTTATTTCTTTATTTTCAATTCATTTGTCTAACGCAGAAATTTGTCTTGAATTTATTGTATTAATTAAGATAACCATGAGCACATGAAAAATTACTCGAAAAATGTCCTTACTTTGAGCACAACAAAGCTTCATTATCAATCTCAGCTACTGAAATAATCAACCCTTTAGAACAAAATAATGCTTGAATAAATATTGATGCGGATGAGCTTACAATTGTTACGAACAACAGATGTCAATGAAAAGAGGCAATTCACGAGCTTTTGTAATTAATTATTTTAATCTTTTGTCTATTCACTTTCCTTTCATACCAATGTAAAATGTAAGTACGTAATGGGTGCAGTCTATAGACGACGTTGTATAACCCACACAATTCAATTTAGAAGAGAGTTCAACTTTTTTTTATGATTTTTTGAAACAAATAGACATTTAATATTGTGGCTGCTACTGCAAGAAATGCAATCCAGTAAACACCTTTCAGTAGAAATCATGATTTGTTTCAGATGGTTGAGCGAAAAAGACTTTGACGATAAAGTTTATTTTTAATTAAGGCATCCTAGATAATGCTTACTTTTCATAAATGTGGTTAGTAGTCTCATAAATTAAATAAATGTATTTTTTAATTAGGTATATACTCTGTTTGCTTTCACTTAAGAGTAAGTTATAGCACCTGTAATTCTTATAGTAAGTTATAGTCTCTGTCATTCTTAATTCGTGAATTTCTGTATATATGTTTATTCTAGAACTTTTTTCCAACATTTTAAATGTTCTTATACATCCTTTATGATAGTATTAGACCGTCAAAAATTCAGTTTTAAATGTGCAACTCAAATTAAACAATAAATTTTAAAAGAAAAAAAAAGAAAACTTTGAATGAATGAATTAAATGTTCAACATGTTTGATTGCTACACAAATGCAGCGTCTACATCTCTTTTTAAAAATTACAGCTTAATGAGTCAGGGAAAACAAGCTAAATTTATTTCTTGTGCTACTTCAGCAACCCTTTCAAGCAGTTGAGTTACATATTCGAATCGTTTAAAAGAAGTTCGAAAACAAACACTTCAAATATTTCATTAATTAAAGTACTACAAAAATATGTTTTCAGTTTTATTTTTAAATTTGATGCTCTTAATTTTAGTTACGAACTTAAGATTGAGTTTTTTTAAATGAAATCTTTAGTAAAAAAAATTGGCGTTTAGAAAAGTAGCGTGTTTTGGAATCTCAACTAAATGGGTCACCTTTTGAAATAACTTGCCTATGTTATAATGTAATATTTTTCTTTTTATAGAAAGTAAACGTTAGGTGACATCATTTTCTCAAACTACGTTAATTTTAACAAAACTAGCAAAGTGTTTTGAATGAATTCGTTCCAATAATAAAAGTCCCACATTTCTCATATATATCCGTGGCTCTTTCTATAAATACTATTAATTCGTAGTACTGTCATGTAACAGGTGCCGTGAATATCCACAGGAAGTACGTGTTTTAGGGCAAACGCTATTAACAGGAAATTCTTCTGATAATTCTTGATAATGCATATGTTTATATGGCGTATTATTTCAACTCTATATTTTCCTATAGTTAGATTTTGATGAATCTATAAATATTATCCAGTTAATTAGATCCTGGGGAGTCACATTAAGGAGCATCTACAATTACTCCAGAAATTTTATGAAACGTGAATTGATCAATATCCATTTACTCTTGATTTCATCTGCCTTATAGTTTGATCTGATTACATCCCAATACATAAGAAATACAGACTATTGGTGTATATATACACTTATAGAAAAGCTTAACTGCGAAATCGAAGATTAAATAACAGAATCGTGAGATAAAATTTTGTTCTTATAAAAAGCCGTTGCATGAAATAACAGTCTTCATATTTGATAAGACAGAGTACGCAATTTTACATCGCCATATAGTGAAAAACACGATTCAAGCTTTTTCTGACAAAAATAATCCAACATTAACAGGTAATTTGTCACTCGTATGGGAAACATATACAGAAAGGGAGGAAAACTTCGTTTTAAAGGTCTAACTCAGTGTTTCTCAAACTGTGGGGCCCTACGAAGGGGGCGCGAGCCTATTGAAAAGTCGAGAACAAAAGATTATTTTTAAAAATTATTAATATACTGAAAGTATACAAAAAAATACATTCTGACAAATAAAAATAAAATGCGTATTTACACTAATGTAATACACTTATAAATATATGTTACTGTGCAATGTACTTTGTGATTAATTTATAACAATACTAAGTTAAGAATAAGTTTAATAATTATCAGTAACCTCATGGCCTTGTCATATAAATGTCATACAAAAATTAACACTGGTCTTAATAATGTGTACGGTTTAATATTAGTCCCTAAAATGCCGATTAAAAATTACAAGATTCCCTCCCCAATGCCACCGGTTAACACGTCGGCGAGCGTATGGGGTGTATTGGGAGGAAGGGGGGGGGGTGTAGAAAAGGAGTTAATGAGCAAATCGACTGAAATAAGTAAATCTTTCGCAAACACTGTCAAGGTCCTTTTATTGCATTCCAAATGCCTTCGGGATAATTTTTTTATGGATAGTAGTTCTGAGAAATGATCGTACTTCGGAAAGACGTATATATACGTCCAGGTCAAATAA
>BMAV01011392.1:803592-847555 GCA_019973955.1 Trichonephila inaurata madagascariensis | reverse complement strand
CCCCCCTCGATGAAAATTTTAATTGAATATTGGGTCGCAAGTATTGAAAGTTTGAGAAGCAATGATCTAACTTTAACATGCACCCAGTATTTGCTATTTCTTAAAGAAATGAAAATAGTGTTATAATTAAAATTTATATAATTTGATTCACACAACCTTCGATTCAGTGTTTCTATTTGAAAAACTTTTTATCAAGCAAATGAAGAATTTTTTTTTAAAAAATTAATTATCAATTATTTGACTATCAATTTATTTGTCTTCCATATAATCATTTATCTAATAAAATCCATCAGTTCCAGGTTAATGTTCGCTGTACTTTTATCTTTATTTTGGAAATCAAATTTAAATGAAATAATTCTTTGAAGAAATATGTCACACATAAGTGTCTCTAGTAATATTTGAGTCCCCATAATATGTCATTTCCTCCTTTATACGAGAAAAACACTTGAAACTTTGTGACACAATGGGTAATAATGAGAAACATGTGTGTCGTGCTATTATGTTTAACAATTGCAAATGTGGACGAGGGAAATATTCATCAGATTCCAGACCAGGAAGCATTTGACAGAAGAAAATTTTTAAAAAATAAAATGTCGATTTGTTGTGGAACTACTTCCTGAAATGTTTAGAGTCATTAGTTTGTAAAAAGACTGAAAAAAAGAACAGCGAGATTAAGAGAAGAATTAATGAAATAATTTTTGTACATTTTCCAGAGATTTAGATTAATATATGTCTTTCGATATGCTCCTTCTGATATGTCTTCTAACATGTCTCATAGTTCTTAGAACCCGTGATTTTAGGTAAAGAGTAAGAAAATCCATTGAGCAATTTACATGGAATACAAATTGTTCTGTGCGTGGAATAGGATTCCAATATTTAAAGGTGCATTGACGATTGTGGGGAATAAGAATTTTTAAATAATTAGGCACAGAGAAAATAGTTACTTTGGTAATTGTAAAAAAACTAACATGCATTTAGCTATAAAAATACTTTTGAAAACATTTATGTATCACTTACAATATTTATTTACAGGTCATTTTTTAGCTACGAAAATTATCTCGCACTTTTTTATTCTTATAATATAATACAGAAGGGGATTTAAAAAATGTTTTATAAACTTAAAATTCCTGAAAGTGCTGCGTCAATTTCTTATAAATATTGTCATTATTATTAGTTTTTACTCTAACTTCACATTTTTAAAATACAAAATACACACTTGTGAACATTTTTTTCTGCTCCTTATGCATAAAATTTGAAGCAGAAGATTTTCCCCACGTTTGAATCACTTGCATTAAATTAAAATATTAACTTTACATAAGCTTCTACGTTATTATCAGAACAAAACTTAAATTTTTTAAAAAAAAAAAATAGCTAACTTCTTACAAAGTTAAAAACATTTGACTATCTTGGAAAGACAGTTATCAGAACTTTGATTCCCATTCTTAGCGATGCCTTAACTCAATGCGATATACTTAGCCTACATGATTGAATGAATAGAAAATCAATGCTCTTGATTTCAAATGTGATTAAAGGTAATTTTAGCATTCTCATGTTTGCATTCATTCTCATCTGGAAAGCATTTTAAATTTTAAGTAAACATATACACTAATTTTCAAAACTTAAGCAACAAAAACTAATTTCTCATCGTACAAGCTTGAAATTGTGTAAAAAGACCTTTTTTCTACAATTTCAATTCAGTAGATAGAAATAAATGCTCACTCAGTGATAATGGGCTGCTTATGCAAATATCAGGAACATGACGTCAGAAATGATGTAAAGGCACTCTAAGCGCGTGAATTCAGCACGAGCAGAGAAATTTAAAAAAAAAAAAGAAAAAAAGAAAAAGTGCATTTTCTGGTAATCACTACAATAGATCATATGTACAGTATGGCCCCAATCTGGATAGGTTGTGGAAGAGCGTAGTTTGACAAGTGTTTGAAATTTACAAAAATCTCGCGTTAAGGTTATCTTCGGCTAATGTTAAAGAATAGGGGCCGAATTCTGAATATTTTTTCAGATACAAAAGTACTCACACACAAACATTAATATTCTGGCTACACTATCCTGTAGAGAACCGCTTACTTTATCATACTACTCATTTTTATCCGAGTTTTAACACATTTTTTCTTTTATAAAATGTGTTTTGCATTTTTTTTCCCTATACCGTAATGCTAAATGAGCTATCGATGTTCATGTTAAGAGGAAAAACTAATTATTTATGAAATATTTTGAAATTTTAAAAACACTATATTATAAACAATTTCATGAGTTACAATGTCACACATTTTTATAAAAATACAGGCATTTTTTTCTGTCTGAAAATGTGGTCCGCGTCAAGTTCACGCTCTCTTACATAAGGCGAAAACAGCCTTAAGAGTTGAGAAAGCTTTCCAAAGGACAGGTACATTTGCAAGAATGGTTGATAGTGATCGACCCAAGAAAACAACGTGATAACCTATATAGCATGGTACAGACGAAAAGAGACTGAAAACAGACAACGGGCGACATTGCTCAGCAGTTGCGTAGGTGGCGTAATGAATGCAAAAACTGGTCATCTTATCAATGGAGTAACCGATTAGAGTTTTATTAATTTGAGTTTTAGTTAATTCCGATTAAAGTTTTTTTAATTTGATAAACGATTTTTGGCACCAAATGATACGGGGAGAGAGGTAGGAACATGTTTTCATCCCATTGACATGAGGAAAAAAGGCTTTTGAGGTTGCTTTGCCTGGCTTGCTTGAGTGAGAAATATTCTGATGAACGGATTGACGGAGTTGTACTTTTTCGACAGAGGGTTCATTTACAAGAGATCATTCCTGTTATGGAGCTATTTTCCTCTCTCATTCATCTGTTTCGGGGAGCCATTCTTCCAGACTTTGTATTTACTGACGATAACGCACAGAGACACAAGTCCCATGCTGTTTAGGAGCTACTATAAAGTGATATGTTTCAAATAGATTAACCAACATGCTCCCCTGATTTAAATATCATTGAAAATATGTGGAATGCTGTGTAATACGAATGATCCTATCCTCCGGAGAACACCAAACGACTGAAACAAATGCTCATTGAGAGTAAAAACTCTAACCTCTGGAACTGTTGGATTTTTGGATGTTGAGTATGAACAGAAAGTGACCTGCAACACATTATAATTATGAGCCATCTTACAAAAAGATTTTGCTTTTTTTGTTCTCTCTCGTGGTCAGATATTGGTTTGCACCAATGCATTCTATAAAACCTTATTTTTGTTCTTAGTTCCACACTGTATGCGTCTAATTCATTTTTTTTCTTGCTGCTATACTTTTTTAATTTTTTAAGTGCTACAGTGTGTCCCTGTATTCCAAATTCCTTGTCTTTCAGTAAATTTTTTGTGTAGCATTACTGTAAAACACACAAAGAAAACACGATTAAGCTTTGTCTACAAGTGTATATTGTAATCAGAACATGAAAATATTTCCCATTTTTAAATTTCTATGCATTTTATTTTTATATTCTGAGATATTCTTTTTTGATACTTTTTAACTCTTTCAATCTCTTGATACAAACATCGATTTCGTAAAAAGGGATTATTTCGTTGCGTGACCAGAACTGTCTAAGAGATTTGGAAAATACCACCCTTCCCCCTCCTTTCAAATGCATTATGTTTTATTTAAAAAAACCAGTCCTGATTTTGAAACATTTCGGAGAAATTTGTAAACTATATTGCTGAAGAAATTTAATATACCTGATACTTTGTGAATACAGTAAGTTTGCAAAAATTTTACTTACACACACAGACACATACACAAACTATTAAACTTTCTTTTAGCATGGTTATTCTATGACGACGCAAAATGTGGGTAATAGTATAGGACACAAATTTACTTTAAATTATAATTAATCGATTTTATACACAATTTTGTACAGTTTCATAACTTAAAATGTAATAATAACTTATATAAATCATGCAGGTTCGATGCAATTCTATATGACATGAAATTATTATAAATATATAATTTACTTCTATGCAACTAATTACTCCATGCAACATAATCGCCTAAAATTAATTAGCCATTAAATATGTGGCATTAATTTAAATCAAATCATAGTTTTTAAAATTATTATAATTTCAAACTAGGAACCCTTATGTAATAGCTTTCTTGAAAGCATATTTGATTACTTTAGAATTTAATTTTTATTTAATAGGAAAAAATCAAATACGTTGGACCAGTTAGATTACAAAACCAGGATGAAAAGAAATACATCGATGTGGATGCTTGATTATCTATTTTGTTCTCGAGTATTACGCATTTGAGATAGCCGACTACGTTCGGAACCGTGATTTTAAAAAAGCACATAAATGGATAATTTTCATGATATTTAATGTCACTTAGATTAGAATACATGCATAAAATTGTTTTAAGGACATTTTGACAAAAATAATTTATTTAAATACAATATTTTGGCAAAAATTAACTTAGAATAACCTTTTTTCAAAATGTTCTCCTTTTATAAAAAATAATTCTAAGATAATAATATTTTGTGTGTGTGTGCTTATATAAAGCAAAGACTTCTCCAGAGAATCTGAACTATTTTTTTTTTTTGAAAAATTCACAATATATTCAGAGTTACAAACCGTTGAGATAATTATCGGCGTTTTTTTTTTCTTAAGAGTTCTTTCCTCTGTTGTCGTAAAACATGTATAAACCCGCTTCTAAGTTATATATATTTCAAAAATTCTAGTTGAGCCTCTGTACAGAAATCTGAGCTATATACAGGCAAAATATTATTATAATAGAAGCGTTTTTCACAAAAGGAGAATATTTTGAAAATGGGTCATTCTATGTTCATTTTTTGTCAAAATATTGTACTTAAATAATTTTTTTATTGAATAATATTCTTAAAACAATTTTATATACTTTTTCTAATCTAAGTGACACTAAATATCATAAATATTATCCATTTATACGCTTTTGCAAAATCACGGTTTCGAACGTAGTCATATACCTTAAATAGAAAATTGCTTTGGATTCTTTGTCTGAAAAGAAACACGTGCTCTTTTGATAATCCTTCTCTCTTATGCCCTTAATAAATGTATGTGTAGTTTTTGAATCCGGCATTGAAAGGATGGAATAATTAGTGTAGTAATAAGTTTCTGTTTCATTTTGTTCTCCGAGTTAATAAAAAATAATTGAAATTCTTTGTTCTTCTATATATAAATTTCAGTTTATAAAAAGAAATAAAATAAAATGGTAAGATTCAAATGCATATTAAATTAAACGCTTTACCAAATTCCAATGTTCCTTTACAGTTAAAATTAAAAGTATCTATCTTCATTATTAAACAAACAAAATTTGGAGGCATTTTTTTTACAAGTGTTTTACTAACTATAATAAAATTCAAATGGCAAATTATTAAAAAGTATGTGAATAATACCGTATAATAACGTTACGAATATCGTTACTGCTCATTTAAATTTTTAAAAATATTTTATATTTTATGAGATTTGGCTTAATATATTTTATTATTTAAACCCAAATTAATTAAAAAGTCAATTATTCAGAGAGAATGATTAAGAACAAAATATTTCTTTTCTATTCTATTATTTTAACCAATTAATTTATAAAACTCTCAGCTAAATGAACGACAAATGAAAATGGAGACTTGTGGTTGCAGAAAATAATAAGATTAAAAAAGTGGCAAAGAAATGCAAAGCAAGTTATATTAATCTACGAGCTAAATAATTAACTTCATTTCATATTTGACGTTACTCAAGTTCAAAATACCTGTTAACTACTTAAGATTGAGAACAAAAAATTAAATATTTTGTTGACATTATTAATTTTTCTTCTCAACTGCTGCTGAGAACAGTATACTTAAAAACAAGATGCAGTTCACTTCAGTTCTTGTAAAGTATTTGCATAAACAGTTTCAGGATTCACGTAATATTTAGAGATACATGCTACTGAAATAATTTCTGCAAGATAGATTTTTAAAAAAATTCCTAGATTTAGTAAATTTGTTTTTTATAAGTCACTTATGAATGTAAAACTTAAGATAATTCTTGCTTTTTTTATTAAAAAAAAAATTAGATTCCTTGTGCTAGTAATGAGTTAACAGAGAGCACGAGAAATGGATCCGATTACGAACTGCTAACGTAAATACGAAATTAAAAAGTTCTGAAACATATCCTTAAATACAACAATCCAATTCGATTCGAAATTTATTTTAGATTATCTTTGTTAAATAATTATTTATTCACGTTGTTTTCATATAATCAATATCATCGTCTCTATTTCACTTGCTTCTATCGCTTTAATCGATCGATTGTCAGACATTTTGCCCTACTAGAAAACAAAATACTGTCGTACCTCTACATAACGAAGTCACTAAATCCCGGGAAAAAGTTAATTATATGGAAAATTAGTTAGATAGAGGTTCATCTTTCAATATACTTTAGAAACAAGTTTTTAATTCATAAACACTATATATTAAAAAAAGTAATTATTCACACCTTTTTTTAACTTAATATATGTTTGTTTTACATATCTTACCCGCCAAAAAAAAAAGAATGAATGGAAAAACTGAACGGAAAAGAAGAAAAAGAATATCGAGGAATTCACTGTATTTTCAATATTAAGAAAATAATTTAATACCAAAATTAATGAATTTTAAGGATGTTTTACAATTTAAAGCATACAAGTAATATTAAACATACATTATTTTATAATTAGAACACAGGGACACGCGACAACTCCACTGGGGGTGAAAGAGAGAAAACGAAGATGTTTCTAGTGAACTGAGCAATGGAGGTTATAGGTTACACTTGAATGAAATGTCCAGAATTCTATTGCTCTCGGCGAGTTGGGGTCTAATAAAACTAGCTCAAAATTTATGACCATCATAAAATGTGTTAAAGAGAGAATGACTTTAAAAACAAAAATCGAATCACAAAAGAAAAGTTTGTGATATAGAAAATGCACTTCGCTGTAGAGAGATCCTTTTACGAAGAAAATCGTTCCAGGAAAAAATTTGCTATATAGAAAAATTCGAAAGGAAAAAATAGAGGTTCGTTATACAGAGGTTCGACTGTATATAAAAAGCAAAATGTAAATTTTTGAATTAAATAAAACCAAAATTAATTCTAATAAGTACAATAAAAGCCGAAATATATAAAAACATAACATTTCTTTTTATGATGCTTTTCTGTATTAATTATCCAAAAATATTTATACGCCCTATAAAAATTCTTATCAATGACCTAAAAATTCTTTCATATTTTTTTTTCCAGATTTTAAAAATCTTGATAAGTATTTGGTTAATATTAAGTATGAAAAATATTAATTCAAGCGTAATGATAAAATGCAGGGTTTTGTGGTTTTTGCATCATTATAACAAATTACTTAATATTAAGTACATATTCAACTCCACAAAAAGAATAATCATAATCAATTTGTATAGATTGTAAGCAAACGAAAAATTTTAAATATGTATCTTAGTATCAACTTGTTAATCTAATGATTTTTTAGTAATTTTCAGTCGATTTAAATAATATTCTCATCAAATTTTTAAGAGGAAATTTCAAAAAAGCTACTCCACTAAATATTCAGGTATTTCTGGATTTTAAAATGTCAGGTGTTTCTTTACAAAAGAACTCAAACAATGCATAACTATCCTTCAAGTATAATAATCATTAATAAGTTCGAATAAATTCTACAACCATAACCTTTGACATAAATTATGAGACATTACTTAATATTGAAAAGTTTTAAGTCTAATAAATAATGATTGTATAACTGCATAAATTAATGCACAAAATTGTTCCTTAAATCATTATTGATAAGATGTAATGTCTCAATTTTGCTAATGTGATTTGTATATTCTTCCATGTGAATTAATTAAAAAAATAGTTATACTTTAAAGATTTCTTCTATTTATTACATTTTAGTTATAAGTCAAATAATTCATTGACATAAAAACTTAAAAATCTAAGTTTTCTAAATTTTGTTAAAATATTCTGTAGAATTTTACTTTTGTAAGAGATATTAATAGAGAAGTATAAATATTTAAGTTATTTTTGTTCTTATTTTATAATGAATTAACGTTTCACTATATGGCTTTGAAACGAATAATAATTTTTATGTTAATTAATTAAGAATAATAATACTCTAATAATTTATTATTTATACATTATAATTAAACAATAAAGAAACATTAGCATATGTTATTATAAGTAGATTTATATATGTCCTGCATTCATCGAATAATGGCATTTCTAAGCAGTATATTTGCATTTATATAATTATGCACAAAAATATGAATTTGCAAACATACAAGAAACTATCAAAATTACATTTTAAAATTGTAGGCATTGTTTAAATGTAGTTAATTCTTAAGGCTTTTTGGTACGTGCGTGATTGTTTTAATTTTATTATGATAATAATATTATAATATGTTTGTGTGTGGGGGTGATATTCTGTTATAAATGACGATAATCTCTTTGGGCTTTATTTTGTTATTAATGTAATTATGATATTCCTTTCAATTATGAGATTTGCTCTCTTGCAAAAAAATTTACATACTCATGCAACATACCCTAAAACTGTAAAACTTACCTTTTGATTTAAAAAAAAGATGAGATTCAAATCCTCTCGTAGAAGAAGACGGAATAAGGGGGAAATAAATAAATGCTGCAGTGTGGAAATATAAGTGCACAGTGCCGCTGTAAAGCTTCAAATTCTATCCCTTTACAAGAGCCAGAAAGGCAAGTCCTGGAGAACACGTGTAAAAAGACATTCAGTCTGATTGCTGGAGCACACTATTAGACGGAAGTCCGGCCTCTCTTTAACAACAAAGAGCTTTGTAAAGAATGTCCGAACAATTTGGAGCTGTAGAGAACCGGACGATGGTCCGACACTGAATGAAGTCCTGACAGGAGTTGAGCTATGTCACATGACATCCTATAAGGCTAGCAAACATCTTTTTAATTGAGAACTCGTCCCCGCAGTGGATTTTTATTCGGTTTTTTTATTCGAGGACTCATTTTCTTTTTTATTCTGCTTTCTCTTTGTATGTGTGTGTGGTGTTTTTTTCCACTGCCGACGCTTCCTATACAGCTGATGTAACCCTGGCCTGGTTTTGAACTCCCTGCGGATCGTACTAACATCCTTGGCCTTGCTTGCGCGCCTTTGTCTAGGATTGCATAAAAGGGATAATTGCGTGCGTTTTTGTAGGTTTTCAATTGTAATGGATGCCTTAGGCATGTTTTTGTTGGTGGAGAATTCTTTTTAAACTTGTTATTTTGGATTGAAAAATCTCTAGTTGCAAAATGAAACTCAAAGGAAAAACCAAATGTTCTTTGTTTGGAGAAAAGTAATTAAAAGAAATTATGATGAAAAATACTTTTTAATATTAGAATTTATTACAAAGAAACCTTTTACGTTCAATTTCTTTTTTTATTTTTTTAAATAAAAGATAGCAAAATTAGAACTAATAAGAATCTTTTGTATGAGTATTGTGTATTGATAGAGTATAGATATCACTGGAATTATGCTCTAAATTGAACCGTGAGTGTCAGATGTCAGCATGATATGTTCTAAAATAGATGAATTACAAAATGTTTTACGTAGCCAGATTCAAAGCTTAGAAAGAAGGAAGGATGTTATACAGTTTTAGACAGCAATGGTCAAATATAAAATTACTTCACACACACGCACAGAATTAAAAAAAATCAACAAAGTAAATATAATTTTAAAAAATAATTTGAAACACTGAAAATTTTTTAATTAAAATTTTCTTTAGAAGGAAAATTACTCTTAAGTCTTCATATATTTTTTCTTAATTCAGAAATATTGTAAGAATTTTGATGAAAAAGTTACCGGATAAAGCCTTCTACCTTAAAGAAAAGAGAAAAATATAAACAATGAGGTATATTAAAAATATACAGTAGATAGAATTAAAAATGTTCTTTTAAATTTTTCTTATTTTAATTATAAAAATAAGTTCAATTAATGGTACATGCTTCAATTTAGAACAAGTATGTAATCCCATTTATGAATAGAGAAACAAAAGCTTTTTTTTGTCGAAGCATTTACAAATATTTAGATAATCGAACGCAATAAAAAAACTACATAATTGAGAGAAAAGGATCTTTTGTGTACTTTCGCAAATTAAAACATAGTTTTAATTTCTCATATCTTCAGAAATAACAGTTCTTTTTGATTTTGATTTGATTGCATTTCTGCATTATGCAAAATGGCAAAATTGATACTAAATGGCGAATGTGATGGTTACTGAAATACAATTATATGAAACAGGGGACAACTGTGAAATCTTTCCCAATAAGAGAATAAAAATAATTTTTTTCAAATTGGAACGAAACTCAGTGTATCGTAGTATAAGGTGCTTCCGATTATTTATTTTGTTCGTATTATCACAGTATTTTTTTCATCTACTCATGAGAAAGAATGTTGCTACATACCGCCAAGTTTTCATTAAAGAGAATCAATAAAGTAAAATTTATAATACATTTGATGAATTTGAAAACATATCTTAGCCCTACCTAACAGCTTCGTACAAAATTTGAATACCTAAAATTCAATACAGAACTTTTTATTTTTATTATTTTGGCGGAAAAAGCATAGATCACAACGCTGATCACAATACTCAAAAAATAATGACAGCAATTTATTGATAGTTACAGTTTTGAAAGAAATAGTATTTTTTTTCCTTAGATACTTGTTCAATTTTTTCTCAAAAATATACATTTTAAGTAAAAAGTTTCTATTCAATCTCAAAAAAAAAGTCAATGAAACCAAAATATAGATTTTTATTTATCTCTCTAAATGACTTTTCAAATAATCTTGAATTGATGTTTTGAAGTTAAATATGAATCCCTTTCGACGCGAATATGAATTATTCTCGTCAATCAGTGTCATTTCGTGTAATCAAAAGAAATCAATGCTGTTTCGTGTAGTAGAAGACGTTCAGGATATTTTATTCTTAAGTAGTAATGCCAAAAAGTTTTGTCATGCGATGAATTGCTCCTGACATAATCGTCGATAACAAACTGTAATTTCCTTTGTGATTCTTTATAAAAAAAAGTCTTAAAAAACTACAAATGTCTTCATGTATTATTTATATGAATTTGAGCAATTTTCTGAAATATCACGTCTTTATGATATATATAATTTCTATGTATTTTTCCCCCGATGAGCTTCATCTTGAAGTTACCAGCAGTGCCCTTTGGTGAGTAGTGGACAAAACAATAAGAAGACTTGAAAGAAACTTATCACTAAAAAATTATGTTTTTAAAATGTATTTTTCTGAATGTAATTTAACCAAATTAAGTGATATGGTCTCCACATCGAAATGTTTAATGTATTTCATCTTCATCAAGACAAAATAGACTTCCCAGACAATAAATTAAGAAGTATTATTAAAAATGTTCTTTTTCAACATTAGTGTTAGATTATACTTTTTAAGATCCCTACCCAATTTTAACAAAAAATTGAGAAGTTACTGTTAAAACTATTCAGAATACCTCACATATAATGTTTGATACCAGACCGCGCTGTTGCTATTTTTCACTTTATTTTCGTAAAAAAACAATAAAGTGTATTTAAATAGTTTCTGTGTGATGTCACACACACATTTTTCAGTTACTTTTATCCTGAGCCTTTGTGGAGTAACCGTCTTTTTAATGACAAATTAACCAGTTTATTCCCGTAACATGTTTTATCCTGAAACTTTTATTTTAAGCTGTTAAGATTCTACTCAGGCCTTGAAAGAGGAATGAATGTGGTTTTATAGGTGAAAAACTTGTGTCTTAATAGTTAAATAAAAATGTATTTCTGTTTAAAACTCTCACAAACCGTCAAAGCCCTTTAATCCTCTTCCTACTTGGAATGGGATGCATCCTAAATTTAGTAAGGGTTCACGATCTTTTCGTGGTGTGAAAGTAGAAGCGTCAATAAGGTGTCTTCCCTTCGAAGATTCTGAATGAATTTCAGGTTCAAAATTATGGCATGTGTCAAAAATAGCAAAAAATATGTTATTCATAATACGGTATTAAAATACATAATTCTATCCCACATTCCTAAGACATCTCGGGGCCAACTCCTTCCCATGGCCCCAGATCAGAGTCGGAATGGAATGGATAACACCCTCATTTCCGGGCAGTCTACCTAATTAGCAAAGAGAGCAGCATCGGGATAGAATTTCCTCTGGACTGGCTGTCTAATGGCCGCTCATTATCCCGGCCTTGGAACAACAGTCAGTGACGTCAACCATCCTTTCTTTTTGCCTACCCTCCCCCTTCCTAGGGCCATAAATTGAAGCGGCCAACGCATTTTGTCTTAATCCCCTTTCGTAATTGTTGATGTAACAGGTCATTTTTTAGCCGTTGAGATTATTAAAGAGAATTGGCTCAAGACGCGATGGCGTGGTGTTTGACAGTGGGATATTCGAGTACTCGTTTCTTTGTGGTGAAGTAATCATGTTCCATTCATGCAATGGTAAAGATCTTTCAAGAAGTACTCTAAGTAGTGTTTCAGATGATACATGAGTTTTTCACTTCTAAAAAAGTAGCATCAATATCGCACCAATATCATTTTTTTTTCTTTATTAAGAAACACTTCGTGCAGTGCAATATAATAAAGTTCTAAATCATCTAATTCAACGCATTCTATTGCATATATACATTTAAATATATATTCATAATAGCAGCGAAAAGTACAATGAACTTCAAATAGGCCTTTTATATATGCTATGGATATCTATACGAAGTAAAACTAGACTGTTTTTCGAACTTTATATTTTACTGCTTCAAAAATCGACTGGTATATTTTTCTTGATATTGCCTGAATTACAATAATTAATTTGAAATAAATTAAAACTCATTAGTTTCTTGAAATTGGAAAGCTTATGAAACACATTTTATGAACGGCTTAATTTTTCTTAGTTTTTAATTGCTATATATTTTTTATTGTAAATTATTTTCTCCTTTCCATGTACATCACATTTCTTTAAGAAAAACTTCTGAACCAACGACATATTTTATATCTGTCATTTTTTCCCCACGTTTGTTATTTTCCCTGCAGCACTTGTGCTGTTTGTGGGAAAATTGAGTTTTATAAACAAAGCTCGCTTGAAAACGGGAATTTGACAAATAAGGTTATGGCACCCATAGTAGGTGTAACCAGGGTTACCAGATTGGTGGCTTTATCGCCCTTGCGGACGAATTTGTTGGAAATATGATATCGCCAAGACTTCTCGAAATTTTCATGAGACTTTAAATAACTTAGAAACAAAGGTCGAGTCAGTTCAGAAGAGAGTGCAGTCGAGATCAGAATTTGGGGGTTGACTGATATTTCAGAGAGAGACAATCTCTGAGTTCCTGCTAGTGGTACTGTTCTAGACAGCCGTTTTTGGAACGTTGTAAGCTTGTTTGTAACGAGTGCGTTTCACACTATTATAAATAATCTTTTGCAATATTTCCTTAAGTATATACGTCGATTAGTCTTCGCGTAATCATCTCTTTGCCCCTTTACATTAATAAATCTGTTATTCAAATAATTGGAGTTGTCTCATCCCCCTCCCTCGCTAATTTGCAACAGTATCTACATTAATCTTTTTTTACAAGGAGCCAGACGACGAATCTATATATATTACCTTTTTTATTATATTAACTTACAAAATTAAATTTTATTACAATTTTGTAGATTGCATAGCGTTTTTTGGTTAATACATGTTTCAAAAATAAATTTTGGTATCTTTTTAAAAGTTTTTAAGTATTGATTTTTCTCATTGAAAAATTTAGAATTACGCCTCAAAGTTCAGCAGAGGATGCCTTGGTACGCCTTTGTGATAACGTCAAAGATGGCAAGCGCTGGAGGCCTTGCATCTTGCACCTGATCAAAAGTTTCAAAAATCCTAAAAATATATTTTGTCTTATTAGAAGCTTCTTACAATATCGTTCAGCTGATCTTACAATGAGAAATGTCACAAGGAATCTTGTTTTGGAAAAAGGCTGCCCTCAAGGGTCAGTGATGGGACCTTTTCTGTGGAGTTTACTTATGAACGATTTTCTTTGCAATATCTCAAAGTCTTAGAATTGTCATGAAATAGCGTTTGCAGATAATGTACTTCCTATTGTCCAACGTAATGACATTCAGGATGTCTACACGCTGTCACAAAACATTCTTAATAATATTTCTGATTGGTCAGAGTTATATAAGTTAGAATGCAATCCACTTAAAACAGAAGTAAGGAATATTTATAAAAATTCGACAGCAGATTAAAGAATCAACTTAAAAACTTGGAGGTGTAACAATTGAAGAAGTGCACAAAATTAAGTATTTGGGCAAATTGTTGATAACAAAATGCAGTGGAAGGAGCATATCTCATATGCTTCTAGTAAAGGTAAAAAAGTTCTTCTTGGTCTGTTAAGAATTTCAAACAATGCTTTTGGGGTGGAAACCAATATTCTTCAATTGATTTATAAACAAGGAATAGTACCTCTCATGTTTTATGCATCGGGAGCATGGGGACATTCTTTAAATAAGAAAATTAATAGCAGACTTATTAGGAGAACGCAACACGCAGGTTTTTACTTCGTGTCATAAAAAATACAAGACTACTGGTTATGAAGCAGAGTTTGCTATTTCTGGTTTACCACCTATCGACTAGGTTATTTTAAACAATCTTGGTGTACGGGGAAACTATTTTAGTACCAGCCTTGGTACACTGGATGGGACAATCCCAGTTTCATTATTGCCACACCCTTCATGTAGCAAACCTATCACTCTTGTAACTTATACAAATGAAGTCTTTAAAGAATATAAAACTATTTTTTTTTCACAGATTGAAGTTAATTGAATAGAAGGTTTGGTCTTGCTTGCATTATTTACGAAGAAGGAGTTGAAAAAGTTCGAACATGGATTAAGAGATGAATGCTCTGTTTTTCAAAAGCCGAACTACTCTGCATTAATCTTGCCGTAAAAAAGTGATTCAGGGCTCTCTCCGTCAGGGTAAAATTCTCAATTTTCTTATCTGCACAGACTCGCTCTCTTCACTTCATTCTTTGGGCAATGTAAATTCTATAGAAAACTTGTTGTAGAGGTTCAGTCTATTTTGTACCACCTTGAAGACTTCCTTGAAGATCCACTTTTCTTATGTTCAGAGCCACAGTGGAAATCTCGGCCATGTTAGAGTGGATCAGCTGGCCAAAGAGGCAACCTGCCAAGATATGAACCTTTCGATGTTTGTGCTGTTGTCCCACTGGAAGCATTTAGCTTGGGAAAAAACTGTTTTCGCCTGGAATTCTTGGCCTCACCTAAAGCTTAGTGGATTAAAAAGTTTTTTCCGACCATTTATCAACGGTTAAAATGTAAGAAATTTGGTACTGATTTTACGTTATCCCAAATTCTACTAGGACATGGAAATTTTAAGAGCTATTTGTCCAGATTTAATTTAATTGGTAATGATATTTGTTCTTTGTGGTCTGGATGCTGAAACCACGGAACATGTCTTGTTGTACTGTAACCTATATTTTTGTAAAAGGAAACATTTTTAAAAGGAGTTGAAAAGATTAGGTATTTCCTGGCTACCTGCTTTGCGTCTTTATTTTTCAATTGTACTGAAAGCCTTAATGTTTTGTGTATAGATTTTTAAAGTTTTATAGGTACCTCTCTTAATTTTATTTTATATTTGTCTCTAAAATGTATTTTTAATTTTGTTTTAAATTTTATAATGATGCTACCACTTACGTCTGTAAGCCTCATGTTATGCAATGGGGGGCATGAGGAGTTTTGCAAATAAATTTATTTTCTTAAAAAAATAGAATTAACAAATTGTTACACTGAGGCCCTAAAAGCAATTTTCTTATAATATATAAAGCAGCAATTTTAACCTTCAGACATTATTTTTGTGGTTTATCCGTGGTCTCAAATTTTGTCACGACACACCTTAAATTTTCTTGAATAACTTTTTGAGCCATCTTTACAAACTCTGGTTAACTATTTACCAAACTCACTAGAAGTATCATGATCAATATTTTACCTTTATAATGGGGATTTTAAGAAAAAAAATTAATAATTTACAGAGAAAGAAAGAAATGTAATTATTTTATATGAAATGTATTTATAATAAATTGAAATTTGTATTCATTAAATGCCCAAGCACATATTCAAATTAAATATAGAAACTATTTATTTTATTTACAAAATTCTCAATTTGAATTTATTTTTCTTACAATAGAATTACGTAACCACTTGATATTTATGGCCATGTGACGACCCTATCCTTGAACTTTTTAAAAATTTTAAATTTTACTAGGCTTTGAATGGAACATTGCCAACATCCCACAATAAATTAACGAGACATTTCCCTCTAAGATAAATCTGTCACTGTCAGTTCAAACATTTCGGCTTCTTGCGAGTTTTATTCACGATCTGGACACTTCCTAATTTTTATAATTTCAATACCAGTAATAACTTTATTCAACTACTATTTTATCAATTTGTTTTTATTTTGATAACTGTTTTCTTAATTTTGTGTGTGTTTGTGTTAGTCTACCTGTTTTTTAGACATTTGTTTCTTCATTTATTTTGGTTTGTTTTAATTAGTTTATATTTTCCTAGTTATTAATTAGTGTGGTTTAGATCCTATTGCTAAATTGTTTGCTTTATTTTAGCCATGTTAGTTATGTTTTTATTTAAATTACTACATGTTTTTTAATCATCAATTTTATTTATTTAATTATCTTTTCTCAGTTGACGTCTTATTTTATTTACCGTTCTGACGAACTTTTTATTCTCTCTTTCATATATTTGTTTTATTAAATTTCTATTTTTTTTTCTCCCTGTTTTTTTTTTTTTTTTTTTTTTTAATTTTTTGGCATTGGCATAGGTTTGGGAGGGAGCACTTAGTTCTTTCAAACCTTTATCTCACCTTCATGACTTTTTAGATGATTTTAAAAAGTCTTTTTAATGTCCTTTTTAACAATATAGTACTTAAAAATATAACTAGTGTAGATTAAGAATAAAAAGGATTGCATATATGTGAATAAAATTGTATTTAGAATTAAAGAGAGAGAGAGAGAGATTAAAAGTGGATGAAAAAGAATCATGACAGGAAGAAGCTGGACGAGCCTAGCTAATCCGGCGGCAGCAGAGAAATCATAGTTAAAACGAAAAAAAAATTCAAAAGTTAGAATGAGTTGGTATCGAGTAGCGTTTCTGTGATTGGCTGGTTAGAAAAATCAACTATTTTTGCATTTAAATACGGTTGAGAAGCTCAACCAATCATTGGGTTTTAAATTTTATCTCTGTTTTCTCATCTGTTAGTTCATTTTATTTAATTATTATCTTCCAACTGTAAAATTTATTTTATTTAGTTAAATTTTTGCAATTGCAAGCATTTTTAAATTTAACCACTATTTCTTGTTGTTGCTGCTTATGCTACCTGATTGATAGTATAACATCAGATCAAAGTCCATGAAATTCATCACGAAAAAGGACTAGATTTTTACGCCTGTCGTTAGCCTTGGCTTTGAGCACCATGCAGGTGACAGTACGATTTTGCTCGGTTTCATCCCAATTTTGAGGGAGAACCCCCTGTAGGTGGTCAGGGAGATCCCACCTCTTTTCCTCTTCCATCAACCTCACGAGAGGACTTGCGGCTCGACGGCTATTTAGAGTAACCCCATGATGCAAAGGCACTATACATTTACAAACATCTATGTCTTCTCCGGAATTCGAACCCAGACCCTACGGCACCGCAATCAGCGTCGCTAACCACTATACTGGATGGGCGGCAGCCATTATTTTGTTTCCCTTATTTGTTTATTAGACATTATGTAAGCACAGTTTCGTGTTTATAAATTAATTACATGATAATTACAAATATGGAAGTACCAAATATCATAGCATGACAATGAAATCCATCATTTAACGTTGATGTAGGATTAATTTCTTTTTACAAATATTTCCGGAACTTTGATACGACATGTATTCGTTTATTTTATCATTCTCTTTTCTATTCATCTCTTCATTATTTCTTGTTCTTTAAAAGAAGCTGCAAAATTTTTTTCTTTGTTTTTCTCCTATTTACAGCCAAATAAATGTGCTCTGAAGTAAAGAATCTCTGCATATTCAAATAGAGAAATTACTAGTAATAATTTTGCTTAACTGAACATTCAAAGTATTTAAAACATGTTAGGTCTGAATTTTAGTTCAACGTATTACTTATAGTAAATTTATTTGTGCTCTGCATGCAATTCATTTATTTATTGTAAGAACTCTTTTTTTTGTTCCAATTTTTGCTGCTCATCGCATATATATTTATATAAGTGTTAAGGTATCCGACTACGTTCGGAACCGTGATTTTAAAAAAGCGCATAAATGGGTAATTTTCATGATATTTAGTGTCACTTAGATCAGAATACATGTGTAAATTTGTTTTAAGGACATTTTGACAAAAAAATTATTCCAATGCAATATTTTGGTAAAAAATTAACTTAAAATAACCTTTCTTCAAAATGTTCTCCTTTTATAAAAAATGCTTCTAAAATAATAATATTTTATATATATATATTTATATAAAGTAAAGACTTCTCTAGAGAGTCTGAACTATGTTTTTTTTGAAAAATTCACATTATTTTTAGAGTTACAACCAATTGAAATAATTATCGACGTTTTTTCTGAAAATTTCTCCCCTCTGTTGTCGTAAAACATGGATAAACCCACTTCTAAGTTATATATTTCAAAAATTCTTGTTGAGCCTCTGTACAGAGGTCTAAGCTATATACAGGCAAAATATTATTATAATAGAAGCATGTTTCACAAAAGGAGAATATTTTGAAAATGGGCCATTCTACGTTCATTTTTTTGTCAAAGTATTGTAAAATAATTTTAATTGTAATAATATTCTTTAAACAATTTTATATACATTTTCTAATCTAAGTGACACTGAATATCATAAATATTATCCATTTATACACTTTTGCAAAATCACGGTTCTGAACGTAGTCGGATACCTTAATAGAAATGTATTTATTACAATGAAAAAAAAATCATATCAAAATGACATCTTTAGATTCATAAAGTTGTTTTTCTTGCTTTTTTAATATTTAATCTGCTTAAAACAAACTTAAAGTTTATTTTTTTTTTACATAGTAAAAATGTACTTTATTGATGCATGATTTTATTTTTTTCACTTTGAATTGTCGTAAAATCCAGCATATAACGCACACTTTTAATACAAAAATTAAGATTGAAATTTACGGGTGTGCGCTATACACTGGGTATAAAAATGAGAGCTTTAAAAATAAATTAAAAAAATGAGCACAGAAAAAACAAAAAAAAATTGACATTCCTTATGAACTTAAAGGGTTTTAGCTCTAGAAGTACACTGTTTTTTTCCCCTAAAGCTTGGAGTAATATCTAGAATAAATAAGAGCATTACGGCGAATATACCTAAAAGTTAAAAATAGTTATACACCGGATTTTACGGTACTTTTTTATATTTATTGAGTTCGAATTTCAAGTAAATTTAGCTTCTGAAATTGCAATAGTGTCATTTCGCTTTCCAGTTACTTCTTGCAAAACTGTGTAGCTATTATTAAAGTATTTTTGTGCTTCATTAAGTGTAACAAAAACGAATCTTTTCATAATTTTAAGATACAGGTAGCTGTACATTACGTATGTATGTTACAATATATTTTTTCCCATTCAAAATATGCTTTACGAACAAATTCTACGTTTTTTGTAAACTTCCTTTACAAAGCTATATTGTTTGAATATTTTTTAGAACTGATTTTGTAATCGTGCTAAGTTCTAGAACTATTCTTTAATATCTCCGTTAAATGGATGATTTTTTTTATAAAATAGAGTATTCAACACCTTTCAAATACTTAAAAAGAAAAAAAAGTTTATTGAGACGATAAATTATTTGAAAACGACGTTAATATAACAAGTACGTTCAATATATTGTGAAACAAACCTATTTTAAGAATTTCTTCTTAATGTTTGGAAATTAAAAGCTTAAAAACAATTTTTTTAAAAACTTTTGTTTATGTCATTACATTTTCCTTTACAAAAAAAATCATCATATCTTAAAATGAATCATAGCCTAATAAGAATAGTTAATTTATTGATATGATGTAACATTTGTACAAAATCTTACTTGATACAATTTTTAAGATTCAAATACTCAAGAATTCCATTTTATAAGCCAAAAAACATTAGTATGATAAGTTCAAGCATCCGAACACGTTGAAATGACCAAATTAGGTCAAAACACATGTTTTATTTTTTTGAATAGACCTTTTGTCCACAAAATATACTTTGTTTTGTTTCTTCGTTACCTAGAGACTAATTTACAATCAATTTTATAAAGTTAGAAAAACCGGAAGTAGATCTTCAATCTACCAGAAGCGGACTTTTAAATTTTTCAAAATTTGTCATTGCGAGTCTGATAGCTCCAAATATCACAAACCTATTTTTATGAAATTTTTGAGCTTGATATCTATATTATTTTCTAAAGAATTTACTAAAATATTGTATAAATATTTTTTGAGTTACGGCATATTATTAAAATAACGGTTTCATAAAGAATGCCATATTTCTTGTAATATTTACTCAATTACAGCTCTAAAACTTTAAAATTTTACTAAGACATTAAAATTTTTGCATGTTTTCTAGATAAATGCATCTAATTTGTTTTAGCAATACCTTTACTGATATAAGTTTATTATTTTTTTTCTCTAATTGCATTGAAGTTTTTCAAACATGTTGCTATAATTTCACTTATAATTATTAAATAACAGAGCTAGTTGATACTCTGGATGTTATTCTATACACACTCTGGCGATCATTTTTCCCATTCGACCGCATGCTGTTCACTCGTTGCTTCACTACTTGGAATTTCCCGGTCAGTACCATCCAATAGGGTGTGATCTTAAATGCATAAATGAAAGAATTAACAGCGCCATTCAGATACACAAGCATAACCACCCTAAGAGACACTGGACATTGGATAGAATAGGTGATACTCTTTACTAACAATGTAAACGCTAGAGGAAGTTTAAAAGTCATGGCAGCTGCATACAAATACAGAATAGTCGAAAATGTCTTTTGCTTAAAACGGACATTGATATCCAAACGGCTTTTCAAGAGTTCATTTCGGCAACATTCGGGCTGAACAGTAAAATTAGATTTCTTCAGGGCTATAATAATGTGGCCGTAAGCCAGCAACAGAAGACCACACGGCAATACAAAAAGGAGGATCGAGTACAATCCATAGTAAATGACAGCATCCATTCCGTGATCTACGAGTTGACCACAATGTTCGTTTCCGAATGTAAACTGGCCACTTCCAAACAATGGGGGGCTTGAGACGGCGACCGAGAAGATGAGACACCCACAGATAAGGGAAATTGAATTGCAACTGGTCAAGCGGTTCTTCTTGTGTATGAGTATGGAGTATCGATCGATGCTTATAATCACGAGCAGAGTAACATTCTGTACCACAAACACCGACAGCAAAAACCCGTGCACACTACACATGCAGCTCCCGAACATCCATTCGTCTGTTATGATGGTCACCAAGTCCAGTGGGGCGCAGAGGGTGGATAGAAAAGCATCAGAAATCGACATGAGAGATAGTAGAATATTGATAATGGAATGCATTTGAGTGCGACGAATGACTAGAAAAGTAAGCAGCAAATTTCCGGCTCCACCAACTAAGATGGCAAAGATCAAAACAATGCTGAGGGCAATCCTGACACCATCGGACTGATAAGTGTTGCAGGAGAAGGTCGCATTGTCGCTTGAATTCATTGCAGTGGAGCAGATTTGGAATGGGTCCGCTTCATCAGTTTCAAGAAAACTTGGAAAATAGTTATAATCTGCCGGAAGAAAGAAAAAACCAAAATGTTAGGCTTTTCAGATAGTGTTCTTGATAATAAATATCCTTGGCATTGAATGCCGAATCAATTCCTTTATTTCAGTATAAATTAATAATACTTCATATATATAACGCTGTTTAAAATTAAAAAGATATAATATCAACAAGTAATCAACAATTATTTTGACTCAACAAGCAAAGAAATAAATTGAATAATTATAATACGCATCAATTCATGAAAATTATGTTATTGAATTAAATTTATCTTTAAAAGAATTTTGAATTATAAACAGATCATTAAAAAGTGCAATTAATTCTTCAATATAAAATTGTCAATCTAGTTATTTTTTTAACAGATTTATCTTCTATATGAAATCACGTACACAGAATATAATTTCTTTTCTCTTACATTTTTGTTTAATTTGAAAGCAACGTGTTTCAAATAATAAATCTCCCCATAAATTATAGACTTTTATATATACAATGAACTCTTTCTTTTCCATTCTTTTATATTTTGTGTATACTTACTCTTTAAATTTCTTTCATACTTCGTGTGATACTTGTTGTGTCGTTTGTTATTTTTCTGAATTTTTTTTCTATATATTTGCATAAATAATGTGTGTAATGGAATATTTTCCAAAATAAAAGTTGATTTCAAATTATTTACATAATAAACAAGTTAAATTTCTATTCCGACTTATTATGAAAATATTTTAGGAAGTTTTGTATTAATTCTACGCAGCATTGTAATCATTATTTGAATAACTTCTCTAAACCTCTTTTTTAAAAAAAGTATTTCGGTTTTTAATCAAACTTTTTCCACGCAGTATGTTTCAAATTTTTAAAAAGTAAAATAATAATAATACAATTAATCCTTAATAAATATAATTTAATATATCTTTAAAATTATCCTTTATTACATATTGCATATTAAGAATTTCATTGATAAAAAATTATGTATAGCTAATTACTGTGAGGGTGGAACTACAAAATAAAAATTTCTGTTTATATTTTATAGAAAGGTTGAATTTTGGTAATTCTATTTTAGTATTCGAAGAAATTTGTAATTTTTTCATCCACCATATTTGTTTATACGAATGAATTTTCTCAGTCCCTAAAATTCCATCTTTTGCCATTTTTTTTTTCTTGTTGACGCTTTATTGCACTTTTCTACAATTTAATAAATTTTACTTTCGAGTCAATTTAGTCTGTAGGTAAATAAAATCGATTTAGTTAGTTATACTAAAATTTTTAGTAGAAATAAATACTAATAGAAGCAAACGAAATATTGCATCCATGAGTTTTTAAAATCTGCTTATGGGTATTTATACCCGACTTTCTTTATACCTGCAATTTATAAATGTTATGAAAATTAGATACTATTTTTGCATTTTTTTTTTTTTTTTATTTTTACACTTTTACAGTTAAAAAAAACTCCAATCATCTTTTAAATGGCATTTTTTTACAAAGCTGAATAATTAAATTGAATTCGAACAAACGTTACAACTGCGATGGAATAAATTGGATTGTATGAAGCATGAAATTGAGGGGCTCTTACCTATGCACTGGTTTAACTCGCTTTCTGATCATCCATTTGTAATGGACATCTGTTCTCAGATTTTTGAGGCAGATGGTCATCTTTTTTGACGTCACAAAAGTAAATGATAGGAAACGGTTTTTTACTCCTCCTCCTCTCCCCTGCAAAGTCAATTTGTCCAGTGGGAACGTTGAACGCCGCTTCGATTATCGAATCGAAGTTGTTCGAAGATTCTAAAGTTAAAGTAATAGTTCTGCTTATATATATTTTGTAAAAAGTCATTTGAGATGATTAAGTAACATGCTGTTTAAGTTGTTAATGCTTGTATAGATTTTTATTTCGATTGTAAAATTTCTAATTCAAAGTAACGGATGTTTTTGATAAGTGTGATGGTTTTATACAAGAACGCTGGAGTTAAGAATAGCGTGCTTTAGATTTTGCCATTTCTTGATATACATACTGGCATGCTGTTTATTTTGGCAATCCTGATAAAATGAATCCTGGAATTTTTTTTAAAAGACAGTTAACTTTTTTAAAAAAATACGTTGCATAGCTTTTTTATGCTTTTTAAACAATTTGCTAAAGAATTTGTTGTCTGACTCTTTGTTTTTACTCAACGATGAAAATAGAAATTCTGGGTTGTTGTTGTTGTTTTACATATATATACACATATATATATTGCTTTGGAGTGGGCCTTCAGTTGATTATTTTGAAAATTAGGGCTGAAAAGTATAATTTACTTTCTTTTCATAAATTCTAGTTAAAAAAGGGAAAATAAGAACAGTCGGTTCTACCTTTTATGTGTTTAGAAACTTATTTTTTAATCATTTAATGATAAGAAAAGTAAATATTAATTCTACTTCAGTTTTTGTCTAACAAGCTAACTTTATAATGATATCTTTAATATTTAAGAAAAGTTGTGGGACTGTTCAGGATATATGAAATTCTTCTCACACACAAATATCTTTCTCCATAACATGATTCTAATTTGTTTTTCTTTCATATGTACTGTATTTTTTCGAATCCAAGCCGCCATCGATATTAAGTCATAACCCAAATTCTCAACGTATTTTTGTGAACAAATAAAAAGAAGTTGTCCAAAATGGTTTATATATGATACTTACTGAACTGAACTCAGTGGCTCAACAGCCCATGAAGGCCAAGGCCTATTGTGCCTATCTCAGTTTACGCGCTGGGGTGCATTTTCAGTCGTTTCGGTCAAGTGGTCAGTCTGACACGAAACCCCAAACTCTCAGCTCCCAAGCAAGCTTGGTGCTCATTTATCGACCCACTGAAGGGATGAAGGGCTGAGTCGACCTTTCCCAGCCGGGTCGTACCTGTGGCGTGGAAGCGCGATACACTACCACTCAGCCACTGGGTTTCCGTAGGATGTTAAGGAAATTAAAATGAGAGCTAATAAGAAGTGAATAATTCAAAGCATTTTAACTCGTATAATTGCTCTTACCATCAGTATCATGATCAGTTTTCCCCTTCAACGCCAACTCACTGGACTGTTCTCTGTGTGATTCTGGTCCGCTGAACATTTGCCCTTCACTAAAAGGCCTTACTTTGGTTGTCAAAAAATATTGGACAGCACGTGCATTAATGTCATAGGTGCTATTGTTTATGTGTGGCATTTGTAAAACAGAGTTTTCCCCCATCAAACGAATTTTTCAACCTTTGATTCTAAGTCAAGCGCGATTTTTAGTAGTATTGATATTGGGTAAAAATGCGGCATAGATTCCAATAAATAGGGTATTTATGAACAATAATTTTTTTTTTAATTTATAAATGAACGTTGAGCATGGTTTGCTCAATTTTTCTCTTACGGGTTCAACACATTAGACTCAAAAATGATCGAAGTATTTAGAAAATAGTTATGAAAATATGTGGCGAAAGGCCTTACAACATTGATTTCAGACTTTATCTTTCATGTACTGAATAGAATATCCTGCATTTTGAATAAAATACATTAAATTATAGAAGTTTTGCACTCACAGTCATTAACGTTCTTTAAACTCTATTGGAACTCCATTAAAAATATCAGGAAGAAAATTATGAATTGATGTATTTGGATTGTATTGTTAGTTGATAAAAATAAAGCGTAAAAGAAACCTCAAAGTATAAGAATTTATTGTTGAGGTAATTATAAAACACAGTTTTATAAAAACCAAAAAAGTATCTAAACCTTTCATTTCACACTCTAGAGTTCCGTTAAATATAAATTTTATAAAATATTCACCTAAAATCTTAATTAGTAAAGGTCAATAAAATATTTGAACTACCTAAATACACTGATTTAAACGTTTTAAGGAATAATGAAATTTCAAATTCCAAAAAAAAAAAATTATTTGTTGTTTCAAGCATTTTATACTAAATACAAAAATCAAACATTATTCTTAAATAATTGAGTATTCTCTTATTAAATAAAATACGCAATATACATTCTGAAGACATTCACTGTGTCACATTATTGTATAAAATCTTCTCGGTTTTAATAGAAAAGGTCAAGAAATATTAAATTCAATGAATTTAAGATTCAAAAACTTGTTTTTCTATTTGTTTTGTTTATATTCTAGCGATACTCCACATATTCACAATTTTAGCAAAAGTGAGAGTCTGATTTAATAAAATCTTGGCTAAATATTAAAAATTCGTACAAAAAAGTATTTTTGTAATAAATTTGAACATTTTAATGCACTCATATTATTATTATTTCTGTAAACAAGTATTTGGTTGGATTCCGCCCAAGTAGACACTTGCTGAGCTTCGTCTTTGTTGTTCAAGTCCAAGGTCAAAAGCTACATTTCGATAGCATCTAATTGTTATTCATATCTTGGAAACTAATTATTTTCTTTGGTATTTCATTAGAAAATGAATGAATTATTTTAGAATGTATTATAGGGCACACACCTGCGTAAATAACATAATATTTAATTTCCTTTCAAAATATGAGTATTACAGTGTCACGAAATCTCAGCCATTTTATCTCTCTCATGGCGATCCTCTATAAATATTTATTATTCTCAAATGTTTTTTTCCTTGAAGAAGAATTGGTAAAAAAAAGTGAGGAAAAACTGCTTAGTTTCAAAGAACTCAAATAAATTAATATACGTACCTTCTATACAAATTGTAAAAATATGTGAAATCATATAGACAGTAAAATCCGGCGCAAAACGCGCACTTCGAACACAAAAAATAAGATCGAAATTTACGGGTGCGCGTTATAAAAATGATAACTTCAAAATAAAAAAAAGAGATGTGCATATATAAAAAAGCTTAAACTCTTCTACAATGATCGGAATACTGTTATTTAAAAGAAATGTCATACCTTATGAACTTAAAGGGTTGATTCTCTAGAAACACACATACTATTTTTTTCCAAATTCCTGGAATAAATGGTCTTAAAACATAATAGCATTGCTAAAGTACATTGCAGGTTCCTTCATAAAAAAGGGGGTGCGCGTTATACGGCGAATATACCTTAAAATTAAAAAATGCAGCTTGAAAGTATAGGTGCGTGTTATACACCGGTGTGCTTTATACGCCAGATTTTACGGTATATACACTGCTGGCCACCGTAAATGCAACACCAAGAAAGACAAGAGAAATCACAACAAAATTTATAGTATCAAATGATTAAATTTATAGACTTCTGTGAGTTGTGGTTCCTGCCAGAATCAGTAGCCAGAATAGCCGCCATTCTTGTAGATCACCGCTGCCACACGCCTCAGCATTGATTCAAAGAGACTTTGGATCGGGTTCTTCGGGTACCGCAGACCAAGCAGCTTCCACACGTTGCCAAAGTTGATCTGGTAGGGCAGCTGGGGGTGTAATCTGGGTCAATCGTTGAGCAACCATGAACCACATGTTTTCTATCGGTGAAAGATCCGGAGAGAGAGCCGGCCAGGAAAGCAATTCAATCTGGTGATTGACGAAGAACCTTTGGACAATGCGTGCCACGTGTGGTGGCGCATTATCCTGTTGAAATATGGCTGTGTCTAAGCCCTGAAGGTAAGGAAGGACAACTTGCTCCAACACCTCGGAGATGTAGCGCTGGCTGCTTTAAGTACCGGCAATGTGTACTAGAGGAGTGCAAGAGTGATATCCAATACCGCCCCATACCATAATACGTGGTGCAGGACCAGTGTGGTGGGCCATAACGCAGCTGTTCAGCATCCTCTCTCCACGGTATCTCCAGACTCGAATCCGACCATCGTGGTGTTGAGACAGATGCATGACTCGTCAGTAAAGACAACTTCATTCCCTTCTGCCACCCACATCCTTCTTTCATCGCACCATTGGTGGCGGAGACGTCTGTGGTTCTGCGTCAAGGGTAGACCAAGCAATGGACGTCTTGCGGACAGACCACTCTGCTGTAAACGGCATCGAATGGTACGCGCAGACACTGAATGATGCGTTGCAGACTCAATGTGCTGTGCTATGGTTCGTGATGTGACTGAGCGATCCGTCACTGTCATGCGCACAATTTTTCTGTCCTCACGTGAAGTGGTGCACTGGGGTGAATGCAATCGACCACGTCGGTCCGTCGTACCCTCTTGCATCCAACGGTCACATATCCTCATTACAGTTTTTTGGTTTCGTCCAACACTACTACCGATTTCCCTGAAAGATAATCCACAATCTTCCACAGTCTCGGTAGGCCACTATCCTTCCTCTGTCGAACTCGGATGCTTGATCAAAAGCTGATCGCTGCTTTCTACGAGACATAACTGATCGTTTTTTGAAAAAAACCACAAGAAAAACACAATTGCCGAACTAGAAATCATCGAAATCTCCAAGCATTAAATAGCGCTTTGAGGTGGCACCACAGGTGCACGTGATGCGTGTCTGCGTTGAAATTCTAATCATTTGCATATCTTACCTCCGCTAATGCATGTTGTAAATTTCATATTATTTGCAAGCTTCCTTCAGGGTGTTGCATTTACAGTGGCCAGCAGTGTATTTGTCCTCTAGGAAACTAGTTACTTTTTTTTGCTAAAACATTTTTTTTTTGTGTCTATTTCAAGCAATGCAAAATTAGTCATCGTTTTAAAAATTGCGAATTATCAAGACGGTAATAATCAAGACAAAAAGTAAAGGTAATTCTATTTTCTTAATTTATAAAGTCGTATGCATACTTTCAATGCAAATACTTCTCTTTCATTTCTATCGTAATTGCACGCATACAATTCTCAATGCGCAGTTTCCTTCTTCACAGAAAGCTTTTCAATTGAAAAGGCGGCATTAGAAAAAGAAAATGGTTAAATAGAAGTGTGCAAGGGATGAACAATCCCGTCTTTATAATGATTTCCAAAAGTAAAGGATGAGTAATGCGCGCAGTCTCCAGCAAACACGAAATCAGTGGTCAGAATTGACAAAATAGTGAGTTATTAGTAGGAATATGATATGCAATATAAAAAGACTGGTATTGTGGTTGACAAAGAACACGTAACCAGTAAAAGACATGTAATCAGAAAATGAAAAAAGCCAAATTGCTCCGTAAGCGAAAACGTGAAATTTAATTTAATGATGTATAATAAACATTTCTTAAACATTTTCCCCACAAATATCCTTTTCAAAGATATACGGACAACTTATTGATACTTTCCATTAATAATTATGTAATATCTCCAATTTAAAGCGTATTTTCATCACCATGCAATAGAAATTCTGCATCATTACTTCTTTCACCTTTCAACATAAGGGTCTTCAATCTAGCTTCTGTATCACATACCGTATTTACTCGAATCTAAGCTACCAGCGATTCTAAGCCACACCCCCAATTCTCAAAAAGTTTTTGAGAGAAAATATAAAAAATGTGCAAAAGGTTCATCAATATCCGATGCTTAAGAATTTTTTTAAAAAAATTAACGAGAAATAATAAGAAATTAATAATTTATTTATTTTACCAGCAATAAAAACTTTGAAATACATACATGAACCTATAATTACTCTAACCGTCAGTATCATGTTTCGAAAATCCTTCGTCATTCCCTTTGTCACAGCTTTCGGAATGGGTGCCATTTTTCCCACACAGGGTAGTCTTCCGTGCCATCCAATGCATTTGTCATGCAGCATTTTTTCAAAAGAATTCATTATAGAAGAATGCAAAAGAATTATTAAAGACTACTGAACATTTACAAGCAAAAATTATATCATTTTGCTACGCCATCAACGTATATTTGTTTCATCCGTGTTAAAATTTCAGTGACCACTGCTCTGTATCCGTTTTTTTCTACATAAAAAAATGCCTCCCTTTTCATACCTGTTCCATAGTGAACTCATATTGATGTTGTTACCGATATCTCAAATATTTAGATGATTAAAAGAGAGCGTATACAAGAAAAATTTCTGAAATACGTGTAGACAACGATGTTTAGGACAGACTGAATACTGGAGATAAACTGTGGAATGGGATAGGTCATCGACGGAAGTGGCCAGAATGGACGATTACATTTTTCTTTTTGAAAGTGCTAGAAACTCAGTTTCCCCCGTCCAATAAATATTTTGCCTTCGATTCTAAGCCGCACCCGATTTTCAGCAGCATTAACACTGAAAAAATAGAGCGGCTTAGATTTGAGTAAATACGGTACTTAGATATTCCGTTGTGTATTACCCCTCTTCCCCCATTTATTACCATTTTCAAATAATATGTAAATTATGTGAATATCGTGTCAAATATATTTACAGTGAAATACGTTTAACGCGAAAACGCTTAAGATGAAATATCGATTAAAACGAAATAATACAACGGTCCCGAAACACTATTATGTATTTTCATGTATTCTTCCCCTCTTAGCACTAAACGATAATGGATTTACAAGAAAAGATTTTCCTTCTAGGAATGAACAAAATACGGAAAACACCAGTTTTGACTGTATACGTGGACTGTAATACTGTATCATCGAAATAATTCGTTGCAGTAGAAGATGATAATGTGCGTACAGCCCCAATTAAGGCAGACAAAAACATTTTTTTGCTTAAAACTCAAAAAATATTAATGCAGATTCCGACGATGAAAGCAAGATGAATAATGCTGCCTCTGTTTTTACGTCATCCGAAATAAGGAACATCATGAAAAAAGTATGCGTTGTTATTTAGGCGCTCATTCTAATGGTGAAAAGAATAACAAAATGGACGAGATTGAACAATCGATTCTAAAAACAATAATTTGATGTTAAAAAAGACAATGCAAAGAAAAATATCAGATTATTTTCCAAAAACTAAATAAATGTTTTGTTTTTCAAAAAACTTGAAAATTTTGCATCAAATTTCATTAAGTTCTTGTGAATGCTTGGGTTTCATTTATTTTTATTAAATACATGAATGTATATTAAATACATGTATGTAAATAAAATGTATCTTTGTTAAATATATGTTGTTGTTTTTTTGCAATATCGTTTAACATGAATTTCTTTTAACATGAAAATATTTCATTTTCCTCAATTTTGCGTTAAACGATATTCACTGTACTTCAAACTTGTAGCAAACTTCAAGTAGAAGTTGTTAGGAAGAACTGGGAGTTTTAAATACAGTTGAGGATAAAGAAAACGATCAAGTTATAATCTGGTTTCTTGTGTATCTTTTTCCAAATCTGAACACTTAACAAGTCAACATCCTCAACGACTCTACAAAGTTACTTAAAACTGCTGTCTTTTAAGCATTCTGGATTGTAAAAAAGGATTTTTTAAATGTAATTTTCAAAACTATAATGCTTGTTTTTAATATAAAGCCTTTTTTTTCCTCACAGAAATTCTACTTCCCTGATTTCTTTATATTTCCCAAATGCCTTCTTTAGTAGTTTTAGGGTTTCCATAATTATTTAATCAGTTTTAGAATCAGAAATAAACTTTCTAGTTGACTCACTTTTAAAATAGAAAGTACAATTTTAATGTTTTATTTCATATAGTTCAAAATTACTCGTACAAAAGCTCTCGTGTAACCTCAAAGGAAAACAGGCTAAATATATTTTAACTTCAAGAAACTTATTCCTGAAACACAACCTTAAGAAAAATATTTAAAATATAAACATAATTACTCAGTAATAATATTTATTTTAACTTGTAGTTACTAATGCTAATTGTGTATTTCTCTTTTTTTTATGATAAACCTATTTCTCTATCTTTTCAAAACTTATAACTGAATAACGATGTACATTTAACATTAAGATTTTTTTTGTGTAAATCATTTGATTTTGTTACCTAGAAATAACTAAATAAAAAAAGAACCTAAAAAGTTTTGCTGCTCAACTCTTTTTATTTCTAATGTACTATATTTTTTTCTACATCGTAATAACTCATTTGCTAAACATATATACACAAACACATTTCAAATAAATCTATAAATAAGATCAATTCATTTGTGAAATCAAAACTTCTGAAGAAATCTTTCAAACAATCTCAGTGAACAGTAGTGCATTTGAAGAAACAGTGAACCCATGGATTCAGGCTCCGAGAAAGGAACCCTTTGCTCTTTTCATCGGAGGAAGCAACGATTATAGCCAATCCAAGTATAATATTCAAAGATAAAGAGAGCAGGTGACTTCTCCTAAAAAGTAAGGGTTTTATAAAATTAATTATACCATGAAAGTTTTACTTCAAGTAGTTGTAAAACCCGAAGAATACCGAACAGGTGAGAAAGGTTTGTTTATCCAATTCTGTTCAAATGAAAAGTATATTATACATATACTGTACACAACTCTTTATACATTATTCATTTATCATTGTCAGATCAAATTTATGTATTCCAATGTTTTTCTTTCTAATGAACAAAGTGAAAAACATATTACATATCTTTAGTTGTCATTACGAATAGTAAATTGACCACCACGAAAACAACTTTGATTCCATCCCTGCCACGTTACATCCGACTATCATAGTTTAGGTAGGTATGGGATTATATTTCGGTTCAGCAGGTTTCCTCATGGCATCCTCAAGTGCACTTTTTCTGGATATAGAAAACTGCCCTCTCATCTCACAAAATCTTCAACAAAAAAAAAAAAATAATCTCAACACCAGGATTACCAGAGACACCAGTTGATAGCTTTGGTAGAGTATTCTTGCTTTCTTTTGGTGGCGAAATGAATTAGTGGATTGAGTTCATGTTTCTCCTCGTTAGGGATGGCGATTCTTTCCGAAAAAGATCGATTTTTAAATCGATTCGAATCGCAACTGATGAATCGATTCACAAAAGAATCGAAGTCTAAAAGATCGATTTCTAAAAAATCGATTTTTTTTTCAAGTCTGCATTTACACTGTAAATATAAATCCATTTTATGTAAAACAAGAAAGATACCATAATAAACTATCTCTTATCAGTAAAATCAGGGAATTTTTTTAGTTAGGGAATTCGACAATTACAATTATTTTTATTACCATTTCAAAGAGTATCAGGTATAAAAGAAGACATTTATTTTCTAAATGTATTTCGTTAGATTAAAAAGTTTAGAAAATAGATAATATTGCTTATAGTTCCCAATGCTTAATATCTAAGCTCTTTAAAAACAGCAGTCTGTCTAGTCTACTGGGATCCAAATGGTCCCGCTCATCACTTGCGATGTTTCCAGCAATCGCAGAAAGGCGCTCACGAGGAACAGATGATCCACGATGCTCATATACATCATGGCTATTAAGTGAACGGGATGATAAATACAGTTTGTTTGTTTTTTGCTCTTACCAGTAAAGTATATGATCCTAATTTCAGGTGCACAACTGAAAGAGAGTACATGCAGCTAATTGTAAATAATTGTATGGTTTTTACCAAAACAAAAAATCGAAAGTCGATTTTCTAGGATGAAATATTTATTCACTGAATAGATCCAGTGCTATACATATCAATTTAAAAAACTGATTTTTTTGGCCCGAGAAATCGATTCTTCGATTAATCGATCTCAGATCGCCATCCCTACTCTTCATCCTGTTCGATTTATATCTATGTAATTTGTCTTGTCTATAACCCGATTGGATACTATTTTAGCCCATACCTATATTTATCGCCAACTTGGCGAATTATTATTCTCAAATTGTGTACCTGTCTCAAACAGAAAAAGAGTTGCTGGAACTATTTGACACAATTTATTATTTTTCTTTGCCAAAGGTGTGGACTAAAATAGGATTTTACTTGTAATTCTTATTAAGTGCATATTTTAAAGTCGGTGGTTTGAGAGCAGGAACTTAAATTTTCTTTTGCTATCGATTTAAATTAAAATACATAATAGAGTTTAATTGTAAAATACTGAAATGTTAGAATGTTAGCGAAGTTGAATATTTCATAAATTATCTTAAATTAAAATATTCAGTTTATATATAATTGCATTTATCAATAATTAAGATTAATATCTAAAGAATTTTGTACAAAAACTTAACATACTGATATTCAAGTCTGATTGTAGAGATGTGAGCTCTAAAAGTATTACTATGCTGAAAAATATAACTATAGATATATAATATTATCCCTGCATAATAAAAGATATACATTTGAAATGTTAGCATGAAAATTAATTTTTCGAGACATTTAAAGATAATTCTTCAAATAGTTTCCTTTCATATACCTCGATTTTAATTTTCCAACAAGTTTCTAAATAGCTGAAAATATTTTCACGTGAATTTTATTATGTTAGTATAACTTTATTTATTTTATTTTGGACAAAAATAAGAATACATTTTACAGTTAAAAAAATAAATAAACAACTTTTTGAGAATGAAATATTAGCTTCTCACAAGAACAGTGAGCCTTTTCAAAAAGAATTGGAAGAGTGTTTCATTGAATGCAATAAATAAATCGGAATAGGTACCTATCATCTTAAAAGCAAAATTATTTGACAATATGTCACGAACTGCTTGAAAAAAAAAATTAAAGTTTCTATGAAATCGATATCCTAGATTTAACATGAACCGATCCGATAAATTATTGAAAAAAAGATAATTGTGTATGCCCCAAAGAAGAAAAAAAGTTCACATTTTTCAAAAAATCTGCACGAGATCTTCTCAAACACCTGCTTATGCAAATCAGACCATACCTCTTATTAGTTAAATTGCTGCTTTAAGGTAGTGTAGCATTTCTGAGAAAACCATCCGATATCACACTCAAAAAGTTAGTTCTCTTTACAATGATTTATACCTTAAATATATTACGTTTTTTTACTTCCTTACAACTATTTTTTTTAATTTTACCATCAAAGAGTTTGCAAACCTTTTATAAATGAAGGTATTCCTATGAAAGAAAATGAATTTTCATACTCTAAAATTCTGGGTCATAATTAGAATGACCTAATATCATCTGATGCCCTTTGTGCTTTTTACTTTCTGAGTTGATAATGGGTTTCCTAATTTTGTATTTATTTATTTAGGATACAATTTTTAAAGATGATAATTGATTTCTTGCTATTCGATCTTTAAAGGAAATTAAATCATAATACAAATGTAATCATAATACAAATATAATACAAATGTAATTGTACTTACTTTGAGGATAAGTATTCATAGGTTTCCTGGGGCCAAACTTTAGAAGACGAAGATTTTGGTGCAGAAATGACATTACGTAATTTCTGGAAGAAAAAAAAAATTTTTAAATGATTATATATAGTTGTTTAAAAACGTTTTGTATTTTAAATAATTAATAAATTTCTCTGTTCGAAACATGTATCAACAACTACATTAATTAAAAAAATTTCACAAAAATCTTTCTTATAATATTTATCACAAAGAGGTTTTCAGAACTTTTGAAATATTCCATAATTTAGCATTACTTTTATCTTTCGAAATATTTAAACTCATTCTGAAGGATGTTTTAAAAGTATCTTTAGAATCATTTTGAATTAAAATTAACATTTTAAAGTGAATTGGGAACTTAAATTTAGGCATTTTACTAGAGTTTAAAAACTCTTCATTATTTTTAAAGGCAATATGTGTACAATGTATAAACTCAAAATAAATCCAATATATATAATACATAATATTTAAATTTATAAAACAAATTCCATTCAAAATTTAAATAATGAACAAATTACAATAAACATTACTTTTAATTATCATCAAGTATTCATGTAACAATCACACAGATAAATAAATACATTTCTTTTAAGCATATTTTGCCTTGATTTATTTCATAAGTATAAAAATGAAAGGGGAATAAAAATGATAAAATAATAATTACTTACTCTTGGCTTATTTGCGTTCATGAATTGTCTTAAAGGAACCATTCTTCGTTGTCTAGAAACAGAAAATCCAAGCACATTTTCCGTGGCTGTAGAACTAAGTACCGCAGAAGGAAATTTCGAAATAGCATCAATACCATTCATTAGTTTTCTAAAAGAAACTCTACGTTCTGTTCCTCTCATGTTTGCATTTTCTGTCTTCCTTTGAGTTTGTATTGTACCTAGAATCATCATTTTTCTAGAAAAGCCCATTGTTGTTCTTGACCTGGATTGCTTAAAGGCCTCATTGGTTCCATGAGTTTTAAAAAGTTGGGAATGATCCACACGTAATTGAAATCTGTTTTCCATTCTGTTTAAATCAATGTCCCTGTGGCTTTTCCGTAAGTTCTGAATCCGTCTACTATCTTCTGTTCTGTGAATCCTGCGATCTGAGTACTCAGTTAATGTTCTCCTGTTGCTGCTCAGTGTTCTACTATCTGAATAACTTCTTTCACGTTCATCAATTCGTCTTGATCGGACATTCTCTTTTGATTCCGATTCGCTACTGATACTTTTTCTATAATTTAAATTTCTCTGATTTACGAAGATTCTTTTAGAGTTTTCAGAAAGATTCCTGAATCGTTTGTTTGAAAAATCTCTAGCGTTATACTGTGCGGAAAATCGCCGAGTATCCAAATTCATTTCCAGATCACCATTTCTTCGTCTGGTTTGTTCTTGTATTCTTCTTCTACGTGTTTCGTGAATTCGTTCAATTACGCCTAAGTTAACTCGTTCATTGTTGAAAATTCCAGATTGAACCTTAAATGCGAATTTTTTGTCTAAAACTGTAACCAATGCAATCCGTTGTCTGTTTCTAGAAAGGTTCTGCGTCAGTTTTTCCTCTCTTATGCCGTTAACACGACGATTTTGATTGAGAACGATTCTTTTATGTAATCGTTCGTCGCTAGACAACATGACTCTATTCCGAATTAAAAGGGCTGTTCGTATTCCTTCTTGTTCTTTTTCTTTCAGGTATTTTCGCTCATTGTCAAGAACAATTCGTTCTTCTGACCTAAAACTTATAATTCGTGTAGTAATTCGCCTTTCTTGATGACGATTTGAGTTCCTAAAGTTACCAAATCGAATTCTATTAATTTCATTGGAACCTAGGTTATTGCGATTTTTGAGAGACTGATCAGGTGTTGCCATTCTTCTAGTTGAAACTTCTCTTTGCCTACTAAGTTGCAATGAATCAAGTCTGTATCTGATTTGTTGTCTATCGGATGAAATAATTCGAGTTGAGCTCAATTGCCTTTCTTGACGATGATTGGAATCCTTGGAATCATCGAATCTAATTCTGTTAACATCATTGGAGCTGAAGGTGTTATAATTTTTGAGAGAGGGGTCAGACGTTGCCTTTCTTCTTGTTGAAACTTTTCTTTGTCTACTGAGGTGCAATGAATCTAGTCTATTTCTGCTTTGCTGTCTGTCAGAAGCAGCAATTCGAGAATTCTGACAACTTCTGTTTTGCTTTTTGCTTTGATTTCTTCCATAATTATAGAAAGCTACTTGATTTCGAGAACATACTACTTCAGAAGTACTGACAATCCTGTTTTTGTTTACATTCACCCTTTGATCCATCGACCTCCTTAAGCTTCTGCCATCTCGTATTCTATGTATTCCTTCAACATTTCCGTAACCAAGTGCATTGTTCCTAATGGCTGTCCGAAATCGTCTTACAAAATCCATCCTTGACATTTCTTCCGATGGAATTTTTAATTCTCTTTTGGGGACTAACAAATGGCGTTCGTATCTAGGTTGCTGAAGTTTGCTTCCAGTATTTCGTTCGAATGATGAGTCGTCGAAACGTGGACCTTGTAATTTCTTCATCGTACGTCTATTTTTATTGAAGTATCTTTCAAATCGATTATTTTGTTGTCGAATAGTATTTCTTTCCCACCTTTCGGGAGAAATTCGTGTTGGAATGAAGAAGCGAAATTCTCTGTAAAGAACAGCTACTTCCCGACGGGCAGAAGAATTAACAAATTCGGATAGTTCTATTTTGTCCATTTTTAAAATTTCAGCGTTCCTTAATCGTATAACTGACATTCTCCTTCCGCTGTCGATATTTCTTAGAATATTTGTTCTTGTTCTTTCTCGATTGGTATGCCTATTTTCTGATAAACGGTTTTCCCTTTCATTGCGGAAATTTCGTCGGATGTTGTAGCGTCTAAGTGTAACAGGTTCCACCATTCTAGAAGAAGAATCTTCATTCGGTGATGCCATTTTTGGTAATGCAATATCACTTCTTTGCAAAAGGCGCATCCTACCTTCATTTTTCTTTGGTAGCCTATTGGAAATTCGTCTCATGTTTCGTTCCTTTTCACGCATATCATTGCGAATAGAAGTGAGCATTCCATACTCTGATTTGGTTAAACTCAATGAAATAGCCGCATTTGATTTAAGATTATTTCTGATTAAATCGGTGCCATCATTTTCGGATATGAAGGAATTTTCGAATAGAAATTTCGGCTTTTCTAGAGCTCTATATCTAGCAAATTGCACTGATAGATCGAATTTCCCGACTTGTTCCCAATTGTCATCTCGGACATTTCTACGATGATTCCGAAAGAACGAGGAATCACAATCGACGGTCTGAATGGCAAACAGACAAATAATCATCCAGGTGATAATATTCATCTTCGACCCCATCTTCTGTAAATAAAAGCAACATACCGATTTTTATTTATTATTTAAGATATTTTGATTTTCAAACATATTTAATACTTTCATAAGCATGTGTATCAGTCGCCATCCATACAAAAGGCACGCAAAATAAAAATTGTTAAGCATATAAAATTGGTAATCAAAAATTATGTTTAGTATAGCAAACTGCTCATGTGTTTTTATAATGAAGACATCATAATTTAATAAGTATATTTACGATATCATAAATAATGAATTTTCAACATTTTTGTAAAATTAATTTAAGTATGTAAGACATTTAAATCAAGTTAGGAATCAAGTAATAACTAACATGTTTTTGTTTATATTAAAACTTCTTACTCATATTAATGTGTACTTATAATTCACACTAACTTTACATATATATATAACGTGTGTATATATATACATTTCTATATTTTGTTTATATTTTTGGATTTCTGGATATGGTATGTAGATTAATGTTTTTCTAATAGTATTTTAGGAAACTATCAACACCTTTGGTATTAACTAATTAGCATTATGTTAATAAACTTAATGTGCCTTAGAAACATTCTTTTACACTATTTTCTCATCCTTTTAATCCAGTTATAAAGGCAAATATAGAGGAAAGTTTGCTGATCTTATAACTAAATTTAACACTATAATCTTAATTTCTAAGCCTAAGAGTTTGCTATTGTACTAATGTGGCCATTTAATGCCTTGTTATAGTTTTGCTTTAGATTACTTTTATGGCAATTTGGTATTGGGTTAATTATTACATATATATAACATGCAACAGTTTAAACACAACTCTAATTGATATTTTGATTACTAGCACTTTACAAAAAGTCTTAAAACATTTATTGAAATTAAAAAAATATTGTAAAAAAAATACTCCACTTAAATTTAAATAAAAAGTGTATAGTTTACGTTGTAAAACTATTTAAAATATATTTGTATAAAAATATAGCTATAAATTTTTTTATAATTATACTTTACAGGATCTAATAAATTATAAAATATACTTCGTTGTCCTAATATGTATATGTAATATGCTTTCTCATGCACCAAAATACGATTACATGAGCTATCATCAAATATCTGCATTAATAATTCTTTTTTTTTTTTTTTTTTTTTTTACATTTCTCATCAAACATAAGCTCGTTTTAAGTACTATTTCCAATTTGAACTAAAATTTCATAGACAATTTTACTCTTACTGTCGTTTATTCAGATCTAGAAATTATATTTATACAGAAGAATTTAATTACTAGTAGGAAACTATTTTTCAAAATTGCACTTTAGAAATATTTAATTTTCAATCTAACTCCTAAATGGAAAAGAAACTTAAAAAATGTCATTGTATACTGAAAAGCCAACGTACAAGTTCACAAGAACTTACCTCAGAGAAGCCAAGTCAGTTTTCGGTGAGCTAGAAGCTCCCTGAAACTCAAAACTTCCAACACACCCTTATATATGGAATTCCCACCCACTCGTGGCTACTGGACATCAGCCCTTCAGCAGTTATTTCCGTCGCTCTAATCCTCTAACTCAGAGACAGAAAACTTTCTTATCTGTAACCGCAGGCATTGGGATTAAGCGACATTTGCAAGGAATTGATTCGAACCAACCCTTGTTTCCACTTTGGATAGCATCAATCCCCAACTCTGAATTCACCAGTGTGTGTTTAGTCGAAGGATTTAACGTGTTGACCGAGCCTGTTTGTTGAGGGTGAATTTGGTACGTATTGTTAACTGAGGTAGGTAATCTTCTACACTTAGAAATACAGCCCGATTAATACCAAAAATCGTGCAATCAGAAAAATGTGTTGCGCTCTAAAATTATGTTAATTTTGGAATATTTGACATTTTGCTGAAATTTGACAATTCGGATTTCACTGTTTTGTTCCATGGATTATAGATTTGATTACCATAAACAGAATTTGAAATTAATATTTAATAGAAAAAAATATATTCTTTTATGGGAGTACATTTTTTCCTTGATGGTTCTTAAAGGTAAAATAAGTTATTCAGCATTTATATATACAAATAAGAAGGGATGCACACACAAAAAAATACAGTCTTATGTTTCTTATGAGTCTGATAACCTTCTATTAACTATGCAATCATACTTTTTTTTAATTTGAAATAGCAAAAAAGAAAGAAACTACTAAGCATACATTTACCGATAGTACAATTTAAGCATCAACTTCTATGACACTGCTTTGATTGAAATAATAAATATTCCCGATAAAAAAAGGGGAAAGGGGGTATGACGTAAACAAAATTATAAGCTTTAAAAAACATCACATGTACAAAATTTCATATGAGCTGTCACCTGAAGAGTGAAAATTCGTCTTAAATGTTGCTCCACGTTAAAATATGTAAATATATACTTTTCTTTCAAAATATTATTAAGATGATGGGCTATATTAAATTTATTTTGTTTTTTTCCATACAACTGACTACATACTTTCCATATCATATCCATCTTTATATATTCGTTGTATATGCAGTGATTATCTACTGGTAGAATTTATTGCATGCGCAATTCGTCGAGATTTTTCCCACTAAATTTGAATTCGCACTTGAACGGCTAGAAAATTTATTAACATCGCATTTTCTATCAATGTTTTTCCAGAAAATGCTGCAGATCTTAAAATGACATTCTTTTAGAGAATATTCCTTGGACATTTTAGCTTTTGCTTATGGTTTTTATGATATAAATGGAAATTTTAAGATTTTTTTTAAAGGAAACAATAAAATATCCTTAAATGAAACAGACTATACCAATGATAGTTTTTTTCAACATTTTTAAAATTATTTGTATCATAAAAATGTGATAAATGAAAAATACAAATTTCGTAACTGATGTGCAAAATCAAATAAATAAATAAATGAGTGAATAAAAATTAAGACATCCTTAAAGTGAAGCATTTTGTGATTCCATACAGTTAGTGACAGAGTTCGAGAATTTTGTTTTTCCGTAAAATCTTTCAAGCATCTTTCTTATTGGGTGTGTGTGTAAGCTGTGACCATTCTTCGAATTAAATTTTTTTTTTTCAAATTACACTTAATTTTTTTTTAAAAAAATTAATTAGTCTCCCAAAAAATTTTATATTAATTTTAAAATTTCAAGTATAAAGTCCATCAAGAGTTGATTTGAAGTGTAGAGTCTCATAGTTTATAATAAGCAATTTAATATAAAAAAAAATTAAAGTCAATTCCTACTTAGGTGAACAAAGAAAAACTTAACGTAAAATCCGGCGTATAACGCGCACCTATACTTTCAAGCTGATTTTTTTAATTTTTAGGTATATTCGCCGCATAACGCGCACCCCCTTTTTTACGAAGAAATTTGAAATTTTAGTATACATTGCTCTTATGTTTTGCAGTCATTTATTCGGGGTACTACCCAAGACTTTTAAAAAAATAGTATACTTTTAGAACTACAACTCTTTTAGCTCATAAGGCAAGTCATTACTTTTAAATAAACAGCATTTCGATCTATGTAAAAGTCTTAATTTTTTTTTTTTTTTTTTTTTGCTCATCTCTTTTGTTATTTTTAAAATTATCGTTTTTATACCCGGCCTATAACGCGCACCCTCAAGTTTCGATCTTATTTTTTGTGTTAAAAGTGAGTGTTATACGCCGGATTTTACGGTAACTATAGTTATTGAAAAAGATTATTTAATTTCTGTGAAGTGTTACCATATTTGGTAAAGGAATTTTATTTGAAGTAACCACTTCTTTACAAGGTAAAAATACTTTAAAAAAATATTGATTTCTAAAATTATTGTCTAGATTATGTGATGAGAGGCTAGATTTAATCTTCAATCCTATTTAAGCAGATGAAGTAAATTTAATAATTTTTCCTTTTTAAGTCGTCACAAACCTTGGGTGAAATTGTATTCCAAATCTCTGCCTTGAACTGAATCTGAAGGTATTCCAGATTTTTAAATTACTTTTTTGATTTTTTTATAGGGAAACTTTCGTATTATTAAGAGTTAAAAGTTTTTTTTAAATGGCCTTATTTTCTACGGGACATTGGACATAAGTTATTGGAATGATAGATAAATCAGTGCAATAAACAAAGTTTCGAAAAACATTTTGATGGTTACTTCTTAAGAGTTTTATTCTTGTTCTTTCTTTCTTCTCTTAAATATTGGAGCTTTTTTTTTTGTTTACACAACTTCCTTTTTTCTTTATGACTCAAATATTATTAAATACATACTCATTCGCATGTTTTAAAATACATGTCGAGAGATTTGAACCGCTACTTTTTAAAAGGAAAAGAAGGCTATATTTTCAATTTTTTTAAGTCCAAAATACCTCAGGATTCTTAATTCTTTTTATTTATTTAACTCAGTAATCGCCAAATTTTTAGCTGAAAATATCAGTTATACTTTTCATACTTAAAAATTACTCAATAACCACTAAAAAATTTCGTTTATAATTAATATAATTAAAGTTATAATGCTTTAAACAAGCCATTATATTATAAGACAAGATAGAAATAACGCTAAAATTAAATTTCCTTTTCTGTTACGTCAATGTGAACAAAAAAGCAGCATTTCGAAGAAAATGTTTTTAACATCCGCATTGTATTGGGTCGTTTCTAAGGCGCAGGTCTAAGTCAATGAGTCTGACCTGTATCTGTGTGATAAGCGTTTTCATGTAAAAAAAATAGTTTCTTACAAAACACAGACATGAGACTAAAATTCTTTCTATCTTAAGTTACTTATTAATGAATATAAAATCATCTTCTATCATTTCCTTTTCAATTTACTTCCAAATCACATGAAGGCCTGCATTGCTAAATTCTGCTGCTAAACATATTTTGACGATTCCTGTTTTAATATGTTTAACAGATTCAAAATTAATCAGTGGTTCTTTTTAACTTTATAGATTACAATTGATTCTTGAGCATCCAGTTGTATGAAATATTGAATATTCAGGTTATCCAAAGTACTGCAAATTAAAAACAATTTGACACATTTGGAATTTTCTGACATAACTATAAAAAATGTTAATTTAAAATGGTAAAAAAAAAAATTAAATGTTAATTTAAATATTTTTTTATTATAAGGAATTAATTTTCTTTTCAAGAAACATTTTATCTGGAAATCCTGCCTCGATGATTATCATTCTTCACAAAGCGTTGTTTTTCATAAGGTTGACTAAATTAAAGTGAAAAAGTCTTTTAGAAGTTATAGGATTCCTCCCCTCGCTTTCAAATAATCTTGTAAATAAATTCTTGAAAAAGTCTGTAACGTCAACAGTGTTAAGACATGATAATTTATTGATACACAATCTTGATCCTCCAAACAAAAGCACCCACTTAAAAGGATGAAATACAGGTAAGGCAATGAGATTCAGAGGAATGTTATAGTTAATAACTCATAATTCAGAAACTTTTGCACAAAAAGTAAATATTAATTATCATTCATTTGAAAAGATCACAGGAATCTATTTAGATTTCTTATATAGTTAAGTTTTTACACACGAACAGTTGTACACGCTCTACGATAGCTTCGCACTTCGTCCATTCCATATTTTTCAACAATACACTCGGAATAGCAACACAGACTATCCTAATTTTGCACCGACGATTTTTCTCGTATTATCGGCTTTTGCTAGACGTTTGCCGTTCCTATTCTTGTAATTTTCAGAGTAATTTAATTACTATGAATTTTTATAG
>BMAV01011392.1:757857-803192 GCA_019973955.1 Trichonephila inaurata madagascariensis | reverse complement strand
TTTTTTTTTTTTTTTTTTTTTGCTCATCTCTTTTGTTATTTTTAAAATTATCGTTTTTATACCCGGCCTATAACGCGCACCCTCAAGTTTCGATCTTATTTTTTGTGTTAAAAGTGCGCGTTATACGCCGGATTTTACGGTAACTATAGTTATTGAAAAAGATTATTTAATTTCTGTGAAGTGTTACCATATTTGGTAAAGGAATTTTATTTGAAGTAACCACTTCTTTACAAGGTAAAAATACTTTAAAAAAATATTGATTTCTAAAATTATTGTCTAGATTATATGATGAGAGGCTAGATTTAATCTTCAATCCTATTTAAGCAGATGAAGTAAATTTAGTAATTTTTCCTTTTTAAGTCGTCACAAACCTTGGGTGAAATTGTATTCCAAATCTCTGCCTTGAACTGAATCTGAAGGTATTCCAGATTTTTAAATTACTTTTTTGATTTTTTTATAGGGAAACTTTCGTATTATTAAGAGTTAAAAGTTTTTTTTAAATGGCCTTATTTTCTACGGGACATTGGACATAAGTTATTGGAATGATAGATAAATCAGTGCAATAAACAAAGTTTCGAAAAACATTTTGATGGTTACTTCTTAAGAGTTTTATTCTTGTTCTTTCTTTCTTCTCTTAAATATTGGAGCTTTTTTTTTTGTTTACACAACTTCCTTTTTTCTTTATGACTCAAATATTATTAAATACATACTCATTCGCATGTTTTAAAATACATGTCGAGAGATTTGAACCGCTACTTTTTAAAAGGAAAAGAAGGCTATATTTTCAATTTTTTTAAGTCCAAAATACCTCAGGATTCTTAATTCTTTTTATTTATTTAACTCAGTAATCGCCAAATTTTTAGCTGAAAATATCAGTTATACTTTTCATACTTAAAAATTACTCAATAACCACTAAAAAATTTCGTTTATAATTAATATAATTAAAGTTATAATGTTTTAAACAAGCCATTATATTATAAGACAAGATAGAAATAACGCTAAAATTAAATTTCCTTTTCTGTTACGTCAATGTGAACAAAAAAGCAGCATTTCGAAGAAAATGTTTTTAACATCCGCATTGTATTGGGTCGTTTCTAAGGCGCAGGTCTAAGTCAATGAGTCTGACCTGTATCTGTGTGATAAGCGTTTTCATGTAAAAAAAATAGTTTCTTACAAAACACAGACATGAGACTAAAATTCTTTCTATCTTAAGTTACTTATTAATGAATATAAAATCATCTTCTATCATTTCCTTTTCAATTTACTTCCAAATCACATGAAGGCCTGCATTGCTAAATTCTGCTGCTAAACATATTTTGACGATTCCTGTTTTAATATGTTTAACAGATTCAAAATTAATCAGTGGTTCTTTTTAACTTTATAGATTACAATTGATTCTTGAGCATCCAGTTGTATGAAATATTGAATATTCAGGTTATCCAAAGTACTGCAAATTAAAAACAATTTGACACATTTGGAATTTTCTGACATAACTATAAAAAATGTTAATTTAAAATGGTAAAAAAAAAAATTAAATGTTAATTTAAATATTTTTTTATTATAAGGAATTAATTTTCTTTTCAAGAAACATTTTATCTGGAAATCCTGCCTCGATGATTATCATTCTTCACAAAGCGTTGTTTTTCATAAGGTTGACTAAATTAAAGTGAAAAAGTCTTTTAGAAGTTATAGGATTCCTCCCCTCACTTTCAAATAATCTTGTAAATAAATTCTTGAAAAAGTCTGTAACGTCAACAGTGTTAAGACATGATAATTTATTGATACACAATCTTGATCCTCCAAACAAAAGCACCCACTTAAAAGGATGAAATACAGGTAAGGCAATGAGATTCAGAGGAATGTTATAGTTAATAACTCATAATTCAGAAACTTTTGCACAAAAAGTAAATATTAATTATCATTCATTTGTAAAGATCATAGGAATCTATTTAGATTTCTTATATAGTTAAGTTTTTACATACGAACAGAGTTGTACACGCTCTACGATAGCTTCGCACTTCGTCCATTCCATATTTTTCAACAATACACTCGGAATAGCAACACAGACTATCCTAATTTTGCACCGACGATTTTTCTCGTATTATCGGCTTTTGCTAGACGTTTGCCGTTCTTATTCTTGTAATTTTCAGAGTAATTTAATTACTATGAATTTTTATAGTAATTCAAATGCTACCATTTGATTATTTTAAATATTAATATTTTAAATCAGATGAGAGAGTTAACATTTTGAATAAAATAGGAACCTCATAATGACGACCGCTGTCCAGACACAGGCGACACCTTTTCTACAAGCCCCTGTGTCTTCCTGAACCATCCCAAGGCGCCTGGCTGAAGGACATTTGGCATCACGCATGCTTCCAATGACACGCATCCATTTGGAGTGGTGTCGGGATTGGACTGTAAGCAGGTCGTCTTCAGCAACGAATCGACATTCCATTTGAGAAGTGATGAGAATCGTGTTCGTGTGTGGAGGCCTCAATCCTCTTTTCGCATTACAGCAACACACCTCTCCCACAGCTGGCATACCATTGCTTACGATGCATGGTCATCCCTAATATTGATCCATGGCATAATGACAGCCAAGCGGTACGTCTATGACATCCTTCAGCCACATGTGTTGTCACTCATGACAGGGCTCCCAGGAGCCATTTTTCAACAAGACAATGTTCGGCCACACACAGCAGGGATGTCACAAGACTACCTCCACCACTACCTTCCTTGGCCTGCTCGATCCCCAGGTTTGTCACCAATCAAACCTATCTGGGATTATTTGGGATGGCACGTTTAAGCAATTGTGAAATGAGACGTCTCAGGACATCATACGGAACTCGTATGCCACAAGACCCGCTCATATAACATCATGCATTCGCACTAGAGGAGGTCCAATAGAGTACTAAAATTTCTGTTCATATGAACTTTTTTCTGCAATAAACAATACCTTTTCTTTGATTTTCTAATTACTTACTTATATCAAAGTAGTACTTACATATATAAAATTTCGTTTTATCTTGACGACTTTTTCTTGGTGTGCAATTTCTTAAGACAATGAGTGTATTACTATCCCCTCTAATCATTTAGAGCTTATAATGCGCCTTCAGGTTTCCTCGAAAGACTCCCAGGTGGAATATTTTTATTTAATTAATTAGAAGTTAATATTCATAAAACCCACAACAAGTGAACGTTGACTAATTAGAGTTCTAATAACTATAATCGACCATAATATTAGATCCGGTTTCCTTTGAGCCATTTCGACTGATTTCTTGAGTCTACGTATAAAATTATTTATTACATTTCTAATCCAATGTACTTTATTGTTAATTCTGGTTATATTATTTGTACAGAATCTCTTTGTGTAGAAAATGTTCTGAAGATCAATTTTGACAAAAGACATCTTTGTACAGAAAACTGCATACAGAAATCGAAGTTCTTCCAATGATTTGGAAAAATAGACTCTTAAGAATGATACAAAATCCTAAACAAATCTATTTCCCGAGTTCTTGGAAGTTCTTCAAAATAATCAAGTTTCAGCGCTTTTCAGCTTGAACCTAGTACCGCTGAAGACCCGCCATGCATAGGGCGCCGCTGCACGTTAAATTTGTCGAGGCTCAAACGTCCTCCCGTTGGTTTGGTGTGGAACTTAGGAGAGGGCGGTCCTTGACCATGGTTCAAAATTACGATGACTATCGCCAATAACCCTCGTGTAGCTTTGTAGTGCGATGTTCCCTCTCATTCAGTCACTTCAGCGGCTTACACTCCTCTCTCAAAATTCCAAATATAGAGTGTACAAAAAAAATATTAATTCAAAAATTATAAAAATAGAAATATTAATTCAAACATCTATGCTGAGAGTAGAAAATTTTATCTAAATGATTAAATTTCATTAAAAACGGAAAAAAAAATATAACTTTATTGCGCTTGTAAAAAAAAAAAACTTTTATCTACTATTCATTAATTTTCAATAATTGCCCCAGAAGAAATACATTTAACACTCTTATTTATAATAGAGCAGGGGTGTGCCACAGGGCAGCACGGCTGAGTTGTAAGAATGGCACGAGAAGACAATTGAAAAATGTAGAAAATTTGAAAAGATAATAATAATTTTTTTTTACTGTTTCATTCAAAGGTGATTGTCTGAGACACACAAAACAAAACATCAAAATTCATTTTAAATGCACTTAAGTAAATGACGACAGAAAATTAAAATGTAGACAACGCTCCTTCATTGTTTTGTGGTCCTTAGTATTCCAAAGGCGGTGCATTCGTGAGATTCTGGAACTTGCGGGAGCGTGTTTTAAAATATCTGGATGAAAACAATGAACTGCCCAGTGAAGGCTGGCTTGTCGAAATTGAAGATAGGCTTTGAGATTTAGCTTTTTTTATCTATACTATAAGGCATTTAAATAATTAAAATTTAAGATGACGAGGAAAAAATTGTTCTTTTCCAATCCTGATGTGGATCATATATCTTCTTCTGTGAACACACTTTTGCTTTTTTTGTATCGCTTTTGGAGAAAAAAGAGAGAGTAAAGCCCACCTAAAACAACCCGATTTTTTTTTGTTTTTTTTTTTGTTAGCATTTTCGAGAACTAATCCTAAAGTAAAAAATCTACAAATTGAAAAACCACATTAATAAAGTACACTGACTGCTTAATAATTATTTAGAATTAAATTTTTCTGGTTCAACTCATTTTTATTTTATACCTAACGTAACTAATTGAAACTGAAAAAAAATTAACCAAAAACTTAAGTTCGTACTTTTGTCTTATTTATTATATTATTTTTAAATTTCCACAGACTTGCATAAAATATGTGCTGTTTGCGTAAAAAATCAATAATAAACCAATATAAGTAACTTTTTTTTTATCTTTTCATATTCTTTTGTTTGTAGGAAAGGTTTGAAGGGGCATGCATAATTTATTTATTTCAGATAGTGGCACTCTTCTCAAAAAAGTTGGTCACCACAGCAATAGAGTATTGCATAAATAATTTTTGAGTCTTCAGTTATTTGTTTCACAAAACATACTTAATATGTTGAGCTTAAATTTTAAGTAATCCATTGTCTTTTTTTCTTTTTCCTTCTTAATTTTTGAAGCAATACCGAAAAAAAAGGCTTTTTAAGAAAAAAAAAAAAGGAACTTTTAGAAATACTGAATTTTTAATTATTATGAAACAATACAGCTTCTCACACACAACTAAATATCTCGATACGTGCTGTTCTTGCAGAAGAATATGAATCACCAAAAAACTCACTTCGAAACTCAATTTAATTTTTCCTTTCATACAAATATTAAAAGAAAACTTATGTACTATTAATTAAAATATCAACAAAATTGATATAAAGTTTTTTTTTAATTTTGCTCAATTTTTCAATTTCATATCGATATGTGTATTCGATTGAAAGGAACGTTTAAGGCATGCGTGAATCATCCATTTCAAACCTACAATATTCGTGTGATAGAAGCATCTAAGTGATTTCTCTTATATATCTGGATTATTATAATTATTTGACAAATACAGTGAATCCAGGAGAATAAAAAAAAATGTGAATCTATTTACACTCCCCCCCCCCTTCCTCGCTTAAATACTATTTTTTTAAAAAAAAATCTGTTAAGTTACATAAAAAATTTTAAGAATCAAGAGAAAAAATAAACATATATTATATTTGCTCCTATTTTCTCAAGCACTTTAATTTTTTTTATTGGAATTATTTTAAACTTTTCTCGTATAGTGTAAAGTATTACCTCATACTTATATCTAAGTGTGAAACACATTACAAAAGAAACAAAAGAGAAAATTAAAGATTATGAAGGAATACAATAAATTTACAGAAACAGTCTAAATCTCTTGGAAACAAGCTACTGAAAATGGGAAGACCAATCCATATGAATCTCTGTCCTTAAGTGCCAGTTTCACTGATAAATACAGAACAAAAAAGCACACTTCACACAACAATTTCCTCACCACCAACGCTGCAGTCTCAGGAAGTCGCTGGACCCAAATTAAATTTACTCAGATAACTTTTGATGTTTCTGTGTCCAGTGAGAAATTCGGTCATTTTGTAATTAGTAAAAAAATGAAAAGGCATGACAATCTAATTTAATAGTAGGGGGAAAAGCTCTAGACTCCCTGTATTTGAACTGATGTGTTCCTGGTTTCACGACTCCACCCTACTTCCTCTCCCGACCATCATAACAGGATTCATGGATATGAACATTGATGTCTATTTCGCACTTGGTGGTAGTCTTTGTAACAAAATCTACTAGTTCGTCTTCAAAAATATCCGTATTTCCTCCAACAAAAGCAAAAGCAACCGAGATATTTTCATTTCTTATACGTGTAAGTTATTTTTGGATCTCGACACTATGCGATTGGATGAAGGAATACATTTCGGAGTATTCATGGATCGAAGGCATATCTGATATGAGATAATCTGAGAAGCAGGGAAGTCATAAGACTTCTTGAAGCCCTGGGCTCCTACTCAAAAGTAGGCCCTGGGCCTCTACAGAAATGTAGGTCCTACCTATGACCCTTAAAATTAGACAGCACATAGCATACGTTGTCAAATACTCTCGTACAAATAATAAACCGAAACAAATATATATGCGTGACTTACAATCATACGAACCGGCTCGAACGACTGCCGCCTTTTGACTGAATAAGAATAAATGGTGTATGGCCTAGACCTGAGCGTGGACAACGGTCATCACACGTAGATAGTTGATATATCGTCCGAAATTCCTAGTTTTTCGGAAAATACAACCGGAAATAACATTTGACTGTTGAAATTATTCGAATTATGATCTTATAAATGTCGAGTAGAGACGAACCCTTCATCGCGGCCGAGTCCCTGAGCCCGGTTGGTCCCTGCCTTAAGACGTCCCTGCTGAAAAGACATTATTTTGCTTAATAATTCATTTAATGGCGAAGTTTAAACACAATAGTTCAGCTATAAAAGCCATGCATTTAACTCGAATTCTAAGTTGAAGCCGTTTGGACATAATACCATTTCTGAATCCAACAAACATGATACTAAATCTGCCATCCATTTTATTGCCATTAGTATAGTAATTAATAGGAAAATCCTGTGTGATTCTGTAGCTAGTGTGATAGTGTCTCTCTTTGACGGTTGAGGAAGAACAGATGGAGACAGGACATAATTATAATCAGAGATGGAAGAAACCAAGATCTTCCCAAAAAGCAAGAATACGAAAAATGGCAATGTCGACTGGAGGAAGGCCAGAAATTACGTAAGCAAATTCATACCCACAAAAGTAACGGGCAACGCAGATATTTATAATTTATTTTCTTCGTATATAAGTGCCACACTCCAAACTCTTGAAACATACAATAATGAAAGGCTTACTTCATTGCTTATAGATAAGCGAGTGTACGTTAAATTTGCTACCGTCCACATGTTTCGTGCAATTCGATTTATTCCGCGCTGTAATTTATCACACTTCTCTGAAACAAGTCGCTTCCAAAGACAATCTACAAGAACCCCTTCATTCATTTTACCCTAGTCGAGGGAATTCCGTCAAGAAATAGACAGTTTCGTTTTTAATAGACATAACTCGGGTTTTATCATGGTTAAAGTCCAATTGAAAACCTATAGACCAATCGCAGGCAAGGTTTATGTTTTAGTTTAACAAATACAATTACTTAGAATCGAAATGAATAATTAAAAATTCATGTATAAACAATGAAAAGAAAAAATGTGTCAACTCGGATAAAAATGAGTAGTATGATAAATTAAGTAATTCTCTACAGCCGGGGTGCGCATTAAGTCGATCGCGATCGACCAGTGGACCGCCAAGACATTTAGGGGTGACCGCTTTCACTAAGACCTAGTAATCATTCCATCATACGAAGGTCTAGAAATGTAAAGTATTTATTCGAATCTAAGCCACTATCGATTCAAAGCAGCACCCCTAATTCTCGAGAAAATTGTGTGAACATTGTGAAAAATAGTCTAAAATGGTTTATCGATTAGTTTTACAAAAATAAAAAAAAAATTAAAGAAAAACTAATAAGAATTGATTAATTAGTTATTTTATCAGTATTATAAAATTTAAACACTTACATGAAGCTGAGATTGCTCTAAGTACCCCATCTAACACATTTTTCCCCTTCGATTCTAAGCCGCACTCGATTTTCAATAGCATTAAAACTGATTCTAAGCAACTGAAAAAAATGCTGCTTAAATTCGAGTAAATACGGTACTTTAAAAAATACGGAGGAAAAAGTCGAATCATAAGAGAAGCTTTCGTTGAATAGAAAATATACTTCGCTATTTGGAGGTTATTTTACGAAAAAAATCGTAAAATGTTCTTGGTTCCAGGAAAAAGTTAACTAAATAGAGAAATTCGTAAAATGGAGGCTCCTAAAATGGAGGTCCGACTGTATTGTACACGTTCTTTTAGCTCACTACACCTACGTCACTGGGTGGACCACAATACCTTGAAAAAAATTAGAAGTAACCCATACCGTAGAAAAGTCCGCCCGCCCCTGCTCTACTGGATAGTGAAGCCAGAATAAAATATTAATGTTTGAATACTTTTATATTTGAAAAAATATTCCGAATTTGGGTTCTATTCTTTAACGTTAGCCGAAAACAACCTTAAACCTATAAATTAGAAAGAAATAGAAAACTCTATGACACTCATGTGTTATTTTACACTCATCAAAAGATACGAAAACGTTTGGAATATATAGTTGAGCATGTACAGTTACTTTTTGGAGTTGGTAAATTAATTCGGGATCACATGTCTGAACTGAGTCATAAATCCTTATCTGTGCAAATGGTAACATCAAACAACTTCCACTTTATCTCCTATCTCGAGAAGGGCTATCAAAAGACCATTAATTCAAAGTGCAAAGCTCACGACCTTTCCCGGAAGAAAATCTATCTCATACCAACATAACGTGTAAATAGGTCACGATATATCGTGAACGTCTCCCTTTATTTCTCTATTATTCATAGAGGGAAACGCCGAGAACACCCTCAACAGGTGATTTGAATAAATATTACGAGGCATGCGATGAAGTTACGATGCCAGACAAAAGAAATGACAAATAAGCTCTCGGTGAGTGAAGCATGGAGAATAAAATTAGCAATAGCGATTCACGCATCGAGATTATATATTCGGGCTAGATCCATTCCCATCTAGAAGGGTGGATCGAAAAATTTTAATCCTGTGGATCAGGGGTACTTTCAACCTTTTTTCTCGTCGGGCCGCATACCCATGACAGGTACTTCACGCTGGCCGCAACACGGAGAGTGGAAAAAACACACTTTAAGACCAAAGCAACATCAAAATATTAAAACTCATTTTTGGCTTCTATTTTAATCTACTGTATTAACCTTTCCTCTATTAAGCACACACAAAAAATATTTACTTTCGTACATTTTTTACTGAGTTTTGGGGGTGAGTTGTGATTTCCTTTCATCTTTCACCAAACCTCTAAGATCTGAAAAGGTAAATTGATAGATTTAACAGTTGACTTTTAGCACGTGACACACTTATGTCGCCAAATCTTTCTGGCGCCAAATTTTGGGGGATAAAGTTTACAATTTGGCAATCCTGCAAAATTTAGGGAAATAGTAACTCTAATTGGATCGGATTTTTTTTTTTTTTTTTAGTTTTTCATTATTTGGACAGCGGTCATTTTTTTTCTGACGGTCATCTTGAAAGGTTGGGTAAGAGATTTTTCTAGAAAGCTGAAAGTGAAAGAATGAGTGGATTTTTTCTTTCTGAACGAAACCACTGCTGAAAGTGTTTGTCAGAGAAAAAGGGAGATGAGTTGAAAATTCAATTTGAACGATACTTTTTCTCACTGTTGCATCTTGGAAGAAACGGTATTTCTGTTTACTTCTTGAAGCCATTTTGGAAACCACGTTTTTCTTTTTTAAAGCTCGAAGAATGGATATTTTTTCTTTGAATAAAAGAGGTAAGAAAAAAATTATTGCTTTGTGAAAGAGTGAACAATTGAAAATATTTCGGTATGAATGTCCGAAATACGAAAATAATTTGTGCTTGAGAAAAATGGAGATTGTTCATTAGCCTAAAGCATTCATATTGGATTTTTTTCCTCACTGTTGAGTTTTAGATGCGACGATTTTTCAGTTTTTCATGTAGAAGCCATTTTAGAAACCACGTTTTCTTCGTAAAAACACGACGAATGTATTTTCTTCTGAATAAACAGTAAGAAAGTAATCATTGTTTTTTGTCTGAATGAAGGATTGATAGGATCTTGGTATAGATGTCCGAAATTTGGAAAGAATTTGCATTTAATCTCTTATTTTTGATTTGATGTTTCCTATGTTGTCTATTTTAGAAACTACATTTTTTCGACGTTTTTCGTCTTTTGACGCCACCTTGAAAACCACGTTTTTCCCTCTTGTTTTCGTCTCTGACGCCGTTTTGAAAAAGGTGTTTTTTTCCTTAGCGAAAAACTTTTATCCCCAAATACAGCAGTGCGCTGTGGTAGGATTTTACCGATTTCATTGCTTGATTGATATAATTTCCCGCCAAATTTTTAGTATATTCTTTTCCCATAACTGAATTTCTTAGTGAAATGAGACATGACAGGGCCCCGGCGGGAAACATGCGGCCCGCAGGTTGAGATCACATGTGTGAATATTTAGTGTGGCAATTGAGTTCATAGAGCGAGGATTTAAATGATTCTCTGTTAACGTCGCTCCCAAAGAAGCAACCAATGGCTACTGGTGAAAAGTACCACGTAATTTTGAAATTCGTCCATGTAGAGAATACAACCCCTTAGCTCAGTGTGGAGTTTCCACACACTCCCTCTACTTTTAAAAACAACTTAAAGCACGCACCTCCTCAGCAGTGTCACCAAATTTAAGGCATGATGGGTTTCCTTTCCAATTCATCGATCTTAGACTGGGATAGATAAATTTAAAGTGGCATCACAACGTTTATATATGTGTTTCTACAAATTTTTTTGCGTCTACCCATTGTAAAGGCGCTCCTCTCGGGTGCCCTTCTCTTAGATTATCAGCGTGAGCTAGAGGTGTAGGAATAAATGAACTAGAAGCTGCCATAATCTTAATATTACTTTGTTAAGATCTTAACTTAAACCAATAACAGATTAGATAATAATATGATATGTGAGAGAATCTACTATGGCTAAACACACAGTATATAATACCGAAATAACGTAACCCGGACCACTATTAATACCTAACTCACCTAAGCTCATTTTCAATGTAAAAACAGATCAAAATATTTAAATGGTAACTCTTTCCTTAATGTCCGTCAAAAGAACGATCTATCTGATCCTAGCTGAAGTAGCGGTTCACTGGGGTGCAATGGTATGCACCTTGACTAAGGGCTCTATGTCACGGGTAACCTCTCTTGACTGTCACTTAACTTCTCGAAAATCTCTTCACACTTGAAACACGTACTAACATAACATTCCTCAAATGCCACACAGCTTACTCTAAACTTCTGATTTAAAAGCTTCCAAATTTGCATCTTTCCTTCAAATTTTACTTCTCGGGTTGGTTGGAAAAGAATTGTCATTCATTTTGGCCCCAAAGAAGCCAAAAGGACATGCTAATGAAAAAACGCGTGAGCCCGTCACACCATCTTCTCAAATATTTTGGAAATCAATGCCTTATCCAGGGCCACTTTTCCGCTTATGCAAGAGCGTAGGGCGCCAAAGATTTGGGGGCGCAAAAAAACTGGAGTATGAAAAAAGGGAAAAAATTAAAATTACAAAGAACGCACTACCAAGTCATGAGAGAAGTATTTCTGTCCTTAAGAGAGTATACAGTAAAAGGAGATTTACTACGGAAAATGAAAAACTTAACAGTTTAATGTTGCTATGCCCTCAAAAAAAATATTACAATGGAAATGGATTACAATGATCTTATTAATGATTTTGCAAAGACCAGATCTCGAAGAAAATCTTTGCCATACAAGTGACTCAACAAAAAATAAGGATGTCTAAAAGTAAAATGTAGTAAAGTGGCAAGCGATGAAAAAGACCATTAACAATTTAAAAACAGTTCATGTAGACAAAACAGTATACTGTAATTGTAAACGATTTCATTAATTTGAATAAGGGTGAGTGGGTGGTCCGTGATGCCGTAAGGTAAGAAATGAAGAAGAGTGGCTAAACCATGCCACTATCTTTACCTTACGGCTACCAGTTGCCAGCTTAAGACACAGCTGTTCCATAGGTGGTGGATAATGGAAAAACTCTCCAATGAGAAAAAACAAATAGTGTAGGTAGAGGTAACGTGAAGTTTGAAGCTCCTAGGTTACCAGGGAGGTTAAAAACGGCCCTGGCCTTATTTGACATCTCACTTATACAGCCTCTGACAATAAAGTTCGGTGAATAGTCCTGCAATATTAACGTAGATGAAATATTAACAAAAGTTACCTTACTTTTCTTCGAAATAGTCATTTCCCTTAACTATGCACCGCTGAGATCTTCTATACGTTCTGGAAACTTTGCAAGAAGTCTTCTTTTGAGATGGAGTTCAAAACCCTCGTCACGTTTCATTGGATATCAGATATATCGTCAAATCTTTTTCCTCTCAAAGCAAGTTTGAGTTATGGGTATAGGAAGAAGTCTGGAGGATTAAAATCTGGCGAAAATAGTAGATGTTCAATTTGTATCCCCCCCTTTCCCCCTCAGGAACTGTTTGACGATATTGGCTGTGTGAAGGCGAGCATTGTCGTGAACAAAAAACCATGAACCTTGTTGGTGCGTACTGGGGTCGTAACCTGCGTAGACGTTTCATGAAACGGGTCGAAATTTCAATGTACCTTGCAGCATTCATCGTCCAGGTATCACGCGCACAATTAATCGACTATCTTTCATGATTAGTTTACTCGCTTTCTCAATGTTCTCGTCACTGACGGAGGTCGTCGGTTTTTCGTTATGGGATTTGTCAGAAACACTCTCTCGGCCTTCTCGAAAATGGGGGAACCACCCGTACACACGCTTCATGGACAGCGCTTGATCTTCATAAACACGTATCAGCATCGCATAAGTTGCTTTATGTGTCTTGCCAAGCTTAAAACACACAAAACTTTAAACTGTTTTTTTTTCTGTTCATTTTCCTGTTCTCAGTTAACAACCAACGCACTATACTATGTAAGACAAGTTTCACATGGAACACAAACGACGCTCAACTTAACAACGGTAGGGATAGATGGTCAACACCTACCGCTACACATGTGCTGCGTTTTGTTTCGCCAGTGTTGCCAGATCGACCGTTCTGAGATCATTCACCGAACTTTATTGTCAAAGGTTGTATAAGTTGATGTCAGAGCGAAGAGTCATAACTTCGATGGATAAATGTATTAACTTGTTTCCCTCTTGAGTGAGTGAGAGATATTACCGTCGCACTATTAAGCAACGATAGGACTAATGGCGACAGACTTTGTAACTTTGGACCTCGGTAAGGTGATGAGGAAGAGACCTGAGCTGGCCCTTTTCCAAAATCACGTCAACGGGGGGACTTTGAGCTCGACAGATGTAATGTGCTTCCCCTCTTTCTACATCAATAGTCCATTCATATTAGGGTTTCACTGCGGAATGAGAGATAATAAGCTGAAAACTCGCGTAGACCTTTATTTTGGCACTCTAAATGTTGTCTCAAAAGTCTCATAAAATCTCGCGTCCGCGTCTTAAGAAATTTAAGGTCAAAGGTAAAAAAATCGGGTTTTTTTTGCAAATATCTCGTTTTCTATAGCTTAATGCTTTTTACATCTCTTATAAATATTGTTGAGAATGAAATATTCTATAACTTGTGTTTAAAACATTTTTTACATATCAAATCATTTTTGAGATAGAGGGCGCTGAACGCGCAGCGCTTAGCTATCTACAGCATAACGCAAGGTCAACCGTTAGTCACATGATATAATACGCCGTATAATGTAATCTATTATAATAAGTCTATTATAATAATCGTATAGTCTATAAACCTTAAAAATATGCATAGTTAAAAATATTAGGCATTTTTTTATTAATTATTACATTACATTTAGTAATAGATTACATTAATGAAGTATATCTTTTATAATTAACTTTTGAACTACACTGTTTGTGTAGTTGAAAAGTTGTTGTCAGATATGCTTAGTGTATTTTTTAATTATATTCTTTTCTTATGTGTACTAATTACATTTAAAGTAGAAAAAAATAAAGTAAATAATTTTAATTATATTTTTATTTAGAAATATCGTTTTATACTATTATTACAATTGAAATTCGGATGTGAAGAGGTTTTAAAAAAATTTTAATAATAAGACGAACATAAATGTTAATTTTTTCTTCCTCCTCTTCATTGTTTTCCAATCCCTCGAAAATTTCCAATTCCTTCTCATTATTTTCGTCGTCAAGGATATTTGTCATCGAATCTTGAAGGATTTCGGGATCAAAAGTACAAAGCATTGAAACAAGCTTGCCCATTATATTGGCCACAAGCTGAAGAACATTGCACCCCGATTTCTTACATCCACAGCGTGAGCCCCAACCATTTTTGCAGTTGCAATATATTGTATTGTAATTCATCTAGAGCAGGCGGTAATATTGTCGTAATCGGTTCCAAGAATTCATTCCGCAGAATCCAATCCTACTTCTGGGGTTCTAAATGATTCCCAAACAAAGTTTGAACTTGATAATATACACAGCTGATGTGTTGATGAGCCGCTGCACTTGTTGGTGGATTATTGGATAATTGCATGGGCTTATTGAGCTTTGTTGAATACTGTTCTCAGATTGTAGAGCATTGTATATCGCCAACAAGACTTGTACTCCATTTTCATGCCGTGTTTCTAAAAGGACAGTTTTCTTTGAATACTTGAGCTAATTGATCCAAATTCGGAAGATTCTCTAATATTCTAATGAAGGTTTTTTCCACCTTTTTTAAAAAATGCAGATGTCGTGTCACAGTCACTAAATGCGTGCAGAAATAAAAATGTGCTTTTTACAATGCGGATATTTATCAAAACTTTTGGAAGAGTATATTTGAGTTTTAACATTCCCTTTGCCAACTTTTTTAAAGAACACTTCTTCTTGATGTGATTGAGTACGTTCAATTAAAATGACGAGCAAATCAATATCTTCTCAAACTATGACGGCAGTCTTGTGATGTTCCGATTCATCAATAGCTTTTTCTACGATAAGAACATCTGCATCACCTCTGGCCTATTTTTGTCATGGTATCAACAGACACTAATTTCCTTTTAGAGTAGTAGAGGCTTTAGAGTAGTAACTTTTCAGAGTAGAGAGATTGATCAAAAATAATTAAACACGTTTTTTGGCCTTGTAATTTGGCAATATTTGCAGCACAATGTAAAGTAGTATAAATTGTGTCTACGTTACTGGCAGGATGATCAATAAAAGAAAGAAACATAACCTGAGAAGAAGAAAAGTCCTTATTGTTTTTAATGAGCTATTCGAGAATGCTGTTCCACCCAGACAACGATGAAATATTCTTCCACTTTCCGTAACCACAAAAAATCAACTCAGTTAAAACTCTTTTCTGTTAATGCTTGATCATCATGTAGATTTTTGACTTGAATTTTTTGCTATATCCAGATACAATTGGTTTTTCATATGCTAGAAGAGACATATGTGATCTTGCTGCTAACTCTTTTGCATTTGGTTTGGTTGTACATTTTTGTATACGGTCAATATATATCTTTTGGAGTAACAATCTTAATCATCCCCATAACATGGAGATTATTATTACCACCAAGAGTATGGACATTTATATCGGCATTGTCTCCAACATATTGTACTAGCGCGCCTGATTCCAATGATAAAATACGAGACTATGGATCGTGAGCTTTTGAAATTTCGTACTGTACAGTCTTACCATACGAAGCTGCAAATTTCAATCTATATAGCACATCTATTAGTCTTTCAGATCCATATCTTCTATGAAGAAAGAAGAAATACGGAAAGGCTTAGTAGTAGCTGTGATGAAAATGATCCTTCTCGTATTGCAGCCATTGTTGCATGACTATTGACGTGCATTTTGTTTTTGAATGAGCTATTTTTCCTTTTCTGTTTTTCATTATGTCTTCCTGTAAGACATGCAATAGACTTTTTGGTATTTCTTGATTAACATTTTACTTGGAGGAGGATAAGACTTGGTTTCAACGACAGATGACCGAATGTCCTCACGAATAATAGCCCCTGCAGCTTCTACAATTCGTAACCATTATTCTTCGGGATCCCTTTTTTATTATCATACCAAGCTTTTCCTTATATATTAGCTTATGTATTTCGAAAAAATATTATTGTAAAAGATTTTACTTTTATCGTAATTATTATATCTGTCACACACTTTTGTTGAAGTCTCGTAATTATAGTTTTATCATCTGGTACATACCCCGTCAGGACATCTCTGAGCTCTTTCAATGCAACTTGCGAATCGTCGTGATTTTCGATGTAATTAAGAATCTCTGCCATGGTTCCTGAGACTATTATTTTGGCGAGGCTTCTTTTCAGTAGATGGTAGTCGATTTAAGAAATTAGTGTAGTAGAGTATGATATTTTGCTTCAGGAAGCAGTCAAATCGTACTCACAAAGTATACTATCTTTCACTGATTCTCCTATAGTCACTACGTTCTGCTTTTTTTAAAACATTGTCTTTAAATTCAAGAGTACTCACTTTACTGATCTTGCGCCTGTACTTCTCTATTTTTTTCTGGTCTCTGCTACTTCATCAGCTACTTGACCACAAAACACAAAATAAACAGAGCTTTTTGAAATCAAACGCTTCACTTCTTCTTTTACGAAGTACAAAGGGGGTAGATAAATGTTCGCTGTTTTCAATGCGTCATTTCGATGTTGAAATCAAATTTTTACTAATGTGCACTTTTCGGCACTCGGTATGTACATTCTCGGAGGTTGAAGAGTTAAAAAAATCAATATAACCGTCATTTCGTTTAATATACTGGCTGCTCTCAAAGTTTTTAAACCATGCACTACGTTAACAGGATCACCTTGTGATAATGATTCATTATATATAAAACACAAATCAGCCATAAATCTCAAAATTTTACGTCCGTCGTTGCCAAAATACAATTTAAAACTAACGAATAAACGCGGCTACTAGAAACTGGTTTGTTGAAAAGGGAATCGGTCTTTACTATACAGCTAACATTTGCCTTTCAACTAGCTATAAATAGAACGTTCGTGTAATAGGGGTCCGCAGGTCCAAGTATAATCTGTACAGAGAGAAACAAACTGAAAGGTTTATACATTAAAAAAAAAATTGTACTTCATTTTTTTCCACTTAAAACGTAATTCGTATCTATTAAATGTAATTAAAATAAGTCTATAATTTCAGTTAATTTTTTAATTACATTTACATTAATTTAATTTTTAATGAGGGTTATTAAAAATATACTTGATTAATGAAAACTATTGCTAAATGTAATGTAATAATTAATAAAAAATGTCAATTGTTTGTAACTATATATATTTTTAAGGTTTATAGACTTTATACGGCGTATTATATCATGTGACTAACGGTTGACCTTGTATTATACTGTATATAGCTAAGTGCTGCGCGTTCAACTCCCTCCATCTCACAAATAATTTGATGTGTAAAAAATGTTTCAAACAAGAGTCATAGAAAATTTCATTCTCTACAATATATATAAATAGCATTAAGCCATAAACGAGGTATTTGCAAAAAAAAAAAAAAACTTATTTTTTGACCTTAAATATCTTAAGACGCGGACACGAGATTTTATGAGACAACATTTAGAGTGCCAAAATAAAGGTCTACACGAGTTTTCAGCTTATTATCTCTCATTCCGTATAGTTGACCCTTATTTTTGACTAATATGACTGGACTACAAGGGTGTCAAAGAGGCTAACCCTAGCCAAACAAACAAGGTTAAACTTTAGGTTGGCCGCAAACAAAATTAATTTTCATAGAAATGTAGGTTTATTTCGAATAATACATGTTTACGTCCCGACACTTGACATCACCTATATTCAGCTACAATCCTTTTTATTCCGGGAGAAATTTTGATGTTTTATTATATATTATTGTATGCCGGTATACTCACCGGGCCACAAAACTGCTCTTTGAGGGTTGCGAGTTTGACACCCCTACTCTACATGTTGCGTCTTCAGTAGCACCAGGACTCGAGCCAGCGACATGCCGGTAACCAATTCGTGGCCATACCACTAAACTACTTTTTGGCTCTTGAAGCGGTATTTATTATCTGTGTAAAACATACAATAATATTAACGATATTATTGGCCTTTCGTTTTCAATACATGCACATCACATTTACAGTCTGTACAGTCATACTGTGCCATTCAGATAACATCTTGATGCCTTTTGTACATTATAGACTGTATATTTACATAAAACTAAAATGTATTTAAATTACATCTCGGCTTATACTTTGTCAACCTTCTACAACACACAGCAAGAGGTCTTATAGACCCACAATTTTATTTAGATTTCCATTATTACAAATTGCAAGTCTATAAAATTTGAATTTAAATTCACACAAAAATCGTAACTCATGTCTTTTAAACACTGCGCTTCAATAACCACTGAAAGAAAATACAGATACAAAGAGTACTAAAGTATTTGGTGTCCGAAATGGAAAGACTTGTCTATAGTATATTTAATAGCCTATATATGTAAGATGTAATTTATTTAAAATTTCAAACATCAGTACCCCAAACTTGTGCACTGGAAATGTTTTAAATAAAACATTCAGTTTTGATAATTAAAACTTTCATGTTTCATCACTCTAAAAATAGTTCAATATCAACTAGATTGAAATTTAACTTACTTAAGCATTAAAAAAAGATGAATGTAAACTAAATAATGGGTTCCAATAGGCAACCAAATTTGTAATTTTAGGACATAGTAAAATGCTGTAGCTAACTATTGAGATTCCAAACATCATAAACTGCATGGGTTTAGAGATCCGATTAATCAACATTTTCATATGTTTAAATTGGTTCAATAATTAAATAATTCACAAATTATATTGACTTTGAAAAATGGTAAAATTGAATTTACAATACAATAGAGTAATTTAATATGCAATGAAATAACATATTAAGAGTTAATAATATCAATCATTAAATATTATCAACTCTTCAAGCGCACGCAATACTTTGAAATATTCACTTGAAGATTATCAAATGCATGAAATATCACAAGAGAAAGAGTTATAGTTACCCTGCAATGCTCGTGATTCAAGAAATACAAATTTAAATGCACCAAAAACAAACAGAAGTCAGAATAGTTGGGAAAAAAAATTGAAAAATGTGCTCATAATTTTGATGTTTTTGAATAACAAAATAGAAAGAACTAATAATAATTACTTAAATACAAAACCGCCCATTCGGTATAGTGATTAGAGACATCGACTGTGGTGCTGTAGGGCCTGAGTTCGAATCCCTGAGAAGGCATGGATTTTTGTAAATGTATAGTGCCTTCGCAACATAGGGGTACTTTTAAGTAGCCGTCCAGCCGCAAGTCCTATCGTGAGATTGTTGGAAGGGGAAGAAAGTGGGAGGCCTCGGACCACCCCAAGGGTGTTCTCCTTCAAAATTGGGGTGGAACCGCATGGTGCTCAAAGCTAAGGTTAACGACAGGCGTAAAAATCTAGCCGCGATGAATTTCGTGGGCCTTGATCAGATGTTACTTCGATCAGGTGGCATAAGTAACAACAACTTAAACACGAGCCACTATAAGTATTTATATCAGGGGTTGGCACAACCCATGGCACACATGCCACTCTGCACTACTCTATACATTTGTCAATATTTAGTGGATGGAAGTTGATAAATTTGTAATGGACCTTATATGACAAACATCTTCAGAATTACGGACATTTACGGAATTACGAAAAATTCTGAAAGATAAATTTACAGCTATTTTGTAAATAATTGAATGTTATTGCTGGAGAGATTTAATTGTTTGAAGAGAGAAAAAAATGCATGTACTCTGTTTTCCCCTTTTCGTTTTGTATATTCAAGTAAAAAAATATTTCCTCATATGAAAATATTTCATGTCCGCAAGGGAATTGTTTGACAAATGAATGCTCAGAATTGTGCCAAATTGAAAGTCACAAATGATACCCCTGGTTTTGCAATATGGAAGTAAAGTGGTGAAAGCACTAGGTTCACATTAAAATTTTTTCCCCCACAAAAATGAAGGGAAATGTTCATATTTTATGCTTTCTATTTCTTATTTGATAAATAGATTTAAAAATACATAATGTATGCACAATTTTAATTTTTGTTGAAGAAATAGTTATACTTTATGATGTTTATTTTTATGTTAGGAAATATCTTTAAATGATACAAAATTAATAAATAATAAAACCTTAAATCTATATTATTGACCTCTATTCTCTAACTCTGCATGCATTATCACAGCAAAAATGAATTGTTTAAAAAATATCCTACTGTGTGGCACGCTCAATCCTGATTGGTTTGGTATGCCACAATTTAAAAGGTTGCCAACCTCAGATTGATATGAACATTTGCAGTGTGTTAATTAAAAAGTTAGATGCCATTCAGGTATTTGATTTGCTGCTAATTTCATGAACAAATTATCTTAAAAATTAATTAAACTTGCAATAAAGAAAATCCCTTTTTAAAATTACCTAATATTGAATAATTTTCATATTCTCTCAAAAGACTTACAAAATTCAAATTATAATTAATGAAGCAAAAACCAATATGAGTAGAACTGAACTTCCATTTGGAAAAAAAAAGGGTAAAATCTTGTGCACTATCTGTTAAAAATAAAATTAATAAAAGTTTCAACACTGACTATTCCAACCCACAAGATGAGTACTACAAATCAGTGAAGTACACAAATCAACAAACAAAGCTCTATCAAACAAGCAGTTTAGAGTCCTCAAAAGTCTGAATTAAAAAAAAAAAAAATCACACAAGCTCACTCATCATAAATTAGTTTTAAAATGCAATTGTTATTTTAGTTTACAGTTCAATTAAGCATGTTTATTGATATATTTTTTTACTTTATTTCATGTTTCCCTTTAAAAACTTTCTAAAATTATGCACTACCTCAAAAAAATACTAAACTGCAGATAAGAAATGTATATCATTATAATCCACACTTCACAATATATCTTTTTAAAAAAAATTGTAACTTTAATAAGACAACACAGCAGAATGCACCAATGCACTTTTAAAAATATATTTATAACATATACACAGGCATCCCTCATATAACACAATACTTTTAAAACACGGTTTCAATATTACACAAAATTTGTGAATTTACAATGCAAAATTTACAATAATGTAACACAGATTCAATATTACTTGGCACAAAACTTGAATTATTCTTTAATTGAATTAAATAAAATATTTTTGTTGAAAAAGATCTTTCAGCAGCACATAGTGAAAAAGTTTATAAGTGAATTGCAAAAATCTTTAACTCCTTATAGAAAATTCTGAAAGAACTGCCAGATCGAAACAGACACAGGTAATTGAAACTACACCATTTAAATTTTGCTATGATGGAGAACTAACTAGTGAAGAAGAGTTTCAATCAAATTCGAGGAAAAATATTGATTACAGAAATTTCAGATGAGAGTGAAAATGAAAATTTATTTTGTGATCCTAATAAGACGTTTCTACTTATTGTATAATGATAATTTTTTTAACATATTTTTTTGTTGTATTTTTAACTTTTGTATTTCATATTTTTGTTTTGACTTGTTAACTTGAAATTAACTTACTTCTTTATTTGTATGTTTTATTGGAACGAAATTTCAGCTATCATAAAATTTTAGACATTAAGACTTTATTTCGATACAACACAATACACAATGCCTTGATTTATATTATTTCAGTTTCGTATAGCATGGTTTCAGCACAACACAATTTCGATACATGGTACATATTGCCCTGATTTATATTATATACATACATAATTTAATAAATAAACAAAATAATATTTAAAACAACCAAATAAAAAAAGTCTCATATAACATGGTTTTGATATAGCAGGGTACGAATTAACTGTGTTATATGAGGGATGCCAGTACTTAATTTGTAATGTACACAATAATTTTTCTAGTATAATTATTGTGAATTACTTGAAACCTATCAAAAAGTATAAACAAAATTTGAAATATTTATTAACATAATTGTAATCATTTTTCAACTATAAAAATTGAAAGAAAGATTTCTAAAATTATTTTCATATAATAATCAATGAGACATCTAACATCTAACACAGTAAAAGTTGAAAATTTAACCAGAAATTACCCAGTTCCAATCCATATTTTAGGATAAAATTATTTCTATAAGTACTATTATTATAATGTAACCAATAATCGAACATTAAGCACAATAGTTTACATAATCATTTTGGTATGTTTTTTTAACAAAATTTCATCTTAATTCTACAGAAGGATAAACGATTACAGGTTATTTATATATTCTCTTGGAATCTTAAATTGTTGAATTTAATCCATACACTAACAGAATCAATGCAGCTTTTTAGATACTTTCAGAAATTATTAAAATACTTCTTTTCAAAATGTATGAATTTTGCAACTGATTGTATGAACGACAAATGTATGAATTTCAACTGATGAAATATTAATTTAATCATGAATATATACTTAGAAAAATCTGAATGCCAATGGAACTCAACTCAAACTTTAAGTTATTAGTATAAGAACGAGATACAAAAAGAAAAATTTTTAAACAATTTATTTTATCAACATACATGTACATTTATAGCATATATTAATTGTTGTGAAAATAGAACATCTGTTAAACACAAATGAAATCTAAACTACTTATCTTACAACAATACACCATATTATTACATTTTCAACATTAGATCAGCAATACCTATATTACTATGTAAAATAAAATCTGATTAATTACAGCAATAGAGTTTACTTCTCTTTTTTTGTGTGAAAAATCTTTTTAAAGAATACTTCATGTGTCAATTATATAATTAAGTGCCTGGACAACTTCTAAGTATTGGATTCGAGAGCAGAAAGTGTGTCGCAATTCAAATTCCACTGAGTGAGTGTCAGAGTTCTCAAGCAATCCCTCCAAATAAGTTTTTGAAGACACCGAAAACATCCATTTAAGAATCTTGTTAGAGATCTTTTTATCTTGGCAACTGGATAGTAAGTCTGCAGGGGCATGGAACAGAATCTGACACACTGTTGCAGCAAAGTTTGGGCTTGGTCTCTGAATAAAATAAATTACAAAAGCGTGCATTTCATTTTCATTAATAAAAAATAATTTTAAATCTAGCTCAAGGAAGTATTTTAAGACAAATAAATTATAACTAAACATGCATAATTGTGAATTAGACTATTTGATTCATTTTATTTTATAACATACAACATATAAAAAATTGAACTTCTTTTTACATTTTGACAGCCTTATTTTTAAAAAAAATTAAGCAATGCTATTTAATATTATAAAAGGATTAATTTCATTCAAAGTCCTTATGTTCATGGATGAATAATAATACTAGCATCATTCAAACAACAAACATATTGATATTCAAGCATGCAGAAAAGTTTTTCTCATTGTGTATTTCATAAATATTAAAATTTATAGAACCCTTATTTTCAATGGGCTTGATTCATGAAGTCACATGATAAAAACAAACACGTGTTTTCCATTGAATTCAAAACAAACATTAAACTAATTGTACTTGTTCTATTTGTAAAACTCAGATAAAATTTCAAATTTCATATTTGGGTAAAGATGTTTAAATGTGTGTTATGGGAAAAAAATATCTTCAAAAAGATTTTTTTAAATTAAAAAAAAAGTCGTATTTTATGCTTAAATATAACATATAAATAAAACACAACTAACACTATAACATAAATAAAAACTATGTATTTAAAGCAATTAAAAAAAATTAAAATCATATGTTACTAACAAATATTTCTAGAACTATTGAATTATACAAAATGCAGACTGCAAAAGCATGAATTCTCTTAAGAATTCTTTAAACATAATTAACAAAATTTATTTGAGCATATTTACAAAAAATTATTTTGCCAATACTTTATAATTTTGAATCGCAGAGTGCTGAAAATATTTACTTGACAAACTCCCAGACTTCGGCTACAAGAATTTTAATCCAGTAAGTGAAATCGTCAGTAATATTTATGACTATTCAATAAATCTATAATATAACATGAAACATTCCAACAATAACCCATTACACTCCACTCCACCACAAAGATTTTCCCAAAATAATTTCACAGCTCTAAATAAAACTTGTAAATGACTTAAATTCATATTTATCTTTTGGTTTGGTTTAAAAGAAAAATAAATTATTAACCTCATTCTTAAGTACTCATGGAAACTATTTTATAAAAATCTTGTTGATTTTTGATAAACAAGTTTTATTATTCAAATTTAATGTTTAACCCTGTAAGTGCCATGGGCGTGTATACATGTCCTGCCCAGCTGATGTGTTTAGTGACCCGGACGTGTATACACATCCTTTTAATCCTTTCGCGCCTAACGGGACACATACGTCCCAAGCAAGTTTCAAAAAATTCTTTTGCGACAGAAACGCTTTTCTGTCTAATTGGAGACTTTCCGACCAGTCCTGCCAATATTTTTAAAAATATTTACATTCACAGAACATAGATGGCGCTACCGTACATAATGCAATTCCAACATTTTTGAAGTGTTATAGCAGCTCATTCCACACTGTATATGAACGTAAATAATTTAGTTTTGGAAAATACCGCCTATTTTCTATTAAATTTTGATTGATCCATAAATCTAAGGCCAGATAAGTTACTCACGAAGTGGATTACCTCTAATAAACCGGTAAGTGGCACAGTTTTACTTCGATTTTTATTATCGGGACATACGTGTCCCTCTCATCTTGGATAGTGGGAACACATTGTCCCAAAAGTCTTATGTGATCATTTCTCTTGATATTATACTTTTTGGATACTTTTGAAATAGTTGCTTATTATTTTTTATTTAAGCACACATTAATTCAATCTAAAATGACTCGGTGCCCGGGACTTACTAATGAAGAAATGAAAAAAAATTTAGAAGAGTCAGATGACGAATATATTGATTTTGATGATGAAGCAGCACTCAATTTGCAGCACTCATCCAATTCAGACGTGTGAAATGGATATCGATCATTATACCGTCCCCCAAAATGCAAAGAACAGTAATGCTTTGAGTGATACTGATATGACATACAGCTAATGCTTCAGGCTGCAGACCAATCTTATGGTTTCCTACAGATTCAACTTTTCAACCTCGAATGACAATTCCAGCAGAATCATCGCCTAGTTTATTATTCAACTTAAATCATTCAGCTACCGAATTGGACGTGTTTCTCAAGTTATTTCCAAAGAGTCTTATGATTTGGATCTCTCAATGCACAAACTAACGACTCAAAAAGTTAGGAAAAACAATTCACCCTACACACCCCTCTGAAATTATGCTTGTCCTTGGATGCATGCTTGTCATGTCTTACAATAAGGTGCCAAAATTCTCTCATTATTGGTCATCCAATCCTTCTTTGGGAAACGTAGCAATAAAAAATGCTATTTCAAGAGACAGATGTAAAACGTTGTTGTCGAAACTATATTTTACTGAGCCAGAAAATGCAAGTAAAACATATTACATTGACGAGGCTGTTTCGTGCCCGAAACAAACCTTCAAACAATGTCGAAGTGAAAGCTCATATCAATCTATTGATGAATCAATGGCTAAATTCAAGGGACGTTCATCCCTCAAACAATATATGTCAATGAAACTTGTGAAAAGAAGGATAAAAATTTGGCAGCGATGTGATTCAAAAACAGGATATGTATATGACATGAACATTTATTTTGGAAAAGAAACGTGTGGAGTTCAAGACACACTCGGGGAACGGGTAGTATCAAAGCTAACAGAGACAATCTGAGGAAAAGACATGATGCTTGCATTTGACCAATTTTTTTACAAGCGTGCACCTGATGGAAATCCTGAAATTTCCTGCTGTTGTTACGTGCATCAAGACACACAAAGATATTCCTAATTTTGCAACAAAACTAAGCAAAAGGGGTGAGGCTGAGTTTCTCGCAACTAAAAATGGAACAATGTGTGCGAGGAGGCTTGATTCAAAGGAAGTGATGATGCTAAGTAATTGCCATGAAGCTAAATATGCAAAAGTAAATTGCACCATGAAAGATGGAAGCAAAGAAGAATTTGAATATCCTGTGGCAAATCGAATTCTACAACAAAATCATGGGAGGTGTAGACCTTGGGTGGTAGACCAAATGGCAAATGTCTATGAATTAGATCGAAAATCTTGCAAGTGGTGGAAAAAAGTATTTTTTCGTCTATTGATGAGTGCAGTCGTCAACTCATGGATTGCGTACTGCAAACTCAAACATCGAAAAACCCCACTTCTTGATTTCATTGTACCTCTTGCTGAAGCGCCTCGATGTCAGTCGGAAAGCTCAATGCACAGTATCAACACAGTAGAGGAACTAGATACCCATCCAAAACATCATGAAGCTTACTCAATGTTGGTGACCATCTGCCAGTAACAACAAAAACACAACGGTGGTGCCGTAAATGTGCACAACAAAAGAAGGAATCATACACTAAAATAATGTGCACAATGTGTAATGTTCAATTGTGCATTGATTGTTTTAAACCATATCATTCTTAATTAATTTTTTATGACTAGAATATCATTGGTTTTCTTTACAAAATTACTCATTGAAGACTACTGGGGCACATATACCCCAGTGGTCAGGACTGATGGGACATATATGTCCCGGTCCTAAATCAGTGTTTAAAATTTTCCTAAAAATATAACATCTTATTTTTAGCATTATAGTATGCCCTACATATAGTTTATGCTACCAAAATTGTTCTGTTGTAAAAAAAAACTTGTCGCGAAAGGGTTAAAAGACGACTTTTTGTTGCTCTCTTTAAAACTAATTCCATGGCTTTGGAATACAATAAAATGACACGTCTAAAAATTTACTTATTTTCGGAAAGAGGTGGGTATGGAAAGGGTATATTAGAGGAACAAAAAAATTCATAGCAAAGCCTTTTTTCAGTACCATTAACCTCTTCTAAGAAAAGTGCAACACGAAAATGTGTTGTTTGTGCAAAGAAAAATATTTGCCATGAACCTCGCTATCAATGCACTGAATGTGATGTTGGTTTATGTGTTCAACCATGTTTCGGGATATGTCATACGACAGACGAGTTATAATTTTTTTTCTTTTTATTATTATAGTGTAACTCTAGGCATTAAATTTTCATTTTATTTCATCCTTTCCTTTTTTTTAAAGTGAAAGTAAACAATTTTTATGTTGTAAAACAACACGCCTCTTCTTCACCCCAATAAACCGCGTAAAAATGTTCACCTGTGGGAAAAACGATGGCACTGGAAAGTGAATTTCATAGCTTTTCTTCAGCAATAGAGGGGTTAAAATATCAGCCTTTTTTTATTGAAGATTATTTGAGAAGAGTATATAAATATTTAATAAAAAATGAATACATATATAATATTGTTCATACATTTGTCTAATTAATTTTTTATCATACAAAATTAATTTGAAAGTTATATAATTCAAATTTTAGTTACTAACAATGAATTAATTACAGTTGCAGATCTGCATTGTCTTAAACTAGAAATCTTGATTTCAAAAGCATCCAGAATGTAAATATTGATTGAAGAGGCATTCATTTTATTCTCACTTAAAGAATTTGGAATTGTGAAATGTTATGCATTCTTTTTATGAAACACTGAAATCCAGTGTCAGATTCAATACTGGATCCAAACAAAACTTTTATAAAAAAAAAAAAAAATGTCTATAAATTGCATCTAATATTCATAATATTTAACCAAAATTTATTAACAGATCTAATCTTTTGCAATTTATGAACAACAAATTTATCTTGCATTAATTTTTTACTCTATTCGCAATAATTAACTTTAGATTCATTTTGTAATGAAGTTCTGAATTTTAACTCAATTCTAAAAAAAAAAATCACTTGTGGTTCAACTTAAAATGATTGATTAATAAAGAATGAAAATTATTTACACTCAGGCCAGCAACTAATGAGGGAAAATGTGGGTCAAGAAATTAAGATTTTAAACCATTTCATTTCAATTCAGATATGCTCTGAATTGAAATAAAATAAATTACATCACTTGAATAAAAAAAATTTTTAATCTTTTACTTCCAACTCAAAATTAATAATAAAGCATTTACTTTACAAAATAAAACGTTTATGAGTTAAATATTACCTGCTTTGGATCTTTACATAAAATATGTTTCACTAGCTTTTGAACTGCCAAAGGAGTACCAACAGGTAAGGAAGGCAATTTATTTTCATTATATGCAGTATTTTTTAAATTGGAGCATGGAGAATAGAAAGGGTTAGTCTCTCCAAAAATTTCATAAGCCATAGTTCCAGCAGTCCACAAATCAGATCTAGAGTAATCAATCTGGGAAAATGAGCCAGTCTCTGCATTTATTACCTGCAACACAGAAGTATTTTAATGAATTTGAATAAAATGATTAAAAATAAAACAATCTCTATTTTTATTGAAATCATCTATAATAAACTAGTCTTTCTTTACATAAACTATTTTATTAAGATTGCATTATACATATATAACTTCATGTACAATTTAAAACTAAAATTGAGTTTTCAGAATTTATTAGATATTTTTATGTAATAGATCGATATAGAATGTGCTTTTTGACACAAAATAATTCCTAAATACACATACAGATGACTGTGTCACTTATTTTTCACAGAAGAACAAATTTTAAGGATAAAATTCAATTTATTATAATAATTTATCCTATTACCAAAGAAAAGAGTAACATTATAATAACATTAATAATAAAAAATTAATAAATAGCATGACATTTTTTTTGTATGTACTATTGAATGATATAAAAATTTGAATCATATAATATAAAAACATGTTTTTCATTAATTAGCATATACCAATCAATTTTGGTACAATTTTTCTATTTTCATAAACAATTTCTTAAAATTCTAATAAACATAATTTTTAAAATTTTCATCATTTCTAGCACCAATTCTTCACTTATCTTTGTAAAAAATGCCAAGATAATTATTTTTAATTTTTGCAAATTTATTATCTTTAAGAATGCAAATACAAGCCATTAAATACAGATACAAACCTCAGGTGCCATTAAAGCCATGTTTCCACCTTTACTAATATCGTACGATGGATAGTTCAAGCTAAGTCCTTCTAAACAACAGCCAAAATCTGTTATTGCAAGCTTTGGTGAAGACATGCCTAAAAGAAATTTAAAATGCATTTAAATTATTATGAGAAACTTGCTTAGCTTTAGATTTAGTAAAATCCAATTAATTCGATAGATACTTTGCAAAAAAAATGCATTTGCAATATATTTAAAAATTTTATAAAGAGTAGGTATACATTTCATACTTTTAGAATAAATTGTACACTCTTTTATTATGAATGAATACATATTACTATGAAATGACTGACTTTAACAACATTACATTTGAAAGAATTAACATTACACTTGAAAAAATAGAATACATCTTCAATAATCAGAAAATTTTATGGACATGACTATTTTTTTTTTAAACCTTTGGTTAAAAACACACCAGAGCATATATAAATTACTTACAATTCACATAAGAAATATAATTTGATAGAAGGTTTAAACAGATAGTTGAAACCTTTACTTACAAGTTTTTAAAAATTAAAATTGTTATGTAATTTAAAAAAAAGACCTGCAGACAAAAACAAAGGCTTGATTCAATAAACAAAAGAATTAATAATTACAGTACAGTAATACAAATGACACAAAACCTAGTTCTGAAGTTTATAAGAAAATAAATACATACAGTCAAACCCTGATTTAACGCACCTCTTTTAAAGGGATTTCGCGATTTAATGAGCACTTTTCTTTCACCAAATAAAATGAAGTTAAAAACCCCTATTTAACAAATAATAAACTGTGAATTAACAAATTATTTCAACAGCCAAAAAAAATTGTCTTTGCCAGCCTGTCTTTGAAAAAATTGGACTTCTTTCAAATGACATCCTTTTTGTCTAGAACAGAAAATAGATTTTTATTGTGAGTTACAAATTTTGACAGCCAAGGATGCAGAGAATAATTATTAGACTTAACAAGTGCAGATCAGTCATGAGTGTAACCTATCATGCGAGTTTTGAAAAGATAGGGAATTCTCTTTTCTTGTCCCATCCCACTCCACAACTTGGATATTTTAAGATTTTAACGATTATGTTGCAATTGATGAACTAACTATCTGTGCAACTGAAGTTGAGGAGGTTGTTGATTTTTCAGAGCCATTGGAAAACGATTCTGATGCAGAAATTGATAATGAAACTCCTATGAAAACTGTTACATTTTCTAATGCTTCACATTGTTTGGAAACTGTGAAAACATACCTTATGCAGCAGGATGTAGATGACACAGTATTTTCTTCTCTGCATAAAGTTGAAAAACGAACTCCGAGTCAAGAATCAAAAATATTTTCAAACATCTCTAATTCACTAATAGTATTTTGTTGTGGATAAACTGTAAAACTGTAAGAGTAAAATTTCTAACTATAGATCGCGCTGAATTCATTAAATCAGGGTCCAACTGTAACTAAGTTAATTCAATTGTTGTTGTCGTGTCCTTCCTGAAGGGAAGTAATGAAAATTGCCAAAGCCTGAGACAGGTTGGACTTCTTTACGATAGATGGCGACACCACCTATCTCAATCTCCACAATTTAGGCATGGAACAACTGGAGAGGAGGAAAATATTTTCTAGCCCCCTACACCTGTGGTTTCTGCTGTGACCACCCACAAGACTTTCAGACCCACTGATTTAACGAGCACGTACTTTGTGTGGACTCTGAGGGTATTTGCTGGCATCAGGCATTGAACCCAGGCCTTTCGGTCTGGAGTCTGATGCTCTAACCACTAGGCAGCCCATGGCCTTTATTAAATTAAATTAATATGCATTATAGCATACTAACTATTTTATAAGCAGTAAACATATTTAATTACTCAAATCATTAGGAAATGTTGAAAAATAAATCTATAAACTGATAATGTATTTTTTTCATAAATTTTTGAAAGTATCTAATAAATAAATACTAAAAAGAAATGAGTATTTAAATAATTAGAAAAATGAAATATACAAAAATAACGCTTTCCAGATTGTTTTAAAATTGCAGCCAATATTCAATAAAACTTTCAATTTTTTGTATACTAGCTCACAGGTTTTACAATAATATTGAAAAAATTTTTGTCTAATGGCCAAAAACACTTGGTGCATATTGAAGTGAAATTATTATTATAATATCATAGAACTTTTATCGGTTTTTCAGATTAATGGTGACAAAATTAAATAATTAATTGAAATTGTAAAATAAACTTAGATTAATTGAATCATAAAATTTCTTTAAAAATTATCTTGGAATGAGTGAAAGATATGTTACTAAAATTATAGAAAAATTCAAATAATTGACAATAACTTATATTTGAAAACCAAGTACAAGAAGAAAAACACTTAAATAAAGATTAAAGTTTTGATATTAATAAAAGAAACAAGCATTTATATTAGAAAACACACATATAAAATTATTGTTATGAGCAAACAGAAATTGCATAAAAAAACATCATTTGTAATAGTAATACATCAACTAGTTTACAAATTTTCTGAAGCTTCATTTATTAACAAGCTAAAAAAAATCTAAAGTTTAAAATTTGCATAGTTAAGAAATAGATTATAAATTACTGGAGGTTATTTATTATTCTCTGATGAAAGTTAGTAGAATAATAATGGTCTTGATAGATAGATATTTTATTGATCTAACCTGGGGAAGGGGAAGAAATATTTTACAATCAACCAAAATTATGTATAGTTAAGTCCTACACAATTAAGCATTTTTAATGAACATTCTTTTTCATTTACATAACAATAGATGATTTCTTCAAAAGCTTTTATTTATTTATTTGAGACTCCAGGTAAAGACTCCTTGTGTGCTGATAAAATTATAACACAAGGCTTACAAACTCAATCAACTAAGTTAATACTCAACCAATAGTGGTAGGAAGTTTCAAGTAGAAGGATACAGGCACAAATGGGAATCAAAAGGGAAAAGAAACAAGAATGGTTGCAAACACAATAAATACAGGACATACTACAAGACTGCTCACATGAAAACAGAGACATTCAGTAATTAAAATTATACAATGGGGAAGATTAGGAAACACATCAAAAGCTTGAGAGTGATTTGAAAAGAAAAGTTTGGCAAATATAAAACATTTTTTTCTCTATTCTTAAACATTTTTGTTTAAGTACAAGAAAAGAAAAATTTATCCTAAATTGCGACAAAAGTCAATTAAAAGGAAATATATATTTGAAACACTTTAAAACCACCATGTATCTGCAAGTTACTCAAGTACCATCCTTAAAAGGTTTTTATTTATTGTTGTTTGACTTAAAGTTTTTACACAGACAATAATACCCTTTTATATATTCATTGAATTCCAATATTATTATGATTTATACATTGACTTAAATATAACAAAAGTTCACTGAACAATAGAAAAAATTGTAATGACAAGCTAATAATTAGGAGAAATATTAGCATAACTTAAAAGCAATCAATAAGTCTTGAAAGTCAGCATGAATATAGCAATATAATTCATTACAATATAAAAATATGGATTAAAAACAAAGAGAAATATACTATTCATAATCATATTTCATGAAGAATATTTAGGTTTGGAAATAATACAATAAATTAAAATAATACAAACAATCAAGTAAGACACTTACCTTGAGAAAGATCTAATAAAATGTTATCAGTTTTTAAATCTCTATGAGCTACACCGTTTTGCAGAAGGTGCACTAAAGCTTCTAACAGTTGAGTGAATAGAAGGAGTGAAGTTTTAGGAGTAGGTGTCTCCATCTTTAAATAATCTTTTAAACTGCAATGATACCTGTGAAATATTAATTTTAAAGCATTATTTCCCCCCATAATTTTCAATCAGGTGATCTAAAAAACAACAAAATTGAAAAATAGTAATCTGAAATTTTACTATCAACTCAAACACTTAATTTTTTTTTAAAGTTTTTCTTACTTTTATAAAATAAGAAACAAATCTTAAGCATCTTTACTTTTTCTAATTAATGTTTGACATTTCAAAAACTAAACATCAATTTTATTTTAAATTTGATAACAATTTCTTTTATTTAACTATTTTTTTTAGTATGATGTACTATAAAAAAACAAGCAATAATTTTTACATATTAAAATCCTTCAAGTTGATTAAGTTTTAAACTCTAATACTTTCAGTATAGATCTCCACGTTATGGAATATATTGTCTTCATTAATGTCAGTTAAAATTTCTTTTCTCTCTGATTTCTAAGGAGGAACGGAATAATTCTATTTGACAAATTTAAATTCATTAGAATTGAGGTAATAAAAAGTGAAATGTGTATAAAAATTAACTATGAAAAAATAATTTTGGATATTAATGAGCATTTCATTGACAGTGCATATTTTTAATGTTTTTAGTTTCATTTTCTATTATAAAATATTCTAATATAATATTTCTCCAAATGATATTTTTTTTAGATGAAAAGCAGTGTTCAGTTAAAAGATAACCAAAAACAATTCTTTAAAAAATTCTATAAAAAAAAAAAAAAACTTTGCAAAATCAAACTGCATTGTTTCTATAGCTGTCATCAATAAAACATTGAAAAATTAAGCAAAATAGTTTTTGTTTGCTAGAAACAAACAAGAAACAAAGCATGACACTGAAGTTAAATGCATATACACTGAAATTACTTCTACACTAGATATAGATGCTACCTTGAGCAGACATAAATTAATAATTATTTAAAAAATAATAACAGATGCATATTCTTTACACTTTCTATTTCTACATTTAAAATAGTAATTATTTTAGTTATTTTACATGGGAAATCATTTTCTTGTCATAATTTTTTACATTATTTTCCTTTCAAAATAGCTAAAATAATATAAACTGTTACAACAAAACTTCTGCATAATTATTATATATTTCATTAGTGGTTTATAAAGTTGGCAATTTTTTTCCCAACAGCACACACATTAAACAAATGTATTAACAAAAGCAAAAATTTTAAGTTAGCTAATAACTGTAAAATCCAGCTTATAACTTGCACCTATACTTTCAAGCTTCATTTTTTAATTTTTAGGTATGTTCACCGTGTAACACGCACTCCCTTTTTTACGAAGAAACCTGAAATGCATATATGCAGCGCTCTTATGTTTTGAAGTCCTTTATTTGACGTATTATTTCAAGATATAGAAAAAAATAGAATACTTCCAAGAACTACAACCATTTAAGCTCATAAGGAGTGTCATTTCTTTTAAATGAACAGTATTTCAATATATGTAGAAATCTAATTTTTTTCTATGCTCATCTTTCCTTTATTTTTAAAGCTCTCACTTTTATACCTGACATATAATGTACACCTATAAATTTCCATCTTATTTCTTATGTTAAAAGTGTGTGTTATATGCCAGATTTTACTGTATACAGAATGAGGAGGCGATTCAAATCAATTTTCAATCAATAAATCAAATAAATAATATAATATATTAATGTGTTTAACTACTTATGTGGAAAATTTATCTCTAAGTCATTCATAACATTTCATAATGTGCAATTTGATATGAACCTTGATCATCCCTTAAGTAAATAGTAAAAAGAAATGACTAAATTATGTTAAGATAATATATGCATTCCTCCTATTATTATGCCTCACATAATAAATCATACTTGAATAATTTCTAAGATTTGATGAGATATTAATTCATGTACAAATTAAAGATGTCAAAATTGTTTTGATAGTGTAATCAAAAAATAAAGAATATGAGCTTTTTGTTCCTAAAAAATTACTTTTTTTACTAAGTCTGTAAGAAATCCTATACACATTCTACTTCTTTCATCAAGAATAGGAAGGAGGATATGAATGAGTACCTTTTCATCACTAAAAAGAGAGTCATGTTTCTGCCACATCCATCATTCAGCAGACGAACAGGAAGAGCTTGAGGGAAATTCTTGTAAGCACCAGGTAGCAAAGGGACTTGATCCGCAAATGCGAAGTACATTTCAACTATATTGGGATGGGGTTTCAATCTTCGTTTTCTACCAATACAAGATTAAATTGAAAATAATAAGAATGAAAAAGTAATATTTGGAATACATTAAAGCAAAAAAAATCATAAATTAATACATTATATTAAACACTTTTTAGCAACTTCATAATATTACTTTATAGCTACAGGAAAGTTAGGCTGCCAATTGTTTATAAAAAATTAATATTAGTTACATTAAAAAAAATTTTAATTTCTTTTTTATCTCTTCAAGAGCTATAAAACACTTTCAAAATGTAATAATGAGCATTAACTACTTTAACCTTAACCAACAGATTTGCAGTTTAATAAAAAAAATTACTGAATCACATGTATGCGAATCAGTTGTTATCAAACATAAAAAAATCTGTCTTTCATAAAGTATCATTCATTGTTCTGCTCATATAATTGAAATCTACAATTCCTCAAAGATTAATTCCTATTCTCACTTTATTCCCTTTGAGAGAGAGAGTATTCTGATCACTTACATATAACACAATTAACTCTTTTTGGATCATTCATTTACATTTGAAATTATATCATGAATGCTTACAAATTCAAACAGATACAGAGATAATATTGATGTTTAGTAATTAAATTAACATTGCTATTATCAATTGCAAGGTTATAAAGTTAATAGGAGATGTAACCAATAATTACAATCAACCCAAGATAATCATGAAAAAGTAACATTAATGTTTTTATTTCATGGTGCTAGATTTTAGGTCTTAAGATACACACTCATTATATGATTTTAGATTAAAGATTTCTACCAGACAATGTTGAGTTATTTCACTTGTTTTTCTTAGCAAAACGTTCAAAAGCAGACTGCAGATTTTTTTTTTAAATACCATAAAATCCGGCGTATAACGCGCACTTTTAACACCAAAAATATGATCGAAATTTAAGGGTGTGCATTATACGCCGGGTATAAAAACGATAGCTTTAAAAATAACAACAGAGATAAGCGGAAAAAAAATATTTACTTCCACACATATTGAAATACTGTTTATTTAAAAGAAATGTCATGCCTTATGAACTCAAAGAGTTGTAGTTCGAAAGTATACTATTTTTTCAAAAGTCTGGACTAATATCTTGAATAAACGACTTCAAAACATAAGAGTATTGTATACCAACGTTTCAGACTTTTTCGTAAAAAAGGGGGTGCGCATTATACAGCAAATATACATAAAAATTAAAAAGTGCGGCTTGAAAGTATAGGTGCGCGTATAGGAAAGTATAGGATTTTACGGTATATATAATTTACAATGACAAAGTATCACCAAATTTTGATATAATAATGTGTTTCATGTCTTATAAAATCATACAAAAAATTAAATCAAATCCTTTCTTAAATATAAAATAAAATATAGTTAGAAACAGTTACAAAATTATTATTCCCCTCCCTTTTGTTGAAGTAAGCCATAAATGCAAATTTACTAATCATGATATGCTTTTATTTATATAAATAATGGTATATTTCTCTAAATTCATGAAAATAAACTGAAAAACATTTAGTCTCTACATTACTGAATCACATTTACAATATAATTATAGCAAATATTGAATGCTAACATGTTAATGTCATTCCAAACAATCTAATGAATAAAAAAATTCATCAAAATTTAATTTACCTAATAAAATAATAAATAAATAAGCCAAAAAAAATGAAAGGAAGAGAATAAATAACATAATTTCAAAAGACGAAGATCTCCAAAAAATTTCAATACCTGAATTTATCATTATCAGTATCACCAAAGGAGAATTCTGCAATAGAGGGCAAAGTTTCTTTGTACATAGCATTCCAGATAGCATAAGCATTTGATTCGGCACTGTAATTGAACATGACTTTTATAGCTAAATTGTATGGATCAAATTTTTGAAAGGGAGGTTTCAAATTAGTTTCATTTGGTGTTTTGGGTAATTCTGCCATTCGCAAATCTAAAATAAATAAGAAAATATTTAACGAGAAATCCTTCACATTTATTATTTTGAATTCAAATGCCCATTTCAATACTAATTAGAAAATTCATGAATGAAAAACCTAATAGTTTATATAAGGCATTTGTGAATAAGCAAAAATGACAGATGAAAAAACACAGACATAAAACTGATTTTAGTACAACATAATGAAAGTACTTTACTTTTAACATTAAGGGGACATGGTACGATTTAAGCAAATTTTTTTAATTTAAGGATTTTTAAAAATTTTTTGGTTGCCTCCTATGTATGTATACTATGTAAAAGAGATTTTGTGCTCAAAATTTCATAAAAAGTTATCTATGTAATTTTTTAAGGAAAAAACTTAAAATTTGTGAAGTGATTTTAAAATGCTACTCCTCCTACAAAAATGAAGTACATGCTTGAAATTTGATTTTACAAGTACGTCAAACTATGTATAGTAAAAGTTGGTATGGGTTTTACGATAACACGATTGGTATTTGTACAATACTTCTTTTTATGAATCCTTATTGAAAATTCCTTAAAAAATCTGCAAATTCTAACTTCAATTATTTTTAAAAAAATAAATATTGCTTTGATTGAAAAATGCATACCAACTTTTGTTACATGTACAATTAGCAATAGGTAAAAAAAAATTCAAAGCATTAGGCACAATACAAAAAAAAGCCTTAGCATTTTAAATGAAGACAAACTAGTTATTTTATCTTTCTGAGATAAGTCAGTTTAAAGTTTTGATTTGCCATACAGATGTGAAGAAAAACGAACGTGAAAGCTATCATAATTCTGCGTTTTTTAAGTTTTAATCTTTCAAATTTTGTGAGGTAATAGAATAATATATATAAAATAATTTAGACTAAAAAAATTAAATTTGATTTTTTGACCGATTTTGGTCAATTGAATTGTACTGTGTCCCCTTAAATGTATATTCACTGCTAAAACAAATATGCAGCACAAAACTTGGGTGTAATAGTCCAAATTTAAACTAAAAACTATAATTTAATTAGTTTGACATTTTTTTAAAAAATCAGTTTCATACATAGGATTCAGAAATTATGAAATCAATAAGGTTTGATTTACAATACATAAAAATATTTTGAGAATTATTAAAAATCAGACATTTTCTATGTAATAAGAATTTTTTACATTAATACATTGCTATACAAGTTATAACATTAAATTAAAAATTTAAATATTTAATTAAATAATTATTGATATTAATAAGATGTAAATTAATATCTTTTATTAATTTTTAAAATTTCAATTACACAATATATATCAATAAATATTAGTATGTCGATGTATGTAGATAGTACATCTTTCATTTGAAAGGTAACATTAATTCATTGATAAAATATTGATCCTGTATCAAATATTGCTTCAAATGTTCAACCAGATGCTAATTAAAGTCAAATAAATTTAACAAAAACTATTGTTCAATATATTCTATAGATTAATAAATTCTATGAATAATAATTATTATTATTATAAATAATTAATAATTCTATAAATTAAATATTCTATAAATTATTAAATAAATAATTGTTCTATAAATTCAATTCTATTTAGACTATTGTTATTATGTACAGTTGAAACTGTTTTTGTGCGGTTGATAAAAACTGAGTAAAAACAATCGCACAAAAAAAATGTTATTCTTTTGTGAAATTACTTCCACTCAGGTATCTCTGGACAGCACATTTATTTACATACAAATACGAAAATAACGATCACAGAAACAGCACACAGCAAGTCTGACCAAAAGCACACAGCGACCAGTCAGCTAGTGAACCCCGTAGAAGAAATGCGTGGGAGTGAAGCGGGAAAACCTCGCATGGGCGGGTCACACAGTTATCCTTCCTCCAGGAAAAAATAGTTCACTCGCTTCACCCCAACAAAAAATATTCGAAAATTTCATGAATTCTTACATATAACAAGCCAATTCATCGAAATACTGAAGAAATTTTTTTTTTATGCAGTCGCACAAACATAAAATCGCATAAAAAAGGACCGCACAAAAAAAGGTTCTACTGTATTTTCAATTGCATGCTAAATTTTACCCATTTTATACATGTATACTATATGAGTAAACTGTTATAAAATATTAAATTGTAATATTACAAATAAAATATTAATTAATCAATAGATGTGAAAAAAGTAATTTTTAGTTAAAGCCATCATATTAATGAACGTTAAAATTATAACATAGCACACTACTTGAAATAATTTTTCGTCTACTTTCTACCAAAAAATGGAAATTAAAAATTCTATTCATTATAACTAACCACACAATACACAACTCTTTAAAAAAGTAATTTAATTATATTATATTTACTCTTTGCTTTTGCTCTAAGTACACAAATAAGTTTATATCATTTTTGAATTATATAAATATGTATAAATAAATGTAAGTAAAAAAATTAAACTTTTTATGCATAATTTGGTTTGAATAAATAATGCTAAAAAGGAAAAAGATTTTTAAAAAAATTCTAAACAGGAAAAATAATGCAATAAAAACATTGTGCAATTTTTGCAGTGATTTGGTTTTATCATACTCCCACACAATGCAATAACAATTAAGGCATTTTATTCTATGTACATACGATTTTTCACCTTAGATGTATTACAACATTTTTTTTTTTAAGTTTGTAGAAGCTATTGAAGAACAGCAATGCAAGAAAGTCACACTATAGTGAAATAACTACTTATTTAATTTAAACATAAATCAACAATCATAGTATTTGTATTTTAAAAAATATATAGAGAGAATAAAACAAATCCTGAAAAGATGAAAATGCACTCAAAATTGAAAATTTTCTGTAGTGAAAAAGGGGGGGAGCGACAACATAATGCAATTAAAGCAAAACCAACAAAAAAATTTGTAAACAATAATTACTTTGCTCTCCTTCAGAATGTGACATAATCAATCGTGTATAGGATAGTAAATTATCATTCTTTTCTTCGACTTTAATCGATTCTTTTGTATCAGACCCATTTAATTCTAAAAAAAAATTTTTTTAACATAAATATTTTATTCACAATTAAAATAACCAATAATTTCCCTTAAGTATATATTAAATAAATAATTGAAATAATTTTAAAGTACGTTTGAAAATGTTGTTAATTTTAAAATATAATGAATGGGACACACAATAATTCTATCTTGTAAAATCAAAAACTACTGAATTGACAAAATTAAGATACTTAAATTAAGAAACCCGGCAACACAATCTTAATGTGATTTGCCATATGAATAAAACAAACGTGCTAAATAATATATGCTATCCAAACAAAATTCTTAAAATATTTGAACAATGAAGTACTTGTGTTATTTAATATTTCTTATAGCATAAAGTATTACATGCGTGAATTATCTTGATAAATTATTACTTTAAAGTGAAAATTATTCATTTCTTTGAAACAAAGAATTAAAGATAATTAAATTAATAAATAATTAATAAAAATGTAATATGTAAAGTAAATGAATTTGTGATGATTACAATGCATTAACTATAAACAATTGGACCATAGCACCAGACACTCTTTGTATGAAATTAATGATGCAGGTATAAATTTTTTTCCAGAACTAAAACACTTTATTCATTACTTTGTTCATTCTCATTCAAGTTTGAAAAATTTGTTGCATTATCCAAATGCTCAGCTCCAATTTCAACATTGTCAGAAACATTGGACTCATCTGTAAAAAATGAAAAATTAATTTGTAATATTATCATGATATATAACATTTAATTGAATATGTCAGTATTAAATACAGCTTATAAAACAATTTATCCAGTAAATTCATTAGAAGTAAAACTTTATATTAAGCATTTTCTATTTTTTCTAACATTAAAGATTATAATATTAGTAAATAAATAAATAAAAAAAAAGACAACTGTGTGTTTATTAGCAAAGTATTAAAAAATGAATATTTCATATATACATCACAAACAAAGCATGGATACATTTTAATTAAATTTATATATTTTATTAAAGTGAGAAATTACATTTATTTTATATTTAACATCAATAATAAAAAACTGATGTTTTAAAGAAATCAAACACCATATCATTGATAAAAGTGTCAACCACCTTCCTTATCTTATTTGTCAAGATATTACAATCACAAGAACTATCATCTTAGATAACAGAAGGCTTTAAAAGTATTTGAAATTAGTCATATACTACATCGTAACCGATATTTCTCCACATTAGACATCCACAATATTATTACATTAATATTTTAATTCAGATTATAGGTATACATAAAGAGCTTACTAGAATTTGGTTTTTGAAAGCAAGCACTGTATACAGCAGCATTACATCCTTTAGCAATCATTTCACCAATTTTTAAATCAGAAAGAGAAAACTGCCTGTTCATTGCATAATTTTTATCGATGTTTAATCCAACACTTTGCCAAGGAATTGAAGAAAATGAATCCTACAAAAAATTAACAGACAATATATGTAACAACAAAAGAACATTTCAGAATTATCACAAAAAAGTTAAATTTCTATAATGAGCAAAAATATATGATTTAATAAGTCTCTTAATAAAAAAGGTCAAAAATTTTAGAAAACTTATTTTTATTTAAATTCTAATTTTAAAATTCCTTGTTTTTGTGGAAGAACATTTCTAAACTATGGGGTAATAATTTTAAAGTGGGTGTTTCATGCCACTTTCAATACCCAAATAGAATCAGAGTTTTTTAAATAGCTAAAATTAAATTTAAATTAGTAATTTTTTATCATTACCTCCATAAGAGTAAAATTAAGCAATATTAGTTTATCTACTTTTATTACCCTTGTATGCAATTTGATTTTCAAAGAATTTATTTCTTTACAAGTAAGTTATAAAAAAAAGGTCAACATTTTATTAAGTTATTCTCTATAAATAAAAACTCACAATTATTTTAGATATGTTTTTTATTTCCATAAATGAATATAAAGGGTTAAAAAAGTCAGGGCTACATGAATAAAGTAGCACAGTTCCTGATCTTCTCTTCATTCTCTCATTAACTACTCAAATATGCTTGATTTAAGCACAATGTTCTTATAATTAATTTGAAGGAAACAAACCAATTTATGCAAAGAATTAATGTGGAACTGTTACACATGGTGGCAGAGCAGGTATACAAATGCTGCAAATGTCAGAAATTTGTTTTATATAAGAATGAAAATACACTACATGGTCAAAATTATCTGGATAGCCCTTGAAATAAAGAGATTCAAGTAGTGACATCAAACTGCTAGCTACCAGATCAATATAAAAAAATTCAGAAGAGTTTGAGACAGCAATTTTACAGTTAGAAAATTACATTGGGAGGAAAATGTGAGCCAAATGATTTTGAACATTGTAAAGTCATCAGTTATTGTTGTGGAGTCTATCTGTTGCCAATCCTGTATAGTGGTTAGCGATGCTGATTGCTGTGCCGTAGGGTCTGGGTTCAAATTCCAAAGAAGGCATGGATGTTTGTAAATGTACAGAACCATTGTGGCATGAAGGTACTCTAAATAGCTGTTGAGCCAAAAGTCCTCTCGCGAGGTTACTGGAAGGGGAAGAGAGATGGGAGGCCCCTGATCCTCCCCCAGGATATTCTCCCTCAATACTGGGATGGGAGCAAGCTAAATCATACTGTCACCTGTATGGTGCTCAAGGCTACAGCTAACAACAGGCATACATCTAGCCCAGAGGTTTCCAAACTTTTTGGCCTTTTAGACCCCTTGACAGGTTTTTCGGTTTAGGGTAGACCCCTACCTACCTAATATTGAAATTTTGCAAATTCATCAAATAAAATGTGCTTTTTACAGCAGGCATAGAGCTACTTACTTTAAAAGATTAAAATTTTTTAAATATAGTGAAGTAAAGTGTTTAAAACTTTAGAAAACATATGTTAATTAAATTAAAATTTAATTAATGCATAAAATAATTGTTACACAAAATAACTGAGCAACAAATAAATGCCTTTAGTGGGAAGGATGAATCTGGGGATGCAATAACAAATTTTCAACATTTGGCATCAATTTTATTAGGTTTAACCCTAAATATCTCCCTGGTTAATAGTGTCCAGTCTTTTCTTCTTTCTTTTTTTGTTTTGGAGATTGGCAAGCATACTGAAACTCCTTCTCAATCGGAAAAACAATTAAAAACACTTCCTTAAGATATTCTATAATATAGAATAAATAACAGGTATAAGGCTTTTTAAAGCCAAAATTGTTGACATCCGTTTCTATACTATAAGATCTTCATTAGTGCCTAATTCTTGTAATCTGATTTTTTTTTTTTCAAAGTGATCATATGAATTCATTGCCTACTGTGGTATTACGATAGTCAAAATATTCTCAAATCTAGTTTCAAAATCTAAAAAAGGGCATTAAAATGTTGTGAATGTAGGTTAAAATGTCTTTTTCATGGCAGATTGTCTGTGACAACTGAGAAAATTTGCGACGTCCAAAATTATATTCCTTTAGCTTAATTCTGGCAAGAGAGGCTGAAATGTGATCTTTGTTTTAATAAAATGTATGTTGTTGCCTTGTAACTGCAAATTAACCTAATTAAATTTAATAATTAAATCTGTTAAATAAGTAAGTATGTGGTTTTCACTTGATTAAATTTCCTTTTAAAATTAAAGTCACAATCTGGTTTAATGACAGCCACTATCGTAGACCTCCAAATTATTTTTCCACGTACATAGACCCTTTGCAGATCATCATCGACCCCTGGGGGTCTATATAGACCACTTTGGGAATCACTAATCTAGCCCCTTGTCATGATGAATTTCGTGGGCCTAGATCTGATGCAATCGAGATCAAGTGGCATAAGAAACAGCAACAACAGTTTGACATTTCTGCTGTGCCAGGAGTGTTGTTCTATAGTACATGATGCTCTTGGAAAGGAAACATGCATAATCCATTACTACTCATTTATCCAATGTTCAGGTATAGCTTTTTGACCATTTGACATTGAGTCTTCCAGTAACGACTGATGACATCATCTGTTGGGTATTCATCGAGTCCAGAGCATTGGAGCAGGTGGTCACCATCCATTCTAGCATGGCCACAGAGCAGCTGGGCCAAGCCAGTGGAGGTATACTCCCAAAAAATCATGTCCAGTAGTTAGGCGAACAAGGGCAACAGCCTCGGCTCTCTCCAGGTGCCCCCGGATAGGACCCACAGTGGCCAGGGTTTCCCATAGCTTTCCAAGGTTCTTGGTTATTTGGATCACGGCAGTACCTACATTTGTCAATGTATGTGGATATAATGCTCTTTGCTCTTCTGAGGGTCAAGGGAACTTACAGTTGAGACAACTCGACTCCTTGTTTGGCTTTTGGTCGACTCTTTCATTGCTGGGGATCCCAACATGACTTGCGATCTCCTGTAATGCTACAGTACAGCCATATGGAATTAGCTCAACAATTATAGTTTGGCACTGAATTGTGTTAAGGCAGTAAGTTGGTTTATTACTCCTTAACCCTCTCACTGTGTATTTATTTTATCAAAATAGGTTCAAAAATTGCATATGGTTTTATTACGTATTTCAAATCTACATATTAAACCTACATTTTAGAGTTAAAATATACAAAAAAACTTTTGTAAAAAAATTTTTTATTTTAAAATATAGAATTAGATCATCAAATGTGAACATAGATTAAAACATAAACAAGAGCAGATGGGTTGCCCATTTAAATAGTCGGAAAAATGTATACTCGTGGAAATTGCGGGTTGTGCAAATTTTGCTACATCTACTTTGCCCGTAGAAATGGCGGGATGCATAGCGAGAGGGTTAAGGCTGAAATTGCAGCTTGGGAGTTGATCAAGAAGATAACTTTTGTAGGAACTAGGCTAGCAGCTAGTAATTGAGCTTTAGCTTCATAGACAGCAAACAGCTCACCATAGTAATTTGTGGTATTTTTTCCCACGGCCAATGAGTCCTCAAACAGCCAACATAACTATCCTGCGCTGGCTCCGTTTGTTTCTGGTAGGCATGAACCATCAGCATAGATATGGAGCCACTCATTCACGGGATATCTTTGTTCAATCGTTTCCAAAACACAGGATTTTAGCTTGTCAGGAATTGGTCTCAGCCTTATTTGGAGTCAAGTTAATTAGTTCAAGCAGTTCAGATGGAAGAGCAGTTGCAACTGT
>BMAV01011392.1:718845-733154 GCA_019973955.1 Trichonephila inaurata madagascariensis | reverse complement strand
TTTTTTTTTTTTTTTTTTTTTTTTTTTTTTTTTTAAGTTTTTATTTTATTTTATCACACTAGCACTGTAATGAATTCACATAATACTCACAGTCGACTTTTTTTTTTTATTTTGAAAATAACCAATGAAAACTATCCCCTTCGTATCTCTTAAATACTTGTGAAAAAAATGAAAATAAATACCACTTTTTTTACACTTTTATTTAAACGCGGTTAGCTTAGACAAAAAAAATTAATACACACTGAATTGAATTGCAAAAGAAAATTATAATGCAGAAAATACTCCTTCATTTTTGTGAGCACTGGCTTTCCAAAGGAAGTGAGTGCAAAGGAATCCGAGGGAGCGTGATTTCAAATATCTGGATGAATGCAACGAACTTCCCAGTGAGTGAAGATTGAATTCTACTCAAGAAGGAAGATTGAGTTTGGCATTTAGCTTTTTTCAACCAATATTATGGTACATTTAAATAATTAAAATTTAAGATTACAAAGAAAAGATTGCACTTTTCATATCCTAATTAATCTTAGATCTTCTTTTGTGAACAAACTTTTGCTTCTTTTTTCTCGATTTTGGTGAAAAAAAAAGGGACACATTTCGGTTTAATTGCAGGAACTATCTACCAAAGTTAATAATGCTTCAAGGTCTGATTGATTTTAAAATTTAATATCCATTTTTCAGGATTCATTCAGTGCTAGAAATGAGAACTTTCAAGATGATATACAAAAATTGCTGATTCTACGAGGTCCGTTGCATATAGCAGGTATTGTGTTGGGATTACGAAGTAAATTGCTTAAAATTTCAAAGCCCGTTTGGCGGCCGAGAGTCCGGCAACAGGCGAAAGATGAAACGTGCCGATTGCCTGGCCGAGGATGAAAGAGGTGAAAAGTGACTTCTTAAGATTTCATAACCTGTGATTTCTGACCCCTGTGCAAATGTTGGCTCCGCCTGCCTCCCTTTTATCGAATTTGGTGTGTTTATATAAGATTCAACAGATTTAATCCATAATAAAGTGATATATTTTTAAAAAATTCGTTTTTGACAGTGTACATTCAGAAAGTAACTTTTTGTCTTCAAAACCAACTGTTTTCTTATCTATAGGATTTATGTAAACTATAATAAGACATACATTGTCTTATAAGACAATGTATGTAATTATAACATTGTAATAAAACAATGTTATAAAATAAGTAATAAGACATACATTGTCAAATACGTGTGCGAACGGTAAGCCGTAACAAATAAATGTGCCTCACCTATAATCTCACAAGCTGAGGCACAAGTCGACTCGACCCACTGCAGTCCTTCAACTAAATTAATGATGATGGTGTGTGGTAGAGTAGTGCTAGGCCTAAACACAGATGACAGACAGAATGATAATAATAATGCTCCCCCCCCCTTGCCGCAATTGTAGTTGGAAATTCCTAGTTTTTCGGTAAATGTGTCCGGGTATAACATCTGATGAGTCAAAGTATTAGGATTATATGATCTTATTTATTGAGGGTAAGTCGAGAACGAGAGGAGACCTTGGAACCAAGACCAGTTGGCTCCTGCCTTAAAGTATTTCTGATTAGAGCGGTAAGTGAGAGGCTCACACACAAAAAGATGTTGAAACTTGGTGTTTATGGAATTAATTCCAGCTGTCTGCGCCTAGGCACCGTGATGATATTAGAAGATGTGCGGCTCATGTAATTAATGCCACAGCCGAATGGCTTTTAAGGAACAACTTCCTTTTCCCTGGGCTCCGATTGAGACGCTAATTAGGTTTAGTTCCCACTTGCCTCTTGTTTATATATAATTGTCTTCTGCCTCTCTCAAGTGGAAATTGGACACTTCACAAACCAAGGCACTAAGGATCCATTACTGGATCCGTTAAATCAAGACCGATTGATGTTATGCCATTGTGTGTGTGCTGACACAAATAACAACCCAAAGCTATTATTGAAGAAAAGGCACTGATTCTATACCAGAAATTAATTATATCTGATCAGCATTTCTGGAATGACTGCCCAAATAACTCAAAGAATTTCAAAACCCAAAACGATTTTATACAGTTTCTCCGAGATGTCAGGCGAAATTATGAATTTGCCAGACGTTTTTGAAGGACCCTCCTAACACGATTCTGTTTAAATTGAAATAAAGTTATTCCTTTCACATGAGCACTTGTATAAAAAGATTACGCCTACTGAAATTTTAAAGAGTTATGCTTTGGATAAGATTGACACGAAATCCCCAAAGTCTGAGTGGAATCCTGTATTTACAGTTGGTTCCTGTTATGAAGATCTGCTGGCTAAGGAGTATTTTCAAGCTTATTCTCATTTTATGCTCCAACTGGAAAAATTCGGTCAGCATTTGCTGGAGAGGTTTCCCTAAAACACTTGATAATTTTTGAGAATAGCTTTGCAGAGTAGCAATTTTTTTTATTGTCAAGTGACAGGAAATTTGCTCTTCACGTCCTCTGTCATTCCAGGGAATTGCATAATGTCGACATTATCTACGGGAGCTGGGTATAGAAACGATGCATGGGGTTTTCCAGAGGGTGCTTGACCACAGTGGTATTTTTGGGAATGAGCAGGCCGATTACCTTGCAAAAAAGAGCTCGCGGCTACATCAGCCTTGCTTTTCCATTCTATCAAGCTACATATCAAATATATGATAGCAAAAGATGTTAAATCACAAATTTATGATAGGATAAAACTAAAACGCTGGAAAATTGAGTATCGGCTGGGTGACAGCTTAGCGGAACATCTCCGTCGCACTGGAATTGTTTTGAGTTGTAGATGTCCTCTATATCGTTCTGCAGATCAAATGAATAGGAACCACTTTCATAGTTAAACAGCACTCCATGGCGACTCGGAGACGGTGCTCTATTGGCGAGCTAGAAGACTTTTAAAACAATGACTTCAATCAATTTTTTTGTTATCTATGTTTTTTCTGTGTCTTTGGTCTTTTGTCTCCTTTGTATTTTTAATTGTATATGCATCTTACCATTTAAAATTTTTTAAAAAAGCTTTTATACATCTCTAATATTAAGAGTTTATAATAAATCAGTTTGTTAAAATAGAAATAACAGCTTAGTACTTGTAGTTACGAAGTCTGATTATTAGATACTTGAATTCCAGTATGTTTGGTAAGGAAACACACCACCTTTTTTTTATGATATGAAATAAATAATCCTTTGTCACATGGAGATAGTTCAAAATTTTTAAAAAAGAATATTTTAATCACGTTAGCATTCAGTTTCAAATTTGAAGATTGTTTATAAAATGTAATTATTTGTTCCTTAAAAATATTTATAATATAGACATGTGTGTCTATTATTTTTAACTTCTTTGGGATTACAAAATTCATTTTTTTTAAAAAAAAGTATCTGAAGACATAAGCTTTAGGAAAACAACTTCATTCTGGGTGAGTGAGTAAAGTAGGGCCACTAGGATACCGTGGCCCTACTTCGTTCTGGGATCACATCGCTTAATAATTTTTCCTGTGAGAATATTCTTATAGAGAATATTCTTAGAATACGATTTGTGATATTGAACTTGAATGACAAAGTCATAATGAATTTTAATTAATTCCAATGCGATTAGACAATATTTAATTCTTCGTATCAAATAGCTACACTGAGGGGAAAAATTATATTAATCATAACTTAAAAGTTCTTCGAGGAAAATACATCCGAAAAAAATTCAGATTCATGGTTTTATATAATGTATAAATGTAATGTATATTCTCTTTTACATAATGTTTAATGTAATTATGTAAATAACGTCATGAAAAATTCCAACAATTTCTGTGAAAAATATTTTATTTTCCATTTGAAATTAACGGGAAAGATATAATTGGTTATTGTTAACACATTGTACAAATAATTTTTAATAGAAGACAACAAAATCAAGCCTAAATTCTGTCTAAAAATATGCAGAAGGCAAACAATTGTGAGAAACACCAATTATTACATGGAACTATTCAGATGCAATTACATAAATTTATTTACTTTTACATGTTTATATTTTTTTCATTTAGAATTATCCATAATAATTATACTTTCAGAAACTTAAAACGCTCAAATTCCTTAAAAAACAATCTTTATTTAAAAACACGATAAGTAACAATGAGCTAAGATTTATGACCGTCACGTGATTAATCCCCAATCACGTGTTCTCCATTGAATTCCAGTTTGATAAGAGACCTGCACTTGTTCTACTTGTAAAATTTAGATAAAATTTTTAATTTGATGGGTATAGATGTTCAAATATTGATTCCTCAAAAAGTTTTTCAAAATTGAAAAAAATATCTTGAATTATATGTGTATTTTCAAATCAAAGGCATTTTTTGTTTATGTGTATGCGTGTTACTATTGTTCAGAAATATGTGCTTTATCAAAAGAAAGTTTTTTTAAAAGCATTAGTTGGCAACAGCGAAATGCTTGAGCAGATTAGCTGGAAACAAGCGATTACACGTATCATGTGACTACGACGTCAGTTGAATTTTGCCCATAATTTATGATGAAAAATTTGAATTTGATTTTTTCAATTAACATTGAATTTATCCTCGAACATAGAGTGTTTCCTTGGGAAAGTATGATTACAATACAAATAATTCGTTTTGAAAAAGATTTAGAGTTTAAAAATGTGATAAAAAATAAGGAAAATGACTCCTTCATACATCAACAGTAATCCACTTTTTTTAGGAGAAATATTTTAAAAACACATCACACAACCACCCTTATATACCCCACACTCCACCTTCCATTCATGCCCGTGATCAGCTTATAAAATTAAAGAGAGGAATTTAAACAAACTGCACAGTTATATTTTCCTGAGTCAGGTACAGTAGGATGGAGTTAAGGCACTTGAAATATAGATATCCATATGTCGTTAAAATATATCTCTCTATAATATATTCTCTGGACAAATAGAACACAAAGAAGTAAATAAATATATTTACAAAACGCTCTTTACACTTACATATAAAACAAGATGGCAACAGTAAGAATTAGTCTTTGGTTTTGGCAACCAAATTTGACAAAGACTACTGAAACTTATTGTTTCGTTCATCAGTACTTCATGAAGGTCGTGATTGAGTTTATGTAAAAATTACGAATAATGGGAATTTTTTCTTAAAAAAAAAGGAGAGAAATAAGTTATTTAGAAGTATGTGTGAATAAAATGAATGATATAAGCGAAGGCATCACATTAAAAATTTAAACTAAAATTTAGAAAAAACATATATTTGGGAGAATTGTATTAAAATATCTAGAATCTTATTTAAAATTTTACAAAACAAGTTTTTCTTTTAAATATTGCACAGAAGGGCTTAGAAACTAATAGAGGATGAAATGTATTTTAACCCTTTATTTAAAAGTTATGTCGAAATTATTTAAAAGATTACGGAGATGATACGTTACACTGATTAAATATGCAATAAAATTATATTTCTGTAAAAAATTTGATTGTATGAATAACAAATTTTAATCTTTTTAATAAAACAGAAAAAATATTAGTTTTAAGGAGACAAAAGAATGTTTCTTAATTATATCAAAGTTTCGAAGTTTTAATACTCTAAAAAATTTAATGAACGATTTATTCTGTAAGACCAGCGTATCTAAATTAATAATCTAGTTAAAGTTAAATTAATACTTTTTCTTTTTTAAAATTAAGATATTTTTGAGAAATTGTCTAGTTAAAAGATAAACTTCATAAAATACTGCATTTCTTAAAATAAAGTACAGGCTTAGGAACAAAATAACAATTTCAAAGAAAATATATTATTTAAAGCTCTCATTCATGTGGTAAAGTATTAAACCTTATTTGAGTGTGACATTCTACATTTAATTTGACCCGTTTGACCCGATCCAGTGTAATTTTTTAATTGATTTGAGGTTCCTTATCTCAGCTTAGAAAATATTTACAAATGCAAGTTGGCAATGCGTTCGCAATACTGATGCTTCGCTTCGTACTGTGATAGTCTTGAATATGTACAAAATATGATGGGTTATCTAAAAACTATTTCTACTGAAGTGTTCGTTTTGAACCTGCCTTTTCTCTAAGATTTGTGGGACTAAGAGATGGGGTTTTTAAAATATTTTTTGACACATAAACATTAATCAAGTCATTCCATTTCACTTCACTTCAGTTCCACCGTGAATTCGAATCTCATACTCCGTAATTGCGCTCAAACAGGAAGACGTTTTTAATCCGATTTCACCAGTTTGCATTAAAAGACTAATTTTTTTTGCACCAGTATTTGAAAGGACGAGTTCATAAATCTTCCACATTGAATGATTGTTTTTGCAAAAACAAATGCAAACTTATCCAGCCTTCTAGCGATTGGCTAAGACATCAGTAATAGGTCCTCTTTATGTAGATAGGGTCACCTTTTTCACACACACACACATGCAAACTCCATAAGAGCTTGTGACCAATCGGATAGCAAAATGATGGAATTGACGCGGCAGTCTGGATTCTACGATGCTTATGGGTATGATAGATATTTTTTGATAAATTATATCGATCACCGCTTTTTCTTCTTCCTTTTGTCTTTTCGTCGGATCACCGTCCTTACGCCTTTAATCATATCTGCCGCCTTTTCGGCGATCATGATGATTGGTGCATTTGTGTTGCCGGTCACGATGGTTGGCATGATGGAGCCATCCACCACTCGGAGACCATGGATTCCTTTGACTCTGCAGGGAAAAAAATGAATAATGCAGCAAATATAACAATAAATAAATAAAAGCTTTTTTTATATAAGTCTGTTTTTAATTTAAAAAATATATGTTTAATCTATGATTGACCAAGCTTCCCTTCCCAACTGAAATCTAAAAATAGCTAACCTTTCTGGTAAGCCAATCACAAAAGCTCATCTCGACACCCCAATGTCATCCTACCTTTTTTCAATATATTTCTTTGCTGATTGGCTAGGCTCACCCCACCCACTCCCAAACATGTGACATTTTCCTGAATTTATCACTTAATTTTAACCCTTTATGCAATATTAGAGACATCTAAGTAATTATTTTTAATGCTTAAACTAAAGTAACAATATTATATTATCTAAATATTTAATTTCGAAACTGAGCAATTGAAAGCGTCTTTAAGTCTCCTGAACTCTGATGATCTAAGATAAAATTTCGACAGAACCAAATGCTTTTATGAAATCCAGTGCTAGTAAAAATGTTATGTTTTGACACACAATAAAATCAAAGTTTCCTATTTTTTCTCTCCTCCTACCCAAATATTAATCCTTTGATTGTAATTAAAATGTTAACCAACAATTTCTTTATGATTAATTTAAAGAACTGTTTTGTGTATGTTCATGTGAACTGAATATTTGGAGCATTTTAGGAAGGAAAAGATATTTTGCGTATGATTGTTATTTTTCTCTTAGAAGCACAGCTCTGAAATGGAAAGGTTTCAGCTTAGTTACATAAAGCTCATTCCTGAACAAGCTTTGAGTGTGTTTATTTCTTTGGTTTTGTATTTGATTACACAGGTTAATTGATACTAAAACCACACTCCAAGAAATTACTTTATCATCATTTTTATTCCTGAAAAGTCTCATTTGAATTATATTAAAATGATGATGTATTTTTTTAGAAAGTTTCTGCATTTAATACAAAAAAAGCATTAAATTCATTCAAAATTTTTTTTTTATCTCCATACATAATTATGATGAAGGAAAGGAAAACAGTACTAATATCGAGTTTATTTTCTTATGCAAACTTTGAGACTCTCAAACCGGTGACGTACGTACAGGTTAGTCATACAATTCCTTCCTTTAAGGGGACATGGTACGATGCCTCCTATGTGTATATACTATGTAAAACAGATTTTGCGTTCAAAATTTCATAAAAAGGCAGCCATTTAATTTTTTAAGGAAAAAAAAATTTGTGAACTGTGTGTGAAAAATTTGCTACTCCTCCTACAAAAATTTACGTACACGCATTAAATGGGATTTACAAGTACGTCCAACTATGTATAACAAAAGTTGGTATGGGTTTTGCGATAACATGATTGGTATTCGTACAATATTTCTTTTTATGAATGCTTATTGAAAATTCCCTAAAAATGTATGAATTCTGAGTTGAATTATTTTTAAAAAAATAAATATTGCTTTGATTCAAAAATGCATATTAACTTTTATTACATGTTCTATTATCAATAAGTAAAAAAATGTAAAGTATTAGGCGCAATAGAAAAAAAGCCCTAGCATTTTAAATGAAGACTAACTCTGGTTATTTTATCTTTCTGAGATAAGTAAGTTTAAAGTTTTGATTTGCCATAGGGATGGGAATAAAAACAATCGTAAAAGCTATCATAATTCTGCGTTTTGTAAGTTTAGAGATTTCAAATTTTGTAAGGTTATAGAAGAGTATATAAAGAATAATTTTTAGGCTAAGAAAAATTAGATTTGATTTTTTGTGACTGTGATTTTTGTCAATTGAATCGTCTGTCCCCTTAAGATTTTTAAGCAATTGATTTTTCTTTAAAAGACTTCAACTTACTCAGCTGAAGATATAAAATAAATACTACTTAATTAGAAAGTGACAAATACTCAGTTAAAAAAAAAAAGAGGCAGTGTACCTTAGTTGTGGATCCACCACCGCAGTGGGGTCGTCTGGCGCCCCCATCTTGCATGTGCCGACAGGATGGTAGATGGTGGAGGTGTAGGTTCGAGCCACACATGCCAAATACTCGTCGCTGTTTTTCTTGTAAATCTCACAGCCGGGGAACACCGTTTCATAGGGACGCCCCCCGAATTTCTTGAAGGCCGGAGACTCACCGAAAGTCATGCAAATCTTCATTGCTGTTGAAAAATTACATTCTATCAATAGAGCATTGACCAGATTTTCGTTAATGCAACTCATAGAGTATTGAGTTAGGGGGTTGTTTGGAATGTATCTTGTTGAACAAAGTGATTAATCACATATTTAATCATAGTTCAACCGAAGAGGAAGTATAACAATATGGTGTATTATTTCATTTGCATACAAAAAGTCTTTTTTTTTAAAAAAAAAAATGCAATCCTTAACAAAATAAATCAAAATAATAAAATAGATGAAAAAAATTATAAAATAAATAAAACTTTAACAAAAAATTGTTTTGCTGTGTCATTGTGATTAATTGTATTACTTTACCTTATATGTGACATAACAACACATTGTAAATTATAAGAGGCATACTTTGTAACTTCGAGTCGTGATTGACTGCAGGGTGAGGTACCTGAGATGTTATTGTACCGTACAACCTTCTATGCAAATTCACAGTAACAAGTGTGAAAAGAAAAGGAAAAAAAAGCAACTTTCAACTTAAGACCTCCTACGCAATGAGGATCTGTCGGAAGATTTATGTGTTGGATAATCTTCTCCACGTGTTGTTCTCAATGGAGACAAAACATCAGATCACGTTTCTATTACAGTGGAAGTTTTCATTAATATTTCTTTCGAACCATTTGTTCGTTTTTAGAGACGTCATGTCCAAAATCGAATCCCTACATTCTTGCTGCAGCTTCAACTCTTCATCTCAGCGAAAGAAAAAGCGATGCTAAGATGTTGAGAGCAGAAAACAAGACACTTATGCAAGACGAGTACCGACAAAATAGAATGCAATGCATCTGCTACAGCGTAATTTAAAACCTATTTTTTTTAAAAACTAAAAAACATTTTTATACTTACAGTCAACAATGGTGAGCACATCTTGAGGATGGGTCAAGTATCTCGGATTGATGACCGGTGGATCATAAGGATCGGGTGACCTCAGTTTTATGTATCCTCTACTTTTTGGCCTCAGCAAGACAGGACAAAAGGTGTACGCGTCTCTGAAGGCATATGGCTTGTACACTTTTTCCCACATCTGAAGAAGAAAAGAAATCAATAATATAAAAGCAAGTTTATTAATCAGAATCAAGTTGTTTTTTTTTAAATGCAAGTATATGTGATACGTGCATTTTAACTTTATTTAAAATTTTTCTTCATATTTACTAGTATCATGCTTGTTAAGTGATTTTAAATATTTTTTGTAATTTTTACAAAATATACCTAATTAATTTTTTAAATAACCTTTAAAATTTACCGTAAAAAGTTATTTTTTAGAATATACAATAGTTTTGAAATTGTGTAATGTGTATCTATAAATAAGACAAACCCTAAAAAATTAACTCCAGCTGACTTTACACGAAATTTAGTAGTAAAAATGTCCTTAATTTTAACACAATCGGAAGGTATGACATAGAAAATAAGTCAAACTTATTATATCGCTTATATTATGCGGATTGCTTAATACGATTTATATAGAAATAAATAAAATTTTCAGAATATTTTTCCATATTTCATTATTTTAAGGAATACATAAATTAGGCATATTGTATTGGCATATTAGGCATATTGCAAAATTAAATTTTAAGAGCATGTATTTAGAGCATAAAGCTCAAAATAAATTTTAACAATGTGTTCTTAATCCATAGTAATTCTGAGAGTAAATTTAAATAAACTTCATTGCCTTGTTATTATCATTATAAAATAAAACATAAAATCTGCCATATCAGCTAAGAAAACAGTTCGTTCATTAAATGAGATAATTATAAGTTTTCTTAAATGAAGTATAGTTGTTGCGCATTAATAGAAATTATTTTATTTATTAAGTGCTGCTAATTGTTCTTCTTGAGTAAAGTAATAATAAGGAACAAAATCCTTGCTTTTCTATTCTTTGGAAAATATTAAAGATCATAATCCTGTTTTATTTACAGTTTCACTCATTATTTTCCTCCTCTTACAGTAAATTGGGTTTAATATGAGAACTCATTTAGCTTTTGTAAAATAAATAACATTAGAAAAAGTAAACTTTTCTAAATGGAGTTTTAAGATTCATTTATAAAGAGTATTTTTTTAATAAAAAAGTAAAGAGTATATCATTAAGGCATTTTTTTTAAAAGTAAAAACAATGAAGTTATAAACGAGTAGTTGAAAATGAAGTTCTTTCACAAATATATTATTCACAAGAAATTATTATGATTCTAGGGTGCATAAATTTAAGAAAGTAATGAAGGAAAAAAATCGTCCAAATGAAAAATGTTGGAAGTGAAAATTTTGTTGCTCCTATAAAATATTTAATACTTACACGTAAATCACAAGTGATAACATTATACTTATCATTTCTTAAGCCAGCGTTTCTCAAACTGTGGGACACACCACCTAGGGGGGCGTGATAACCCTACAAGAGGGGGGGGGGGGAGCAAGCATTTCGAAAATAAAAGGTTTTAAAAAATTAATTTACTGGAACGAAGTAAGCAAAATACTTTCTGACACATAAAAAAATATGCATTTATACTGAACTACGTTGTTTACGGGAGTTTTCGCACGAAAAGTAAACCATGGGTAGGTCTCGTCTAGGTGAGCTTTAAATTTTCTAAGCGCTAAAGGGGGCCTCCCTGTGGCCCGAGGAAAAACGATTTTTCTTTTTGCAGACTTTTCAAAGCTTCAAAAATTAATTTAAAAAAAGTTACCGACCTATTTTCTAGTAAGACCCCTCGCTTTCTGAGGAGAAGAGAAGAGAGAGAGAATTTAAAGTGTGTGTTCTTCCTTCTCTATTAATTTTTTCATCCCGAATGCATTTTTGCAAAAGTTACGAGAATAAAAAAAAAAAAACGTTTTTTTGAAGGAATATCGAAAACCCGTCAAAGACTCAAAACTCAATAGAACAAAAATTTTAAAATTTTTTTTACAAAAAGCCCCTATTTTTGTGAGGAATTTTAATTTTCTCAATTTTCATTAAAGCTTTTGCTTCTATGGTTTATGGTTTAAAAGTTACGAGCAGAAAACAAACGTTTTACGTGGGAATTTCGAAAAATGGCAAAAGACAGAAAAATGAATAAAAAAGAAACCGCCAAATTGTTTTTGACAAAAAGTACCTAGTTTTGTAAGGAATTCGAAGGTCTTTCTTCGGAATCCAATTTTATCAAAATAGAGCCCTATTTACGAATGGTAGTTGGAAAAAAAAACTTTTTTCACTTGACCTCGGAAAAAGGTTAAAGTTTCAAAAATTCATAAATAGAAAAGTTAGCAATGGATTTTAACCAACGTCCCCTCTTTCGGCGAGGAATTTTAAACTCTTCAATTAACTGAAACATTTTCTTAAATATATTTATTTTTTAAAAAGTTATTAAAAGAAAAAAAAAACCTTTTTAAGCTAGAATTTCGAAAATTTGTCAGTCTCGAAAACGAATAAAAACAAATATTTCAAACTTTTTTTTCAAGCAGAAAATCTTTTTTCTTAGGAATGTTGAGGTCTATGTTAGTTTTCGTAATTACATTTTTTTTTTTTTGAGAGTTATCGAAAGAAATGAAAAAAAGAAAAAGTCCGAAAGCGAAAAGAACCCTATAAAATGCAAAATTAAAGTTTAAATAAACAAAGAATGGCGTCATTCAACACGTCACAGCCGTCGAACAATTATCCGCTCCATCCGTACTGTTTGGCAAGTACGCCCGATCTGACAGTATCGAGTTATAGGTAAAAAGTAAATTCCACAGGTGCGAATTCGGAATACATTTTCGGAAAGGTCTCGTAGAGTTCATCAAAGTGCAATACTCTTAAAAATTCTAGCCCTCGTGGGTCGAAGCCTCTAAAATTACGGGGCCCGTTTCCTCCGAAAGCGAATATCTTCTTTAAAATCAAACCTGTAATAGAATCCTAACAGGGGAACATTAGTCTCTATTTTCAAAGCAATGGCGCAATTTAGGGCTTCGGGGGCCCTCAAAGTATCAAGTGACGTCATTTCGAATTGCAGTTTCTTTTGAAGCGAAAAAACAAACGAACTATTAACACTATCTACAAAATATTTACTTTTTCGGAAAGGTTTCATGAAGTTCTTCAAAGTGCAATAAAATTCTAAGTCCTCGCCACCCAGGGTGGCCCTCTGCGGGGTGGGGATCGTAAAATTACGGAGCCCCGTAACACTGAAATTTATTTGAATATCCTCTTGAAATTTTAATATGTGATAGAAATCTTAAGGTGAACTCATGTCTCAATTTTCAAAGCAATGGCGCAATTTGGAGCCCCAAAAGAGCACAAAATAAGAAGAAAAAAAAAAGAGAAATTAATAAAAAACAGTTGCGGAAATTTCCGAAATCGAACCTCGAATTCATGTTCAGTGCTTTCTAATGAACCCAGGACCGCAGTTATGTGGAAAAAGCACTTTGACGGATGAAGTTATTCGAAAAAAAACGCAATTATTTTACGGGGGCATTTTTTGTTTAAAAATAACATTTTCGGGGCTCGTAATTCCTAAACAGAAAGGCCGATCGACAAAGGCAATACAGATTCAGAAAGGTCTCGCCAAGTACATCAAGAATTTATAACGTTTTACGTTCCAGTCATGAAGGCGCCCCCCCCCCCCCCAGAAGGGAGGACCCTAATCAGCCGAGGGGGGCTCCGGCAACTTGAGAGTTTACGGGAGTTTTCGATAATATAAAAGACCCACGGGTAAGTCCTATCAAGGTGAGCTCATGATTCCATTTTCAAAACCCTCGGTCTATTAGGGGGTCCCCTGCGATCCTCGAAAAATTGGGGGTTTTACTTTTTTCAAACGCTTGTAACTTCCGAACTATTCAAAATGTTTAAGAAAGCTATACTTTTTCGGAGAGGTATCGGAGAGTTCTTTAAAGGGCAATACTTAAACAAATTCTAGCCCCCGAGGGAGGCCCCCATGGTGCGAAGCCTCTAAAATTACGGGACCTGTTTACTCTGAAACTTACCCGAATATCTTCTTCAAAATTGAACTTATAATAGAACCCTAACAGAGAAACATTAGTCTCAGATTTCAAAGCGATGGTGCAATTTAGGGTCTTCGGGGGCCCTCAAAGCATCTCGTGACGTCATTTCGAATCACAATTTTTTTTTTGAAGACGAAAAACAATTAAACTAGTAACACTATTTACAAAAGTTATACATTTTCGGAAAGGTCTTATAGAGTTCTTCAAAGTGCAATAAAACTCTAAATTCTAGCTCCCGAGGGAGACCACGTGCGGGGTTGGGACCCTAAAATTACGGGGCCCCGTAACTCCGAAATTTATTAGAATATCCTTTTTTGAAATTTTAATATGTGATAGAATTTTCACAATGAAACTCTTGGTTGAATTTTCAAAGAGATGGCGCAATTTGAGGCCCCAGGAGCCCCCGAAATAAGAAGAATAAAAAAGATCAATAAAAAAAATTACGGGAATTTCCGCAATCGAACCTCGAATTCATGTTCAGCACTCTCTAACGAACCTAGTACCGTGGTTTTGTGAAAAAAACACTTTCCTGGACGAAGTTATT
>BMAV01011392.1:617633-713845 GCA_019973955.1 Trichonephila inaurata madagascariensis | reverse complement strand
TCGGTTCAGTTCCGGTTTCTGTACCGATAAAAAAACGGTTTTCGGTTCAGTTCCTAATTAATAATTTTATTTTGAATACATTCTTATCTTAAATCCTCTATACTTCTTCATTCGATTGAATTAAGTCTGCCTTCTACAAGTAGTTTCGAGTGGAACTGAAACATAAAAGTACTAGTAAGCATCAAAACAGGAGAAATGTACATTTAACGATGATAATTATATGGTTGAAATTAAATTAGAAAATACCGATAAGTTGGTTATAGTAACAAAATGACTGAAGATATAGCGAACCGAAATAAACCGCTATTTTTTTTCGGTTCGGTTCCGGTTTTAGTTCCGATCAAAATAACGGTTTTTTTCCGGTTTTCGGTTCAGTTTGAAGCCTGCATATGACATTAGTTATGAATGTCTTACTTCTTACAAGTACAAATAATTGGAAATGGTATCTATTTGTAAAGTTATAAACTTACTTCTCGACTTTGTCCGTGAACACGTTGGAATGTTTGACCACCGTCCGAAGCTGGGGATCCAGATAGAAAATGAATTTCGACATCCGGATAATCTTCGGACTTGTTGGCATATTTTGTGTTGATAAAACCAAGTCCTTCGACACCTCCGAGTACAGTTAAAGGACCTGAAAGAACAAATAGTAAATTATTTTAGAGGAGAGTGTGCTAAGAATTTTATTAATTTATTAGATTTGTAGGATATTCAATGCACATATTTTTCAATGTGTGTTTATGTCACATAAAAGTTGATTCGAAAAAGAATTATATCTTTTGAGGTTACTAAAGTTATCTTTCTGTTTTCCCGTAATCATTTAGATTGTTAATTAAATTAAATTAAATCATTTAATTGTCCTTTGTGATCTTTAAATTTATAATAAGGTATAGACATTTTTTTATATATATTTAAACATAAAATAAAGAATTTTAAGCAGAGCCATTATTTGGGTGAAAAGCATTTTTCAGCCTCTTAATCCATTTTTTTCTAACAGCCATAATAAATACAATTTTTAACTGTGAAATACTAAAACAATCCAAATTACGCATCCCCTAGTACAGCGTTTCTCAAACAGTGGGGCGCGCCCCCTAGGAGGAAGGGATAACTTTGCGAAGGGGGCGCGAGCATATTGAAAAATCGAGAACAAAAAATTATTTTAAAAAGTATTAATTTACTGAAAGTAGACAAACAAAATACATTCTGACACAATAAAAAATAAAATGCATATTTACACTGATATAATACACTTATAAGTGTATCAGTACTGCACAATGAATTTTATAATTATTTAACAATACAAAGTTAAGAACAAGTTTAATAATTACCAGTGGCTCCATGGCCTTGTGTCATATATTAATATATATACAAAAATTAACACTTATCTTAATAATTTGTACGGGTTATAATTAATCTCTTAACTGCCGAGTAATAGTTACGCTATTCGCTCCCCAGCGCCACCGTTTTCCACGTAGGTACGCGCATACGATGTATGGGGGCGGAAAAAAAGGAATAAATAAGCAAATCCTCTAAAATAAGTAAATCCTTCTCAAATACTGTTAAGGTCCTTTTGTTGCTTTCTAAAGCCTATGGAATAATTTTATGAATGGCAGGTTACAGAAAAGATCATACTTTGGAGAGACATATATATATATACGTCCGGAGCAATTAACGCTTTGGCTGAGTGAGACGCTTATATATGCTGGTAGCACTTAATAGGTTAAATTCGTATTGTACCTTTAGCGTCAAAGTATAGTATTACTGAATCCAATGTATTTTTATTGCATGGAGGGGGGCGCGATGAAAGTTATGATTGATATTGGGTCACCCATATTGAAAGTTTGAGAAGCACTGCCCTAGTATGATTAGTTTTATTTTACAATAAACTAGATTTAATAATATTGTTGCTTTTAAGTATATAGTTTGAGTCGGAAAAAAGAAACACAATTTTTTTTTTCCTTAGAAAAATTATTGTAACAAGAAAAGTCATTCAAATGTGCAAAGGGACTTGACATAGGAAAAAAATATGAGATTTCTGTAATTATTATTATTTTTTTTGTTGTGATACATAAGTAGGCACAGCATATTTTGCATTCTAACAAGGAGATGACACGACTAAGGAAATTCATTTGGGATCGAGACTTGGCGTAATAGTAGTAATCCTCAATTATTCATGATTGGAACCCAACATACGTTTACCAACATGAGTCATTAAAATTTAAAAACATTTTATACTTACGTAATTTTTTTCCTTAACCCTCCAAGTGTGATCTGCACGTAAAATTCCGCCATTCCAGAGATGCCTTTTCTGCCTTCAAGCAAGATTCCCAAAAGCGGCCGTGCCGCATTCTTAAAAATACGGCTCAACCACTTTTGAGAACCCCACCTGAAAGCAAAAAAATATGTGCGGTGCATTTTTGAAGCATCTCCAGAATGGCAAGACATTAAGTGCAGACCGCTTAGAGGGTTAAAGCTAAAAACTCATTAAATATGAAAGCAAAGGAGATGGAATATGTTTCGTATGAGGAGAAAAATAAATTCATTGAAATAGGAGCGAGTAGAAGAGCAAAATATGCTGCTTTGTATAAGAATAATGAAGTTAGAATATTATGGTATTAATGAGGGAACATTTCTACCAGAAAATGTTAATGAAAATGGATCTCATTCCTTAGGATTATAGCAGAGACAGCTTTAAATTTATTTCATTAAATAAACTTTAAAATATCTTTGTGAAGCCATGACGAAAAAATTATTGCTTTGCTGAGAAGAGCCGAAATCATTGTAGCTTTCTAGAAGGTTTCTAGCCAGAATTTTCGAAGACATCTTCGTATTCCACAATTCAGAAATATTTTAGTGATATGAGATCCAATTGACTATAATATTTTCCTTCTTTTTAACGTGGCCTCTCAAAATACGAAACTTAATAACGTCCGTATTCTGTGACCCGAAAAATCTTTAGGTAGCAGATTTCATCAGGATAAAATGACTTAATTTTTTCGTCCTCATTGTTTTCCTCGAAAAACTTTTCAGAAACAAAATTGTGAAAAACTTTTCAAAGTTAAAAGATTTAACCCTATTTCATTTTATATCCGATTCCTTAACACAATGAAACTATTTTTAAGAGAGATATCTTGATGGGTATTTCCTTTTTTCCCCCACGACTTGAAGTTCGCATTGTATTTTTTCTATGGTTTGTAACTTAAAGGAATTTCACGTTTAAATTTGAGAACTAAAGATTAAAAACATGTCGCTGTATTCACTCATCAGGGGGGTATTAGACATTATTACATAACTTAGAAGTACGCATAAAAAAATATGTTTTTTTTTTAAAAAAAAAATAACATATTGTTTTTTAGTTTATTCTAAATTAAGCGTCTTAATATTCTATTCCATTTTCTTATTTAAATACATAATGATATTTAGCATCAAGCTATATTTGCAGAGAATCTTATTCTTTAAACTGAAGATTTCTTTTACATAAAAATGGTTCAATTCTTTTTATCCTTTTGTAGTGTATACATATTATCGAGCATAATCATCGACCTATTATCTGATAAACATAAAATTATTCTAAAAAAGAGACTCACAAACAAATTCCATATTTTTGTAAAAGGAAACTGATGATTCCCATTTCTTTGCATATAAATATAACCAAGGTTTATCACTGCATTTTGTAAAAATAAAAACTTTAATTTAAAAAAAAGTGATTTGTGGAAGTTTTAATTAGGGTTACCTCGCCCAACAGAGAGATATCGGATGATTTCTTTGAAAGTGAAAACTCTTGGTTGGACAATGGCCACGGGTTCATCCACTAAATAGTGTATTCCACCAGGGAATATGTGGTCCTGCAAATTGTATCCAACCGGCAAATCCTGTATCACAGGGATCTGGAAGGCAATAAGATAGCATTACTCGTTTATTAAATTTTTAAAAGTAACGATTTTTTACAAACAATTTTTTTGAAGTAAAGTTATCAATTTTTTTTTATTTACTCAAAGCTACTAGCCGATCCACAAAATATACTTCAATTTATTAAACTCATGTATATATGTGTGAGTGTGTGCATGTGTGAGTATACTAGCCATTACCCACCCGCTTCATTCTTTATTTCGTGATGATGTCTGACTGTATATCGTTTTAAATTACTTATGTTCGAGTCCTAGCATTAGGTTTTCGATTGTATTGAGAAGCAATTTCTTAAAGTCATCTTTTTTTATTTAAAAAAGACAGATATAATTATTTTTAACTTCCCTATAAGTGTCCATAAGTCGACTTTCGCAAAACTGATTTTTAGTGCATCTCTACTCAACAACAATAAAAAACAAGCTTATCAAATTTCAAGTATGTAGGCTTAATAAACTTTAAAATAGGGGAATTTCTTTTATCTATAGCGTCTTCGTATCCTCCCCCCGAACCCCATTAGAAGTCGATTTCCGCAAGGCTTGTTCTTGGTGAATCTCTACTCAACAAAAGAAATATGCACCCTAAATTTCAAGTGCGCAGATCTAATCGTTCAAAAACGGAAATTTATTATCTATAACAAACCCGTAATCCCTAAGCAAACCCACAAAGGGACCAATTTGTGCAAAAGTCGTTTTAAGCATATCTTACTTCGTAAAAGAAACATGTTTTCCTAATTTCAAGTCTGTGGGTCTAATAGTTCGGAAGATCTTGTGATCAGTAAGTGAGTCATATATGTTCTATACATAGTTTTCAATAAAAAAGAGTTTTGTTTTTCATTTAAATTAAGTGCGGCATTCGAAAAACCAAATGTATATATACATACATATATATATATATCACTTCTTTCTTTCTTCGGGAATATAATTCTGTTTTTATCCTTATTAAAAATTAAAGAGCTCTCAGACATAACATACCAGGTGTATGCAAACGAAATGAGACGATTGTTTTAAAAAAAGCACAATAAATTTGCGAAAACTGTTAATATTTCTTTATTCCAAATAATATCCATCGCTAGCTACATATATTTCCCATCTTTCGTGCAATTTGTGAATACCATTCCAAAAAAATGATCGGTCTTTTGAGGCCAGCCAGTCATCAAGCCAAGATTTGACGTTTTCGTAAGAAGTGAAGCGCTGGTCAGCCAATGCGTGTCCCAATGATGCAAATAGGTGGTAATCGGAAGGAGCCAAGTCTGGCGAATAAGGCGCATGCGCTAAGGGCTCCCAGCCGAGCGCCTTAACGATGTCCTTAGTTGGTTTAGCACGGTGGCTAGGTGCGTTGTCATCAAGGAAAATCACTATGTGCTGCCGTTTCTTGTATTGCTCGCGTTTTTCTAGTATAGCATCGTTCAAATTAAGTAATTGTTGCTTGTAGCGATCAGTATTAACGGTTTCGCTGGGTTTGAGAAGCTCATAATAGATTGGTCCCTCCTGATCCCAGAAAATACACAGCATTGTCTTGCGGCCGAAGCGATTCGGCCTTGTGGTCGATTTGGACGGCTTTCCGGGGTTAACATATGATCGATTACGCTTGGGATTCTCAAAATAAATCCAAGTTTCATCGCCAGTCACAATACGATGGAGATATGACTTGCGTTTGTAGCGGGCAAGGAACATTTCGCACACGAGTTTTCGGTTTTCCTGCTGACGGTCCGTTAGCTCGTGTGGTACCCATCTACCGACCTTTATTATCTTGCCCATTACTTTGAGACGACGGGAAACAATGCTCTGGTCAACATTTAATTATTCTGCAAGATGTTCTTGCGTTTGGCCATCATCTTCATCGAGTAATGCTTGCAAATCAGCATCTTCAAATTGTTTTGCTGGTCTGCCACGATCCTCGTTTCTCACATTGAAATCACCATTTTGAAACTTTTCAAATCACATGTAGCATTGCGCACGGCTCAGAGCATTGCCACCGTATGTTTCTACAAGCATTTGATGCGATTCGGCAGCATTTTTCCTCAGATGGTAACAAAAAATTAATGCTGTCCGCAAATCGAGGTCGGAAGGCTTTAAATTCGGCATTTTCAAAACAGTAAAAAAAAATACAATGCACGCTGAAACTCGTCCAAATGTAAACTAAACATGGGTATCAAAGGTCAAACTATAAAAAAATCACGTGTCACGGTTTCGTATTGTTTGCATATATGCATGGCGACATCTGTTAGCAATCGTCTCATTTGATATGCATACACCTGGTATATTAACCCTTTATCTACCGCATTATGATTTACTGCAGTTTTTTTCATATAATATTTTTTTCGGATCACTACATTGAAAATTAAAGGATATACATAAACAAAATACTCAACTTTGGGAAATTTAATCCGTTAGACCTAATTAATTAATTAAAGATATTCTACTGTAAAATTAATTATATACACTGTTCGCTTAAAAAAATAGTCAAATCGTTTTCTCAGGTCTTCATTAACATACAAAAAAAATAAAACACTTAAATTTTAACATTAACTATTTTTTCGGGACAAAAATGATAATCTCCGCAATGCACTGTAAACGCTATTTCTGCTTTTTAAAACTATACGTCTTCCCCTTCTAAAATACTCATCATAGAACCCGTGCTGTCATATATCTTAGAAGAGTGGATTTAAAAGAATATTCCTGCTAAGTATCGTTAGAGTATTCGTAAAAATGTTTATTCTGTGTAATTTTAAAGTAAGTGGGGTACTTATAAGTACCATCGGTAGATAAAGGATTAAAAAACAAGCCATATATTATACCCGCTTCTTTTTCCCAAAGATACATAAAATACTGTCCCGTAATTTATTTTTCGTTCTGCCAAGAGATATTTTATTCTAAAATCTTTGGAGAAGCAAAAATCCGCGAAAGGACTTCTATACTCGCACCACCAGTCACTGGACCTCTACGCCCCCTAAGGACGAAATGAAATTCAAATATCATCTTAGATTTTCTCTGTCTTTAGTCTTTCTCCATATACTGTAGCAATATTTAGAGACACTTTGACTTAACATTACCATACACATTAGTGTGAGGTCTAATTGGCACCTGCATTCACTCGTAACAGAATTCGTATTTCATTGCCACACACAAAACGGAAGTAGAAAACGTTTCTCTTCAACACGTTAAACTTCGTGGACATAACTTTCCTGCGAGAGCCCATCAAGTTGACGTTTGACGCTACAATACACATTATTTATCAGGTCATGTTTCTATTTGTGTGGTGGCGTATTTTTCCTTGGGCGTCAAAAGTTAGAAACGCGGACGCATTTGTTTTAGTTTTCTTTCTTAACACCTCGCGAGTGCTAAAATTATCTCTGTCTATGGGTGATTAAAAAGGAAGTTTTAAAAGAAATAAAACAAAAGCTCATTTCTTTTGTTGCAGTCGTGCTGCCGTGAGAATCCAATAACAAATTAACGTCGTTCATTGAAAATTGTTAAGGTAATTTTTTGCAATGAAACGGTTATTTCGAAACTGTGTATTTTGAGCTAGTTTCTCGAGAATTCTTAAATTATTTGCCTATGAGTAATTAGTTTCAATTTATTTTATGAACTTTTCGAATATTTTGGTCATGTGTCTGACTCAAGTGGATTTGTTGAAATAATGATTTATATTGTCTTCTTATATAAATTGTGCAAAATGATTTCTACTGAAGTTTGAAGAATATTTTCCTTTAGTGGAAAGTTATAGACATTGTTTAAAGGAATATGTATTTTATTTCTATTAGGGAAAATTATTGTGTTAATTTTCTTTTTTGATTTTGAGGATTGCATCATCTAAGATATAATTAATTCTCATTATATTCACTTTAAGAATCGTTCTATGTATAAACTGTTCTTGATTTTTATAAATTTTTCTAACCTATTTACTAAAATTCAAAATAAGGTAAAGCTTATTTTAAAAAAAAACAGCTTACATAGAATTTTTAGTACTATCAAATTTTGGTCGTATTCATTCTATCAACTTAATTATCCATTTTTCATTCCAAATACATACTTTTACACACACTCACACAACTTAAAGTTCATCTCCCAATGGGATCGATTCAAGACAATCACGTGATAAATATAATCACGTTTTTCCCATTGAATTTAAAGCTGACATTAGACTTGTACTTTTTATATTCAGATACAACTTTGGATTTTATAATTAGGTGATGATATCCAAGTATTATGGTTCTTCAAAAGGTTTTCCAAAATAAAAATGCATAATTTCTCCCTGTGTATAATACTTGTAATTTTAAACCAAGTGTGTATTGCTTACCTAGATGCGTTAATTTTGTTAACAAAAAAGTAATTTTTAAAAGATAGTTGGCGTAAAAAGCAAAATCGGGGTATAGTCATTAATGTCTTAGGGTTTCTATACAAAAGTAGCCCCTCCCCCTGCAACTCTTTTTTTAGTTGACAGCATGTAGCATATCTTGTCAAACACTCCTACGAACAATAACTCGTAACAAATAAATGTGCGTGACTCACAATCTCTCCAATCAATGCACAAACCGACTGTCACCTTTCGTCTAAATGAGAAATGATGGCATATGGTGGTATGCTTCAGACAAGACAAGAACGATGCTTGGCGCGCGGACACGACATAATAATGGAGTCTTGTCACTATTGCATACAGTTTGGTATACATTGTTGGCATACAGTTTGAAATTCCCAGTTTTTCGGAGAATATGTCCGGGAATAACATTGGACGATTTAAATTATTTGGATCATTATCTTACTGAGGTCGAGACTAGCCCCCCTCCCTCAAAGCCTGGTTTCAGTTGGCCCATGCCTTAAAATTTCTTTGGCTACGATGAAGTGTTTTAACAGATAAGTTGGAAACGCGCGTGATTATGCCTTTATGTTGTTACTATGATCTGATATGTGTGTTGTATCGAGTCCATTAAATTAAATTATGAATTGCGTTATATATATATATATATATATATATATATATATATATATATATATATAAATAACTTCTTCTTTAATTACTTGAATTTTTTTTTATTAGAAAATGTTTCAGCAGCATGGCTACCAAAATGTCCTTGTTCTTCTTTATTCCCTTTGGAAAATGAAAGTAAATTACCCTATTTCTCATACCTGCTTAACGTTTTAGAAAATTTCAAATTTTAAGCGAGGTAATATGTACTCCTCCTATGCGCGCAATGTGTATGTGTAAGTTCACCTCCTTAGGGTATGACAAACATATGAGGAATATTTGTCACTGATTGCTGGTCATTGAGTACTTGCACTGATTACTGGTTACAACTGACTGATGATTGATCATTGATTACTGTTAAGTTTACTGTTTGTATAATTCAAACGCGACGTCTTTTAAACAATCTTGAAACCGAATAAATATTTCCTAAGCATCAAAACATTTAAAGCGTATCAAATTCCTTTTTTTCCCGAGTCTAAAATGCTCCCATTCGATGCAGTCTGGTACTTGGTATTATATTGTTAAATTTAACTAAAACTACGTACATCGAATTCAATTCTACAAAAGAACTTACCCCCATTTCTTCTAAGTGGTGCCTTGGTCCTATACCAGATAACATGAGCAGTTGTGGGCTGTTGATAGATCCACCCGAAACAATAATTTCCTTTCTTGCTTTGACGATGTACGTCATTTTCAAGCGATCAAATTCCACGGCTCTGGCACGCTTATGGCGATCTATGTGAATCTGGAAAAGAAAAGGAACTAGTTCATCTTTAAACGAACGACAAATAATAAAAATAATAATAATAATTTACGAACCATTTTTTTAAAATTTATATTATATAGTAAAATACAATTTTAGTTTTCTTTTTCTTCTTCAATGCCGTGGCAACCCCGGGAAGGCCTAAGCCTTGTCAAAAAATTTTCTCCAAGTTTTTTTTTTTTTTTTTTTGGGCCATGGTCTTCTAATAAGTCACTCTTAGGGTAGCGAAATCCTTTTCTAGGCAGTCAACCCGCCTGATTCGGGTTCACTGGAACAAGAACTTGGTCGACCCCTGGTTCTTGTTCCAGTGGGCTTGGCCAAGAACATTTTCTGTCTTGAACGTTCTTTGCTCATTCTAATGGTCCGCATATTTAGTTCTTTGCATTTTTATAAATATTTGACAACGTCCTGAGAAGGCACAGTTGAGATCTGAATCTGTGCTCCCCACTTGAGTTTCTCCAAAAATGGCTCTTAGGATCCGACACAGAGAGTATTTGTATCGTTTTGTATCATTGTCCATGTTTTTGATGGTTAAATGAGTATATGTCTAATTAATATATGAGTAGACACCCCACTTAGTAGGGTGGTTATGACACTCGGCTTGTAATCGAGTGGGCTCGGTTTCGAATCTCGAATAAGGTATGGATGTATCTTAGGGAAAACAAGTCCAACTCTTTTTCGCCTGAAATGGATTCCGGTCTGGAATGAAAAGCAGCGCATTCCTTCTATTCTATGCTGGGATCATCTTTTGTAATAAATGTCTTTCTGTGTTTGCACATTGTACGTTTCTGTTAATCTATCTCTCGTCTTTCGTATGCATCACAGGATGAAACACACGACAACAATATATGGGGAGTGAGTAAAGGTCTAATTTTTTCTAATAATGGTTCTAACAAATTGACAGAAATTGAATCTCATTGGATGCTTTATTAACCCTACTTTTTGAAGCTAGACGAGGACTGTTGGTGACGGACCTCAGAATTTTAAACCTCCATGAAGTGACGAAGAACGACCCTTTAGCTTTTACTCTACTTTCCAAACATCCACACCACTCTAATGAGATGAATTTTAGCTTCGACAGATTTAACCTTCATCCCCCCCCCTTCTACACGAAGGGTTCTAGGACTCAAACCCACGAGGGGCATAAAAATGTGTTTGTGTGTATGTTTTATCCAGTAGAAGTTTTTATAATCGAATACTGTTCGTTTTGGTTGAGGAGATGAGTAAAAAAAAAAAAAAAAACTCAAGAGTAAATCGAAACAAAACACCACCCTATTTTGTTTTTACTACTAAAAATAAATACCGAAATTAAAAATGGTAATTGGTCATTTTCACTGAACTAAAGCATGTTTTGTGCAATAATATTGTATACATTAATTACATAATAACATTTATTTATTACTTTTGTACGTATTTAATTTTATTCGTCTATCGTCAATTGTAACATTATTAAAGAAACCCATTACAAAAATTAATAAAACTATTGAAGTATTTTATCTCACATTTTGCGATTTGAATAAATTTTTTTGCAATATTCACAAACCAAACATACAAAATTTATAGTGAAAATTTTTGTCAAATAGTTAATAAATGCTTTGAAACTTTCAATAACTTTTTTAACCTTTTATATCTACAAGATTTCACAGTTATGAGTTACTTTTAATAAAACTTAACTTTATTGAGAAATGGCAAAGGGGTCTTAAAATTCTTTGCAAAAACCGTACAAAAAAAATCTCCCTTTAAAATTACAAATTTCAGAAAATATATATGTATATATATATATATATATATCAGTAATTAAGATAGATTCAATCTCAACTTTGACGAAGGGTTAGCTGTTGTAACATGTACATTCAGCAACAATGACTGACCTTGGTTGCATAAGCGTAGGTGACAATATCTAAGTTCTTTCTCTTTTTCACGGATTGCAGAAATGCTTTCGATGTACTACAACGGGCTCCTCTTCGGATCGTTCCTTGAGGAATCAGCACTCCTAAAAATAAAAAACAGAAACTTTCAATTTTTATATTGAAAATATATAAATGTCGATATTATCTAAATTTCCAGTTTTATCTTTATAAAATTGTATACAATGCTAATATGGTAATATTATCAATTAACTGATAAAGTGATGACCAACAAAGACATGAAATCATTTTCACGCATAAAATCAACTTTTAGACCAACCACTACAAGAAGAGCCCTGACTAAGAATTTCCAATTTTCGTATCATCATGTGGAGAAATGAATAACACTTTTTAAACTTGCCAACTGCAGAATTCGTGTATTCCTGACATTTAAAGATATTTTTGTTTCCTCTTTTGAAGATTTGTTGAGAAAAATTATAGCATAGGAAAGTGCGTTTTATATTGTAAAAGAAAATTGAGAAACTGAGTCGTTATTCTAATGTCAAAGACAATAGAAAAAGAAGCCACCTTACATGACTAAGCCAAAGTTTTTTTGCCTAAGGGTCGATACATGATCCTGTTTTCAAAGTGCCGGAGGAACTGTACAATATTTTGATTCAAGATATTTTGCGGAAATTATCTGCTTTTCAAAACTTTAATAATATTACTAATGTATCGATAATAATTTCGCCTGCAGATGAAATAATTTAAGTATAATATTGTTATTCATCAGGAAGATTTGAAAATATGTATCTGTAGGAAAGCTTTATTCCATTTCTTACACTTCTAGAATTACTTTATTTTGTTGTATGCTTTAACCCTTCCGCGACGGGTGTGTCATATATGCACCAGTCTCAAAGCCCCTTATCGGACGGCAAGGCGCTCTATGTACTTTTTCGTAGGGACAGGCAAACCTGTAGAACCTTTAAGAAACGCGATAAACCGAAGCATCAGCCGGCTGCTGGTGACATATGGGGACAATGCATATGTGACACCCTTGTTTTTGCAATGTTTTCCGTTGATCAGTACGTGTCTGTGAAAATGTTAAAAGACGAATGAAATAAAGAGTAGCCCAGCGTTCCCTTAAAAATAATTTCTTTGGGATTATCGTAAAAACGTTGCGAAAAATAAATAATTTTCAAATATTTACTAAAACTACTTTTTTATTATAAAAAGTGACTCTTATTTAACGTCCTTATTTTTTCTCATTAAATTCGAACTGTATTTAAAAAGCTTCAGCAGGCCGAGTGCTTATAAGTCTTGGAATCTACAAAGGAATGAACAATATGAAGGATTAATAAAAGAATTTATTTCAATAAAGAGCGGTCAAAAGAAGATTTCTCAGATGAACACAAGATTGAAGTATTTAAATTAATTTTGAAGAATTTTTTCTTAAATGCGAATGGGACTTGGTCTTGCTCTTCTTTTTCTTTAAAAAAATTCATATCTATATTTTTTTAGTGCGCATTTTGAATTTTAAGCTTCTATAGGAATTTTAGTTTTATAAAAAAATCTCTAATACTTTTTTTTGCTTCAAAATCCTTCCCTTGATAGGTTTGAAGTAGAGTGAAGTAATACAATCACTTCGAAAAAAATAACCATCCCTATACGAATTTTTCATTGAATAAGTAGGTAATAATTCCCTTAATTTTGATACGAGATTTTATAACATATTGGAAACTAATTATGAATGAAAGTGTTCAATATATGCAGCACGTTTAACTTAAAAAAACTCGACTGTACGGCAGTTTTTTTCCCTCTTTTTGTTCGCATATAATTAATATACGTTCATTTTAAAAATGATATTTTTGCTCCAGTAGTTCTTTTATTATTTTGTATTGCATACTTTGTTAGATTTTCATGCTGAGAGCTGCAATTTTCTTTTTACTTGAAGTACTTTGTGTTTTAAAAGTTGACACACAAAACAATTTGCTGATAATAAATCAAAATTCAGAGGAATTCATTTTCTTTTTTAAAAACATTTCATGCAACACTGATGAAAAAAAACAGAGAAACAAAGTTATTTTTGAAAAAGAGACAACTGTTACAATTTGTTTATTGCGTGATACATTAAGGAAAAATTATAAGCAATTTTGTTTTGAAACAAATTCAACATCATTTCGTAACTTAAATGATATTATTAACATATAATTTAAAATGCAAAAATAAAAAATTTGAGAGTTGTTGAAGTTGTGCAAATTCTTTTTATTTAAATTTGATTATATTATGCTTATTTCTAAGTAAAAACAATCTAGTGTAAATATACCACAGAAGACATTTTAAAATTAGATGTAAACAATAGAACAATATTTTTAAGTGGTTAGTTTATAAAAAATTTGGAATTTTCGGATTAAATTTTTTTTATAAGTACGTATAAGAATATATTCGAAGCTCTTTATTATTGTTAGTATTTAAACAATAATGGAATATTTTTATTTAATAAAAATTCATTGAATGCAAACAATGAACCAATATTAATATTTTTATAATATTGAAGAGAAAAAAAAGAGAAAATAATTTAGACAAAATAAACTTAACTTGTCTTCTACAATCAATTAATGTTAAAAAAAACTAATCTTTTTTTTAAAAAACGAATTACTTTTAAATTACGTAAACGAGGAAGAGGGAACAGTTCACTAGAGATTTTTTAAAAACAAAATTAGGTAACCAAGTTTACGGTAAATGATAAATTTGATTAAATTCAAGTCGTATAAAGCCTTTTGAAATACAAATTACATTATTAAGAAAAGAAAAAATTAACTTTTAATGATTATAACAAAATAAAAATTGTTATGAAAAGGCACACAGCGTTATTAATAACAGCTTCCCCATATATTTGGTTTCAATGCCGCAAAGAAGATTTTTGAGCTCGTATTTCATTCTTTGAGTTTCAGCGCTTTTGAGTTATGTGTCGAGGTGTAGTATAATTAATTATGTCGTAGCCATCATAATTTTGAATAACAGTCCTAATAGATTCAAGACTTGGCGACAAAGCTAGAGATCTTTGTCATCCAAGTATTATGGGCTAAACAACATAAGGGTCTTTCGTTGGGAACATCTAAGACTGCTTTGGATGGTGAAATTCAGACAATTAAAGCAGATTTGGCTCTTCTAAATGCTCGTCCTTCTCTTTCCGATCAGGCTGTCATTCTTTCACATTTTCAAGCTACAATTCTAGCCATTGCCAAGTGCTCCCAAGCCCCTAGTTCTAATCCGTAATGGAATGATCTGTATTAGAAGAGATGCGCGAAGAGAATATTAAACGATTGTCTTACAGTGAATCCCAGATGAGAAGGTTAAAAAAGGCTGGGTTTTCAATGGTAACCTGATGAGTAGGGTTTCTTTTCCGAGTTCCTGTGAAATCATAAGATTTCTGTACTTTTTCTATTCCCGGGATTTCTCGGGAATCGATAGTTTGATGAAAAGATGGTTTGTTTGGATACCAAAACACGCTGGAATAGTTTGTAGGCAATGCTTGAAAGATTTTTAGAAATAAAGTGAGAAATTTTAAAAACATTAATTGACATTAAAGAAGAACGAATGATGGCCAATGTAGAGTTTGAAACTGTGACTACAATTGTAGCAGGTTTAAAGAAAGTAAAAGTTAGCTTAGATAAATTATACAGTCGAAATGCAACTTTTCTAATTGCAAAAGATGTATTTTCTTTCGTTATTGGAAAATTGAAAGAACAAAATTCAGAATTTTCGAAAAATATGAAACATTCTCTAATACAAAGAATTAATGAGAAACGCAACTTTAATTTAATAGGATTAATACAATACCTAAATTTTGGATAAAATACGAAGCACCTGCAGTTAATGTTGATATTTCACGCTGCTTAGTAAAAATTGTTTAGTTAGATAAGCCCAAATGATAGAGAGAGAAAGAGAGAGACAAGGCTTTTCTGGGAAGAAGAGGAATCAATATCCAACTCTTCACACTCAAAAGAGAGCATGGAGATTTAAGAAAGAAAAAAAAAAAACGCTGACATTGGAAGAAAAATTAGAGAAAACAATTTACTTTGAAACAAAAGTTTTATATTGTTCAACCAGAAAAAGTACTAGCTTCAATAAAATCATGAAACAAGAGATGCAGTTGTTCGGCTCGACTGAAAATCCATCACCAAACATTATAAAACTATGTGAGGCTTTAAAAACAATTCCTCCAACACGTCAGTTGAAGTCGAGACAGCATTTTCTGCAGCCGGAGTGTTCGTCACAAAGATTAGAACTAGGCTGGGTGATAAAAGTATAAATTGCTTATGGTTTTTCTGAACTCCTATTTTAAAAATAAATAATCAATTTATTATATATTTTTTGTATTTTTCAGCTCATTATATAAATAAGTAATAATTTTGGAATTTATATGTATCCTTATTTTATACAATTATTATTGATTTTATTTAGAAATAACTTGTTTTTATTTTTTTTAAAATTTTGATGTATTTCCGGGAATGGAAAAACAAGGGAAATCAGAAACCCTACTGATTAGCTATAAGAACGCCTCATCAATGATCAGTCAAACACTGAAGAAAACGTATTCGTCATTACTAAAAGAACGGAAGAAAGAAAAATCGTGACAAATTTCATCCTTAATCTCCCCGATTTCCCAAGAAGTAGGGCTGCAGCTGCCTTTCGTCTCGCGACAAAGGATAGTTGTTTCTATGCACATCTTTGCCTGCTCTCAGTGGTGCAGCGATGTGAATGCTGATCATCTCCCCGATTGTTCAGCTCTTATGAAGAGCTGCATCTATTCCCGATACTGGGAGGTTCAACAGTTTAACTGCTTCCTTTTATGCGTTTCTCATGCTCTACTGCTTTATTCAGTTCCTGTGTTCGATGTATTTTTTTTTTATATTTTTGTTTCTTATTCGACATATTTTGTATTTTTGTATTCTTTTGATCTCTGTTCTGTGCAAGGATAATGTCTGTATCACCTGCTGCATTGGAAATAAAAAAACAACGTATGGGAGCGGCGATTCAATACAGGAATATGCCAGTAATTTAAATACTTTCCTTCCTTCCTCAGTGCCTCGACAGTCCTGGGTGGGCCTTGGCCTTTTCAAAAAGCGTTTTCCAGGCCAACCTTCTTCCTGCTAGTGTACTCCGATTCTTAGTTCTTAAAACTAGGAGATCTTTTTGTAGGCGATCAATCCATCTAAGTCTTTACCTGCTCTTTCTTCGTATGCCAATTGGTTGGGCATTGAAGACTTTTTTAGTGGTGCTGTCTTCGTCCACTCTGCCCATTTAATTCATTGTATTTTGATGAAGTTAACGATGTCAGATTCTTTATATGATTGATAGAGTCGAAATTTGATCTTCTTCGCCCGTTCCATCTTCCAAAATTCCTCCAAAAATAAATCTTAAAATTTTCCTTTCGTGGATATTTATCATGCTCCCATCTGCTCGAGACATGGACCAAGTTTCGCATGCATAAGTTAATACTGATCTTAAAATACTTTTATACAATAGAACCTTTGTTTTTCTTTTGATTAAATTCGATTTCATATATTTTCGTATTCCATTAAGACATTTTTTAGCCATAGTAATTCTCTTGGATTTCAGTAGTACAATCGTTTCTGTTGTTAATTTCCAAACCTAAATATAAGTGAAACTGTCAACAACTTCAAAATTATACTCTTCTATTTTAAAGTGGGAATTGTTAAAAAATGATTTAGTTCAAGGCATGTATTTGGTCTATTCTCATTGAATTTCAATCTCATCCTGAGGGTCTCTTTCTGTAAAGATAAGAAAGATGGTCTTAGTGAGGTGGGTGTTCGGTCAATGATATAATTAGATACTTTAAAATACCAAAATTGACGGGGGAATATTTTTATAAAAGCTCAAAATAAACTCATGTGAAAGAAATATTCAAAGGTGACTGAATTTTGCACTTAGGAAGAGTATTCAAAGAAGAAGGATTTTCATCTCGTAATTTTCAATACAATATCAATCGATTTGAGAGCAATACGAAAGTTTGTCAAAACTGAATAATTTCATTAAAAAAACCACATTCTGTAACAGCATTGACAATACAATAAAAACAATAGTCCTTTCTTTCTACTTTAAATTTATTAAGGGTTGTGTCAAGTTCTCGGTTGAAACATGAGGTCAACATTGTCAGAAAAATTTCAGAGTCGGTGAGAAAACCCAATGTTCCATTTCAAAAAAGAAATACAATGCGCGGTTTTCGAACACTGTACTCGCAAAACAACAAATTGTTCTGTGTTGCACAAAGGATACGCTGCGGGGGACACCCATTGAAGAGAAATCTGAGGCGAACTTCCTGAAACATCTGACACACCTTTCAAATCAGTACTAACAACACAGATGGGGGAAAAAATGTTATTTTTATAGTGTTCATTTCGTTCGAAATTAATAAGTTCCCCCTATCAGTTTAAGGTCATTCGTTTGCACTTGATTCACTAACGACATTCAGATAAAAGATGCGACTGTGAGATGAACTCCTGACACAATACATGTAAATGCTAGTGGCAGGTGACTTAAATAATTGAAAATGTTATTTCTAGGTGAAACTGGAATGAACAATATCGAAAAAAAAGAAAATATTGTTTAACTGAATGCATAATTTTAAAGGTCGTGAATATAAGAAATAATTCTTCAGAAATTTATAAAAATCTGAAAAGTATATAAAAATTTTAAAGCACTTGTTAATTACAAATTTCATGATAGTTTTACTCAAAGATCACATTCATTCGTGATGTGTCGTACCATAAATATATAAGTATTGGATTCCATTGAGCAGTGGTTCTTAAACTTTCGATTGCCACGGCCCCCCTCTATGCATTTGCCTGACATCACGGCCCCACAAGACTTTGCACACATCTTCCTCAACTGATATTCCTGATCGAAATATATGAACTGGTAGGTTTTTTTCAGTGGGTGGCAATTTAATGATCTAGTCCACGATGGGGCACATCTTTGAATTTTTACACGAGGTCTTTTAGAGTCTTTAAAAGAGAAAAATCTTAACGTGTTACATAAGAGACTTGGGACTCCCTAGAAAGGCGCTGGGTACCTCCAGGGTTTCGTGTGAAGAAGTTTAAGGACCGTGCCATAGATTTAAAAAAATGTTTCCGTTAGATTAATCTGTACTTACACTTATCACACTTGGCAATATGATCAAACACACATGCTAAACTAATTATTTAACTATTTCGTATTATTATTTGACATTCTGTATAAAAATACAGATAGAGTTATAATCAAATACGAAACAATTTCAAAATGGGGGAAATGTTTCCCTTAGCCGTGACACTTCCTTGAGAAATCTTTCCCACGGACCAAGGTTTCAAAGGTAAATTCCTATTGTGCATTTCGGAAGCAAATATGTAGAGCCTACAATGAATGAGCATCAGCTGTGGAATGAGAGTGTTAAGGCTCTCCATCAGAGCGCGACTTCTCTTGAGCAGACTCACCCGTTTGCTGTGGACCGTTGATGTCGACGTTCGGGTAGCCCAGGTGCATACCGGCTTCCACGAATGCAAAGGCCAAGGGCGTCGCATAGGAAGGTGACGTCACGGTCAGGTAGCCTCCAGTGGCGTGGTAACCTGGAGGGAAAACAACACGAATCAAAGGAATTTCATGTTTTCCTCAAAAAGTCTCAGTAACAGAAATCGAAATGAAATATAGAAGGATTAACGTTCATTATTGCATGATTAGTACAGTATTAATCTTGATTTCTTAAAAAAATTTTAATGGGAATATCCCGTGAATGATTTAATGAGAATTTTAAGAGTGAGTGAGTGTAGGGTTTTATGGTGCAAGAGCCAATTTTGGTTATGCTGCGCCAAACATTTGTTAAAAAAAATTCAAAATATTTTATAAGATATTTAAAAATAGTGACAATACAGTTTTAAAAAGGTAAAATTTCAAATCATATAAAACCATTTTAAATTAAAAAAAAAAAAAGCAAACACGACAGAAAAGATATAAAAATAAAAGCATTAAAAAAAACTAGTGAAAAATTTTAATTTAAAAAAAGTTTAAGCAGTTCATGTTAAAAAAATTAGCTCCTACTTTTTTTGAAACGCGTTGGACTTAACGTGCGTATATTAGATTGGTGGGGGAAATTTCCCATCAAGTTTGACAAGTATTAAGCAAAAGTCATTTTCTGTTTTTCGTTGGTGTTAATAGTAACATTCCTCTCCAATATTGTTTCCCGTCTATTTCAACGAGAGCGGGATTCGGTTCAAGTTCCTCCTTCTCCACATCATACATTATCAAGTCTTCTTCCTCTGTCGCATAATCTATAGTTGCAGATTTTCTGAGCTTATGTGGTGTCATTTTTATTTCGATTTCTGCTTTTTGTATTTTTGTGCGTTTTTTCCTATTTTTGAAATTCTGTTTTACAATCTGTGGGATTTTAGAAGGTTCGCTATTGAATGTAGTAGCGGCCGACTTAGTTAAGGGAACTGAATGTTGAACTTCAGTTGACAGAGCGGCAAATTTATTAGAAGTTGTAAGAGGGTGGGTTTCAGTTTTTAAAGATGTAGCAGAAGTATTCAGGTCAGGGGAAGTAGTAGTAGTGGGAATGGGTGTATTGGTAACAAAGACCCACTTTGTACTGTTGGTATTATTGCAGATGTGAAAGGAAAAGTATATGTGATTGAGTGGATGAAGATGACGTGGAGACTGTGTAGACACTGAAGACGAGGTACTTGGTATCGGATTTGTAGAAGATACGGGTTTCAAACATTGTAAAGGTGGGCAGATTATGTTTGTTATGTTTAGATCTGTTTGGGTAGTTGTGGATATAGTTGAGGGTTTAGTAGCCTGAGCATACATTTAAGTTAACTGAGGAAATATTAATTTGCGTGCTTCAAAATAAGATATGTTTTTATTGGTTTTAATTTCTTGTATTTGTTTTTCAGTTTTCCATTTTGGGCAAAGTTTGGAATCGGCGGAATGAAGCTGTGAACAGTTAATGCATTTTGATTCTAGGGTATAATCTGTAGAAGAATGCCCTACAGATGCACACCTATAGCATGCTAGTTGTCCCCTGCAGGAAGTTTGAGAGTGTCCGAACCTCTCTGGCACTTAAAACAGTGCAGAGGATTCGGAATATATGGACGTATCTTACAATTCAGGTATACGGCTTTAATTGTTGTGGGCAATTAAGGAGTATTGAAAGTTATTATTAAATGTTTTGTCAGAATAATTGTTGAATCTTTTTTTATTGTTATTCTTCTGACCTGAATAACAGCCTGACCAGAAAATTCATGAAGGATTTCCGCATCAGGGGTTGTCGACAGATCAGGCTCGGAAATGACACCACGGCAAGTGTTTAGTGATTTATGAGGAGATATGGATACTGGTGAATCAAGAAAAGTTTTCGCGAGGAGAAAAGACTTTGTTTGTAGGGCAGATATAGTTTCGATAAGAAGATCCCCGGAACGTAAGCGTTTCACAGATTTCGGTTCACCTCCTATTGCAATCAGAGCTTTTTGAATGGCAAATGGCGATTTCAGGGACATGGCATTATTAGGTAAGGATAAAACTAAAAATCGTGCATGTGTAGCAGTTTCGTCTATGTTAATTTGGGGTAAATTAAGGCCTTTACCCGGGCACAGCTGCATTAGATCCATAAGTACGCGTACATAACTTCATCCTGGCGTGCCTCCACCTACCACGAAGTCCAACAAGGGAGGCAGTGTGCCGGTCATCTGGCAAAAATCAGGCATGACGTTTACCTGGAGTACACCCAGAATATAATGCTACAGCATCAGGGCGAGGATCCAACGGGTAAACCCGCCACCCTTTATCTGCAGCACTAACCCTATAGCAGTGTCTCTTCGGGGACACCAAAGAGAGGTACCACCAGCCGATTGACAGGAGCGGGCTCACTCCTGCCCCCCGTCTACAGTGAAGCGTGGGCCAAAGGGAACGCAGAGGTATCCCTAGGCCATCAATCTCCTCTATACTGGAGAAGCGTGGGCAAAGGGAACGCAAAGGATCCCCAGAACACCATTTTCCTCCTTAAGGGACGCCACACGTCAAACATGCGGGTTAAAAACCAACGGTGTTAGTCGAAAACAAATAAAGCAACATAATCAAAGTATTTAAAGAAATATACGAAAAAGAAACTAAATTAACGCAAAAGAAATTGTGAACCAAAATATGTTAATAATAAGTAGTACAACGATTTAATCAATGTACATCTTAAATAACATTGGTTTGTGGTCTCGACGTGAAAAGAAGAAAAGGGAAATTTGAATGGCAAGAAGGAGGGCCAAAAATAGAGACGGATCACTAGGGTACCCCGGGTTTGTGATTCCCGTACTCACCTAAAGAAGGTGAGCCCCCTGAGGGGGAGAATTTTAAGAAGAATACTTTCTGTAAAAGTAACTTTTTTTGTCCATTATTCAATTACAAATGAGAAGAGATAAGAAACATGAAAATGGCACACATGTATAATTATAAACTACTTTGAGTAAAAGTGTACGCACTTTCCACTCATCCAATTTGTTGTGAGCAAGTGAGAGAGCTTTTTACCTTAAATTTTAAGAGTGCGTTTGGACAATAAAAACAAATTTAAAAACTTCTAGTTGCCATTTCTTACTATCAGAATACGACAGTTTGATCATATCGTATGAATATGATATTTCTTCAGATATATTTCCGCAGAAGAATACTCTATAATCTTCGAGTATTTTGCCACTTTTTTTCCAAGGGTTTCTTATGTCTCCTCGTTTCAGATGAAATTGTCTTAGAGCAACACCTGGAAATTGTAATTTTGATCCATGGTCGAGTCTAAAGGACAAAACATGATCCGGTAACTCACTTATGATATCATATAATACTTGAGGGCCATTAGAATTAGTTTAATGAACGAGAAGCAGCCTCAATAATTCCGAAATAAGGATTCGGCCTTTTTACTTTGACTGGAAATGGTAATTTGTTGAAATTATTTTCATTCATTTAGTACTTTAAGAACTTAAACAATCGTATTAAAACTAATTATTAATAATTGTTATATACTTTTAGCTTTTAGAAACCATGATTCCTACTAGAAATCCCCTCACGGTATATGAAATGGATATGATTAAACAATTAAGTATACTGAACCAATATAAAATCCCTCTTATCAATGAATGCAGGTGTTGTAGCATACCCACGTAATCAAAATAAAAGATTACTCTCCTCTAATTAGCAGCAGTGAAGCAACAAGAAAGTGTAGAATTAACTTTACAAAATGGCTCTTTTTTTATTTTAAGTATTGAATGCTTCTTTATAAGTACAATAAATCTTCTAATAGTTATGACGCGTGCGCGAATGAAAGAGAATGCATCAAAGACAATGCTACAAAGTTCACTAGGCTAGAATTGATTGGCGCGTTGATTTGTTACTTGAGCCCCGAGGTAACATTTCTAAACAAAACAGAAGAAAGGTAAAGTAACAGGAAAAATGAAACAAATAACAAGTAATAGAAAAGTCAATTTCTACATAGGTCAACAAAGAAAATTTTTATTTTAGTTACTTTTTAATAAATAATTACAATTAATGTAAATATGTATATACATATGACAGAATTACAATATGAAGTGGCAAAATAGAAAGCGATTTTCCTTTCTATATAGGGTGTGGCCTATTTTTTGTTTTTTTGTTACCATTTATTAATTCATAAATCACATTCTCAAAAATTAGGCCACCTCAGGTAGGATTCGAACCCACGACCTTTGGATCAGAAGTCCAAAACGCTATCCATTGCTCTGTAGGGACAGAACAAGCGGCTTTCCTTTTTATATAGGGTGCTGGACTATTATTTTTGTTTCTTACTATTTATTCATTAATTAAATTTAATTAATGAATTGATATTTGAAAAAACTATATTAACATCAAGTGCCATCCACAACAAGTTAAAAAAATGTATTTGAACTTGAGTGGATGAATAAAGAGTATTTCATTAACGACTGAAAATTTGAACAAGATATATAGGGAGAGTGTGAACCAATAGTAAGAATTAAATAAAAAGGCGAATTAAGTAGGACTTCGAGAAATAAATCTGGCTTAAAAAAAGGTAATGGGATCTTTGTTATTTTTTGTGCATTTGGAATAAGAGGTGCTCTAATCATTTATTATTATTATTCTGATACTACGTTTTTTTTTTGTTTTTTTTTTTTTTTGCAGTTTCACATTGCATTGTTTATTGCGTTGCTTGTCGATTGCTCTTGGTTTGAATATTATTTGCAGCAGTGATAAACACAGGATTCATGGCTGTGAATTTGTGGCCGGAGCAACTTCAGTCGAATCGTGTTGTCACTAAACCGACCCCGTAGTGGCATATACAAGTTAAATTTGTCTGATTTAAGGTTCTAATGTTAGTGGAAAGTGAAAATTGAGAGAGTAAGTTCCACCTCAAGTGTTGTTGCTTGATTATGTTTCAAAATTTAAGAATCTGTTTCTTTTATTCCTAGTGTTGCTTCTAAGTGAGACGTTAACAAATCAATCAAATATTGTTTATATTAATATGAATGAAATGAAATATTTTTATGACAAAAAGTGGAACTATAACTTATAAACACAGTAAAATAACAAATGAAAGGTTTTACAATTTTAAAAACTATTTTTTTAAATCACAATAAAATCTTAATTTGGTCTCCAACTTTGGCAGGGGGAAAAACAAAGTGGCGCCAAATTACACCAATATCATCCTTTTTCTGTATTGGATTCTCGAGTTCAGTCACAACAGCTACTATAGTATGCACCATGTTGGCGATAAATGAAGGGCTTAGTTTGAATAGAATTCAATCAAAATTAATTCAATAAAGTACATAGTAACCGATTTTTTAAATTAACCATTTCGTATTAAGTTTCCGTTTAATCAACTATTCTATAATCCTATAAAAAAAGATTTTTATTTTTATTAGCTGGTAATGCTCATATGCTTACGCTGATTTCTATACTGAGATGGAGAATAACCCATAAATAATCAATGCGAACAATTAGAGAATGTGCCTGGAAAATGCTACTTTCTATCAGTAGAACTCATATGGATAAGCATCCAAGTAGTCCAAGTATAATGAATCATAAAACTATTTCAAAAAAAAAAAAAAAATTAGCAAAAGCTTTTAAATCAGATTAAAAAAATGCAATCGATTTGAGTGATTCACTAAATTCAACTAATTAACTTTTGGTATTTGGCATTTTGGAATAGCGCGCTATGAGTTGTTGTGTCTTACAATAATACATTATTCATATTACAGTACCGTGGTATCTACTGTAACTAGAACGTATCATTTTATGTATAAATTAATTGGTACGCTTGAAAAGATATCTAATCAAGCAGATGATAGAAACTGAACAGTTTTTTTAATCATATGATTAGTACGGAATGTGTCGTTTCTTTTCTCTTTTCCCTTCTCATTGACTTTTAGCATTCGATCTTTCAAAATTCCTTTAAGCAATTAATTTATGATCAGTCAAAGTCTTAACAAATTATGTCAGAGTGTGAGAGGAGAGAAGTTACCGTTCTTGGCTATTGCAGGGTCTCTGTTATCCTCTGACTTTAGAAAATAAGGAAAGACGTCTTTCCAGCTCCAACCATACGCTCCACTAGCAGCCCAGTTGTCGTAGTCCCGGCGGTTACCTCTCACATACAACATGTAGTTGATGACACTAGAGCCTCCGAGCACTCTTCCCCTTGGCCAACGGCTCCTCTATAAAAGAAATTTCTAGTATAAGAGATTTGTAAAACATGAGAGTAAATTATTTGCTAAAATGTATTTGGATTGTTACTTTGTTAGATAAACTTCCAAACATCCAAACTTTTCTGCGTTAAATATCAGTTTAACAGATGGTAATTAGATTGCAGAAATCCCCTAATTGTATACATTTTACTTTGTAAGGCAGTTGGATCACACATTTGAGTACTTACAGGGGTATTCATAATTCCTTCTAAGGTTTCGAAGCGGTGCAGTAAGAAAATTAAGACGAATACAGCGAAAAGGAACATTTGAAAAAATAGAGGAACACTCTCTTCAAGTTTTATTTACGTACTTAACAAGTGTTCTGTATGCGCGAAACCTTGGTTACACGACATGCATCAATACAATAATCCATTTCCTGCTACACTTTACTCAACATGCTACTATCAACGTTATTGATAGCAAGTGTTATCCGTTCTTGCAGTTCTGCTACAACACGCAGCAAAGGGCTTGTTCATACGTAAAAAACCAAGTTTCCGGGTTACACGGATAATATGGGTAGAGATAAAACGTGCTGTCGATTTTGTTCATGGTACCATGCTTAGAGTGGGGCAGGAATTGGACTATCGCATGGATGTATGCCATGCAACCAAGAGTTCCCACACAGAACGCCTGTAAAGTATATAAATAAAACCTGAATTTTTCTGTATTCTTTCAAATGTTCTTTTTTGCTCTATTCGTCTTAGTTTTTTTACTATAGCGCTTCAAATCCCGGGAGGGAAAACTGGATAACTTTGTACTTTCCAGTTACAACAAATTTGCTGCGGGGTGTCGAACCTTTATAGATGAACGTGTCATTTTTTTCTTGAGAAGTGTTTAATGAGGTATAAATGTGCCGTCAAATAATTTTGACTTGTTATTATTGGGAAAATACTAAAACTAAATACTAACAACACAAAACTCTTCTTACTAAGAAAAAATACCTTTTGCACTGTATAGTTATAAATATTTTAGTTATATGTGTATTCAAATTAAAGTAATATTAGTGTGATTTCTGTTGTTACAGATTGGGGATGATATTAGAATTGTAAGATATTACTTTTTGTAGAATACAAGCTGAATTTGAGTCATCTGCCGAATAGAGTTTTTAAGCAATTAATTATTTTTGCTGTGGTTCCCTTTTTTTGACAGGAGGGTTTGCGATTTGTTTCAAAATACCGTTTTACACACGATGTTCTGCATACCTCTATTCCAGAACATAAAACACACACCTCTTTGTCATCATTCCTTACTATGCCATATATTTCTCGGTCCACCAAATTTGAAATTCTTTATTACACTGACTATCTTGCACTTTTTGTTGTTTTGCTGAACTAGCCATGTTAAATAACAGTTAAAAATCGTAAATATAACACAAATAAACTTTAAAACACGGTTGTGTCAATAAAACTGACTAGGCTATGCGTAGACAAACTTTACATCATAATCAATCGTAGTCTATGACGTAACTAACGCAAGACAATAACAAACGAATGTGCTCCACATCACCCCGTGACCGATCACTCGCGTTGATTCGTAATACTTCATAATGAATTTTGAAATTTTGAAATAAAATGCAAACAATTTTCATCACTGTGCCACTGGTTCGCCATCCCTGATATAGGGTAAAGAAAGATTTTAACATAAAAATTTAAATAAAGTGACAAAATTGAAATTTATGAAATATCTAAAATGTATCTGAAAGAATAGAAAGATGTATGTCACACATGAATTTATAATACACAAGAAATGTGTGCATGAAAATATAGGATCTTCGTCTGGAGAAATAAACTACAGAAAAATCTAGGTTAACTAACCAAGAGCAACTCATTGTAACAAATATGAATGCATCATTCTGTTATTTTAAATCCATTCAACCATTTGATTTAGCACCAATTACTTGAAAAGTAATTACGGATAAATTAATCATGTTAATAGTTACTTTGCAAAGTAAGAATTTCAAATCAAACACACAGATTTTCGCAATGCATTTTGAAAAACAATATACGTTGAATAACATTGATATTTGTATATTGAGAATCACATTGCTAAAGATGTATCTTTAGATCTACATAACTCTACAAATTCTGATTGCTGTGTCGTATAGTAATTCGAATTATATTTAGTTTAATTGTTTGAAAATAAAACTGATATCATTTGCAAAATATTAGAAATTAAAAGGCAAAGTATTTTATTGTACATGGCTCATTTCTAATTTAGTTAACCACGACAAATATGTCATTCTATGTGTGTGTAATAACTTAACATATAACATTTACTTAAAATTCTAATCTTGTATATTTTTCCTCCAAATCACAATTTAGAATACCATATTTCGATACCGAGTTTCATTTTATCCAGTAAAAGATTAAAACCTAAATTTTGAGAGATTATTTATGATTCTTCGTTAAAAGGATAAGACCTACAATTTTTGGCAGGTTTAATGGCGATTCCCAGTAAAAGAATATCTTAATATTTTATACATGCCTTACTGAACGGTTGAAATTTTCCCCTAAGACACACTGACGTAATTTCTAAAATAATTAACATTTTACTTCTTTGTAACATGTGGTTATATTTTTTCTATTACATTTCCCCCTGTTTTTTTCTATATTTAAATGTAAAAAAGGGATAATTCTCGCCTTTGCTTGCCTGACACTTGAATGATCTGAACTTGTAGCAATACTTAAGTAAATTTCTTATATACTACCCGGCTGTTCTTTTGTCACTATTACATGCAAAACAAAAAAAAAGGAATGCATTATATATGAATAATTATCGTAAAGCCAAAGAATGGTGTTTCTGTGTTAAATATATCCTAAAAATAAATAAATTATAATTTAAAAGAACTAATAAACACTCTTTTATAGTTAATCAAGCTAAGTTGTAACTTAATCTTTTAGTCGCCAAATCTGGAAATGGGATCTGAAATGAGACGCCAGAAGCGGGATTGGATCTGATAATGAGAAATCGTGAATCCTGATGATCCTGATCGAGACAATGGAGCGAAATTATTACATTATTGTATTGCCATCGGTCCTGGACAAGTGTGCAAAATTTAGAATTAATATGTGCTTCTAAATTGGGTAAAAATTGAGTTCAAAGATTCCGTTACATACAAGTGAAGCGTATAAGAGGATGTTAAGAAAGGAGAAAATTCTGTATATATGAACCAACGAAGTGTGTGACGTCTCACGCGTCCTTTCTCTAACATAACCTCTGTGTTCTTTGACGGCCACGATTAATGGCAAATCTTTTCCAACCCAAATCCAAGAAGTGAAACGAAAAATAGATGCAAATAAGATAACCTTTAAAAGGACAGAAGTTTTAGTGAGCGCGATGGCAATTTAGAGAAAGTTCAGTTCAGAGAAGATAGAAGTGTTGATTGACGGCTTAACCTAGAATCACGAAAATCTAGCCATTCATCCAAGGTACATACCATTGTACGCCAGCGTAGAGAAATATCTGATGTGGATTGGACGTTGCATAGAAACCAAGGTAGGAAGATTATATTCTGAATGCGAATATATTATTAAGATTGAGAGTAGGCGGATATATATAGTATAATTATATTGATAAGTGATCTAATTGCGCGATCTGTGTTAATTAAGGCTGCGTGTTTTGATTTATTCTCACTTAATATTGTTCGATATATAAGTAATTTAAGTTAAATTCTTAATAAAAGTCATATTAAGAATTCTAAAATGTCTCATCATTTCGAGAATCCCACACCTCTAACTTACGCTGAAACCCCACGATATGGTCAACGAAGATCGACCATGTCGCAAGTGTATATATGTGTGTGTGTTCCTAAAGTTGTTTCAATAAATATTCTTCCATAAACCCATTATTAAATCAGTAATATAGCCTTAAATGATCCGAAGAGTTAAATGATATAGTGTGTTTTATTTGAAGAGAAAAGATATGCAAAAGGGCATTTAATAAGAGATTTTCAATTAACATATTTCATCCTGTTGATTTTTAGGATTATTTGAAGGTGATAAGAGAAATTAATTATGAATAATGATCTCATTGTTTTCAATTCATAATAAAACTCACTGTACTTAGAGTTACTTCCTGAAGAATTACAATTCCATGAATTCCTATTCCTATACAAAAAATACAATTCATTCTAACCGAAAAAGAAAAATTAGCATGAATCACAGCATTTGTGTTACTAAAATGTCATGAATGATTTCATACAGCTATAATTATGTAGGATTCATAATTTTAGAAGAATAACATTGCAACTTTATTATATATTTCAAAGAATCGTAAAATCGTTATACATAAAGGATTCACGAATGTATAGAAACTTTGCTCTAAATGAAATATTTAAAAATAATTGGATAAGAAAAGTGTATCATATGCATTTAGTAAAATAATATTATTCGAAAATCATATTGAAATAGGCTAAAAACTGTTTCTTTATATCTACCTGAGTTCTGTTACTACCAACACCTTATTCAGGAGCTTTAATAATGCTAATATGAATCTTTGAACTTAAACTTTCTCTTTCACAGTTCTTTTGAACATTTTAAAATTCTCACAAATGTCATTTATAAAGCACATTGAATTCTGAAGTAATTTTACTACGTGTTTTTTATGATACCATTATAGCAAATTTTTATTTTTTCTTACTTTAGTAAGCCAATAAGCAATTTTCTTGAGCTTCTTGGCATTTCTTTACATTGTGTCTTCATTAAAAAGTAAGAAAATGTTATCTATATATGCTTTTAAAATCTTAATGGTTATCATATTTTCATGTACGCCTTTATCTTGGTTTTTCTAAAAAAGTTTTTCTTAATGTTCATTTCTATATCAGAAACCCCTCTATTCTCACTATTCATACTTTCATTTTATTTTACTGTCTTGTGTTCCCTCCATGTGTAATAGATATAGGCCTAATTTTTCAACATGATTATATTTTTCCTAGAATGCCGAAAATTTCAGCTGTACATGGAAGGGGAATCCATAAAGTATTGCATAACCCTAAGGCGCTGGCCTACTTCAGTGATACCTTTAGAAATCATAATAGATCCCCATTTTAGTCAAAAGGCTCTTTTGGTATCTTCAATTTTAATAGCTCTACCCCTCTGTGTCTTGTTTTGTCTGTTTTCATCCAATTTTAGTACGATATTATTTTGAACCGTTTATTTTCTTGATATGCTTCTTAAAATCCAATTTCTTTCTTTTTTAGCCTTGTATGAAGTACAATTGTATCTCTTATTACTTTATTTCTCTTTATTATACTATATGTGTATATATGAAGAGAGAAAGAGAAAAAGTCGTATAAAGTAAATTTATTTAAAAAAAACACCGTTTACTATTTAATAAAAATTGTAATTTTCTTAGCATACTTAATATATTTAAAAAATGTAATTTGTAGAATAGGTCTTTTTGAAACAATCTATATTATATCATTGTTGCATTTGAAAGTAATATAAAATTATGTTCAAAGTGTTGATTGCACGTTTATAGAAATTTATTACTTTTAAAGTATCACTATCGAATTAATTAACATGAAATTAATGCATTGATTTTAACGCAACAATGCAATGCAGATTTCCTAAAGAACAACAGTATAATGTAATTAACCTTTTATATTCGAGCTATATTTACCGAAATTTATCATTTCTATAATTATGAGTTTGACGATAATATAAAAAGCTGAGTAGCACTAGTCACAAAAATTAGGCCTTAAATATTTTAATCCTTGTCGCTAAATGGAACAAAACAGTTCCACAAGTTCAATTAAATCATTCAATAATTTGTCGATTCAAGTTTATTCTAAGAGTTCTCATATCTAGAAAGCATAAGAGGGAAAAAATTTCAACAAGAAAAGGAATTATTCTGTAATAGTGAGGGAAAAAACACGAATAAGAATATTTTATAGGAAAAATAAATACCATGAAATATTTTGTTCTTAAAAATTCAGCAAAAGAGTTTTAAAAAAATTTAAAAAGCTAAAATTTTTTGTATATATTTTGATTTAAATTCTAAAAGACATTTTATAATGATTTTATTGAAGATGAAACAGAGCATTTGCATTAGAGTAAATGTGCAAAAACCTTAGAAAATAGAATGTTTCATTCGATAATTCTCAGAATGTTTTTAGCCTTCCCAAAAAAGAAATTTTATCCTAAGAGTTAAAATTTCAATATTATAATTTCAATTATTACAAAATACGGTGAACCTAAAAGGGAAATATTTAGCTGAATATTTTTACAAGTTTGAATACGGCAATACTTCAGCATGATCCCTTAAAGATTATAACCTCGAATTTGACCTTTCTTCACTGTCAAATGTTAAAGAAAAACTTTCCTGTTCAAAAAAACTTAACAAAAGTACTTCGAAGAAAGAAGAACACTTAAATACTTTAGCACACTTAGAAATAGTTTTTCTCCACGCAATTGCACTTTAATTTACTTTCTAGAGATGTCCCTGAAAGTTTCAAAAGAACAAAATTGTACTAGCGAAAGTATTGTCTAGCCACAGGGCCATTTCTCTTTCTATCTCTTCCATGTAATCTCATTCAATACGATTATATCCAAAATAAAAATCTTCATTAAGTTTCTCTTACAATTGTCTTAATAATAATACTTAACTGAATGATAATATATGATGTATTACTTTCATGGAAGTATATATTTGAATTTCTGTTGGTGATATAAAAAGAACGATTAAGGTTTTTTCTCCAATTTTAAATGTGATAAAGTAAGACCTTGTTGCCAACGTGATTAACCCAACAAAATAAAATATTATTGTAGATATGTTTTGAGGAATATCTTATGTTCAAGTATTTTGCTAATTTGGTTATACATATATGTGTGTGAAGCTTTTATTAAAAACACTATAATACTCAAAAGGAACAACTTATTTTTCAAAAGGCATTCTGGTAAATTCTTTCCTTATTTATATTTAATACATTAATAAACTCATTAAAATGCATATATTTTATGAAGCACATTAACATTTAATTATAAACTGAACAACACAAAAAATGTTGCTGAAGTATAACATTTTAAAATAGTTAATTACTCTATAGTTGTTAAAAATTTTGAAATACAAAATTTTGAAGAACGTATCATTGGATTTTTGTTTTGACTTTCAATTATAATGAATTGAAAGATCCAAGAGCGAAAAATTAACAATGAATATTATAAAATCTGAAGTAGGTGTAGATTCGTTTTTAGCAGTTCTATAAAATTTCTTGAATACGTTACTGAAAATATTTCAGCTATCTAGGTTGGCTAACAATCCCTCCAATTTGCGTATCAAACAACACTTAAAATAAAAAAAAATTGAAAATTTGTGAGCTATGTTTTAGCTATATAAGTTTTGTAATAGTATTTATTTTGGGATTTTCTATTTTACATTAAGTGTATTTAATAATACAACAGTTGACTTTCTTTCATTTTTATTCCTTGCTGATATATTTGAGGTAATTTCTTTATTTTAATAAACAAGAATATAAAAATCCTTTGTCAAAAATGTTAGTAAAATTTTTTTCACTGTGCTGTTTTAAAATGAGCCACAAGACATTGTTTTAGAATTAACAAATAGTATTTTGCTTCTAGCGTTATAAGGGGGAAATTAACAATTTGTAATATATATAAGTTCTTTCACACCTTAATGTCTTTCTTAGTTAGATAAACTATGGTCGTACATTAATCATTCTTAACATTACATAATGCCATTACATTAATAAAATTTTTCAGTAATTACGTTTTGTAAAAAAGACATTACCTCTAAAAAAATTTAGAGATCAATACTGTAGAGTAATGACTTAAGCCCCCCGCCCTTTCTTGCAGAATGTCTTTAAAACATGTTCATATTTACATTGTTGACAAGGATTCAAAGAGAAGTAAGGAAGTCGTTTAACGTCAAGTATGTGGTTAATTCTTACTTGATAGAAAGTATTTTAATTATCGGCCTTTAAAAAAACTCATTTTAAAATCATTTGATGCAACTTATTTGTATATATCCGCTCTTCAAATTTATATCTACACAAATCATTGTGATAAGCGTGATTCTTTTCCAAATAGTAGAAGGTGTTTTTTTCGGAAGACCAGTTCTTTACTCTTAAACCTTTGTTTAGTAAGCTTGGTCTCTCTTGGGTGTAAAAAAAACCCAGTGTGGTGACATTGGGGATGAGATAACTCAAGCTCGTTTCAATCCATCACGATAAATACAGACTACACGGTTATGTAGTAATTTCAAGAGATATTTTCAATCCACAGAGTGACAAAACAAATACATTATGCTATTTTATAAAAAAAAATCAAACATTGAAAAGAAGGCAAAAAAATAATTCTTAAGAACGCATATGACAAAAAAAGCAAATACATAGAATACTTCATTGTTGCAAATAACATTCAGAAAAAATTGAAGTATCCTCAGCGACTATCAAAAGAGATAAAAAAAAATAATAAGTCAAGTGTAGAAGCCAATTTTACTTATTCTTCGTGAAGTACGTACTTTCTTTAAATTGATAGGCAACTACAAAGAAAGAAAATTACATCCTTGATTTCAAACTGTAAATACAAACCCTATTAGTATTCAAATGCATTCTTATATTTATTCCGGCCAAGGTTACATTACTTGAATGAGCGACCTATATGGGCTCCTACATCAAATCTGTTTCGTTTCATTATTTCAATAAGTGAGTAAATGCATGGTTGGGTCGGGATAAATAAGAGAATCACCCACCCTGTTGATGAGTCCAAAACAAGCTGCCTCTTGAGGTTCGGTCTGATAAGCCCAATCAATAGGTGTTTGCTGAAGCATGGCAGCGGCCAAGGGGATATCCGTCACCAAATTCTCTTTTCCACCGGCTTCGATGACCAGCACCTTCACGTGGGGATCTTCAGAAAGTCGATTGGCCATGACGGCGCCCGCCGATCCTGCACCGACTGCAAAGAAGGAAAAGATCAATATTTTAAATGCATGAGATCCGATGTTGTGATTAATACTGTGGTTAAATATAGACATAAAAAGCAATGTTGACTCGATTATAAAAGTTAAAGGATGTCAGTATAAAGGTTAGACGACAAAAAAAAAAAAAAATGATTTGTTAGTCTGATTCTGAAAATATAAAAAAAATCACAATTTAAAATTTGGGTTACTATGATGAGGAAAGTATTGATGTTTCTATTGACCTTTATGTTACGTAAATCTCTTTATTTAAGTTCAAAAGAAATTTCAGATTTATGAAATGTGATGTTATCTATGATTATATTGATTAGTTGTCAAAAACTGAACATGTATTCATTGTTTTTCTTGATTATTTTACAAAAGACGGAGTGATCGAGCATGTATAAACACTTGAAAATGAAAATATGACTGGGAGGGAGGGGGAGGGAAGTACCTGCCTGCAAGCATTTTTGTGAGTCGCTTGTATTAAAACACATTTGCTTTTATTATTCAAGTAATTTTTTGTTTGTCTACTGTGTTTTTGCTATTTTGGACAAAAAACAAACAAATAAATAATTGGATAATGTATTTGTCCTTGCAAAAGTAATTTCGTCTTTATGAGAATAACGACCGAATTTGGCACCCTTAAATTTTGCTACCTGGGAGCAAAACATTCGCTGCATACCCACTAGGAAGGAGCCAGTGTGTGACATTCCATAAAAGTGGATGTGTGTGCTTAAATTCAAAGTGACAATTTTTTTTTTATTTAAAAATTTCGTTTATGTACATGATAGGATAAATAATTCGAAATGTGGGTAGATGTAAAGTATATAAAATTCATTGTTTTAATCTATTATTAAATAAAAGTTATATAGTCTTAATTCTCTGGTGTAAATGATGAAAAGTAATCAAAATAACATAATAAAAACATGAAAGGGAGAAATTTGTTTTGCCTGCATTAACAAACAAACCTTCCTATAACAAGTTTTAGCATTAGAAAACTTATAAAATTTAAGGATGATATTTATATAACAAACTTTTAAGTCTTTATTTCAATCAACCTTTCGTTTGACTTAACACTAGAAAGACTGAAACTTAGTGTATACCTATATTGACCAAAAGTAGTCAAAATGACTGCATTGTGAAAGAATAATTAATGTGTAAAGAAATTTGTTTAAAATTAACTTTTAATGTTTTTATATTATTTACAATCATATAACAAGTTATTAGTAAATATTAACAATTAAAAAATTTTTACTTCATTTGGAAAAAAAATTTCTAAAAAATTCTAAGAAATTGTGCATTATACGTGTAATTGTTCTTCTAATTGAAATTAAAGACTTCCTTGGGCAATCTAGTGTTAAATATTTTTTGGGCCTACACTTACGAGGAAATTGCCCTAAAAATGGCGAAAACCTAAGCTTTTATTCATTCACTATAATTGTTACTGACACGTGTATGATCTTTTCCTGAATGATGTTACTGTGTGTGTGTGTGTGAATAATACCCTGTTTCAGTCAATCAAGTGACATGGGATATTGTAGAAATTTCTACCGGGCTGGGAGAAGTGAAAAAAGGGTTGGGTGTGCCGGCCGAAGTATTAGAGTGCAACCAACTTGTTATACGTGTCAAATGTGTTCGAGTTCGCACTATGATACGTTGCAGCTAGCTTTTTGTGTGGTCAAATAAGAACGTTTCTTAGCAAAGGATTATATCAATTTTTTACCAATTGTAGGTCGTATTGTGCATTATGAATTTCTAAAAGATAAATAGTGACCAACTCATGTCCACACCATATTTGATTCCCATGAAATCGTTTCATATAGACATAGAGAGAGATTCAGAATAATGAAGCAAAGAATGTATTTAAGAAAATGTATTATTTCATTCATGAAAAATCTAATAGTATAAAAGTAAACCCAAATACAATATGGTACTTAGGCTTAGGATAGAAAAGTAGGATTAAATAGGGTTCCGCTCCCTTTTTAAGCAGGAAAATTTGAATTTCTCCACAAAGCAATAGAAATAAAAAAAGGGATTTAAACTGCAATAAAAAATACCACCAGTCCACAATGATATGATTGCTTTGTCAAAGTAGGATTAAGAATAAGCTTGCGAGCACGCACCCCCCACAAACAATGTGCGTGCGTGTGTATTATATATATATATATATATATATATGTGTGTGTTAAAATACTGTGGATGTGTATTTAATATATTGAAATTCAGATATGGAAGATGTATGGGGATGTTAAAGTATTTACTATAAACATAGTAGACTGAGGATCATGTCATCCCATTTCGAAGCTCTATTAAATGTTGTCCTAGTTTCTATTGTTTTGTTTAGATTCCAGAACAGGTATATGAGTTTTTAAAATTGCTTATATATTAAAAACGCTTTTTATGAAGTCGGAAAATAGCAAATTCTTTCTGTTAGAACTGAAATTTGCAAGATTATTCTTTATAGAATAAAGTTTATTCCCACGGTAAAGCGTGCTCAAAACTTAAAATCATTTTCATATTTCTTGATTCCTCAATAAATAACTTCAAGTTGCGGAATTTTTTATGAGATATAAGGCAATTTTTTTTTATATTCCTCTTGGTAGATATATGTCAAGTTCAGGGAACATAATAGTAGTCTTCTACAACAAGTCGCCTTAAGCAAATGCTATATCATAGTGCGCATCGCCCTTTCCCAGTTTCCATGTAATAACACGGAAGTCGAACATTGTGTAACTTATATTCTATCATCGTACATATGAAACACATCATTTTGGGCAATTTTTTTCAACGACGTAAATAATGAACTACCTTCAGCATGTAACAGGGTACTTTCCTACAATTTTTTCATGCGTTATATTAAATAAGGAATCATCAAGCACGTTGTTTCTTGTATTATTACAATCACTCATAGGTATCCAAGCGTGAAAATTTATGTACTATTTCTAGTTGGAATCATTCATCAAGTGAAGCAAAGTGAGAGAAAAAAATACTTAACTCATGTTGCGAAGTAGAAAATCGAAAAGCTATTACATTTGGTGAAGAAAAAAAAATTGAAGTTCTTGTAAATATCATTAAATTTATTGGCAATTGGTCAGCAATAACAGTAGAAACTGGCTTAATACCACGGTAATTCTGTGGAATAAATTACATGATACGTGTTAGTATGTCTCTTTATACTCCTCTGTCTTAACGATTTTGTCATTAATGATTCTTCTTTATGGTTTCACGTTAATTTTAAAACCAAGAATAAATAGGTTAGTATTCCAAACCTGCAAGTTATTTTGAATACAATTCTTTAAAGTATATTTGAGATAGGTTATATATTTTCTTTTTCTTCTATTTTTCTTATATTTATACTCTTCTTTCTTTTTTTTTATAAAAAAGAAAGGAAGTATGTTGGTCCCAAAAAAGAAATCCGCCAACAAAAAAGGAATATTTGAAAGTATACTTAAATAAACTCAAAAAGAACTAAATGCTTAAAAAGTGGAAAAATTTGAGTAAGTACCAGAAACGTACACTGCTGGCCACCGTAAATGCAACACCCTGAAGGAAGCATGCAAATAACATGACATTTACAACATGCATTAGCGGAGATGAGATATGCAAATGATTAGAATTTCACCTCAAACACACATCACGCGCGCCTGTGGCGCCACCTCAAAGCACTATTTCACACTTGGAGATTTAGACGATTTCTAGTTCGACAATTGTGTTTTTCTTGTGGTTTTTTCAAAAAACGATCAGTGATGTCTCGTAGAAAACAGCTATCAGCTTTTGATCAAGTATCCGAGTTCGACAGAGGAAGGATAGTGGCCTACCGAAATTGTGGATTATCTTTCAGGGAAATCGGTAGTCGTGTTGGAGGAAACCAAACAACTGTAATGCGGATATGTGACCGCTGGATGTAGGAGGTTACGACGGACCGACGTGGTCGATCGCATTCACCTCAGTGCACCACTTCACGTGAGGACAGGAAAATTGTGCTCATGGCAGTGACGGATCGCTCAGTCACATCACAAACCATAGCACAGCGCATTGAGTCTGTAATGCATCATTCAGTGTCAGCGCGTACTATTCGATGCAGTTTACAGCAGAGTGGTCTGTCCGCAAGACGTCCATTGCTTGGTCTACCCTTGACGCAGAACCACAGATGTCTCCGCCGCCAATGGTGCGATGAAAGAAGGATGTGGGTGGCAGAATGGAATGAAGTTGTCTTTACTGACGAGTCACGCATCTGTCTTCAACACCACGATGGTCGGATTCGAGTCTGGAGACACCGTGGAGAGAGGATGCGGAGCAACTGCTTTATGCACCACCACACTGATCCTGCACCGGGTATTATGGTATGGGGTGGTATTGGATATCTCTCTCGCACTCCTCTAGTCGCACTCCTCTAGTACGCATTGCCGGTACTTTTAACAGCCAGCGTTACATCTCCGACGTGTTGGAGCCAGTTGTACTTCCTTACTTTCAAGGCTTGGCCACAGCCATATTTCAACAGGATAATGCGCAACCATACTTGGCACGCATTGTCCAAAGGTTCTTCATCAATCACCGGATTGAATTGCTTTCCTGGCCGGCTCGCTCTCCGGATCTTTCACCGATAGAAAACATGTGGTCCATGGTTGTTCAATGATTGACCCAGATTACACCCCCAGCTGCCACACCAGATCATATTTGGCAACGTGTGGAAGCTGCGTGGTCTGCTGTACCCCAAGAACACACTCAAAGTTTCTTTGAATCAATGCCGAGGCGTGTGGTAGCAGTGATCTCCAACAATGGCGGCTACTCTAGCTACTGATTTGGGCAGGAACCACACTTCGCAGAAGTCTATAAATTTAATCATTTGATACTTGGTCAACATGTTATCTACAAAATAAGTTTTGCTGAGCTATCTATTGTCTTTCTTGGTGTTGTATTTACGCTGGCCAGTAGTGTAAAAAGGCACAGTAAAAATTTCATCAAGATACCGAAAATAATAACATTTATTCATATTATTTTTACCAAAAATATTTTAGAACAAAGAAATGTAAAGAAATAAAGTAAGAAAGTTTATTTCTCTTATTAAGAAATATTACATGTAGTGAAATTTTATTTTGGAAAAAAACTTGTTCGGGTCAGAAATTCCAGAAAAGGGAAAATAAAAAGTTAAATATCATCGAATTTAACTTTCGGCAATTTATTATTTTTTCGATTGAACAATTAAATTACCGATGCGATTAATATTTATTTTTCGTAAATAAAATAAATACATTTTGTAACATTTGGTGTTGTCTTTTAAAAGTATGAAGCATGTGAAAATTTTTTGTTATTTTTTTTATTGAAAATATTTATAATGTCCCATGTATTACAAAGTATCACACGAGGCTCGCAGAAGTATGAAACACATTACAAAAGGAATAAATAAAGAAAATTTTAATGATATGGGGGATAAATGTACAAAAACAGTCAAAGGCACATCTATTGCAAAAATCTGGAGGTCAATTAATACTAGCACAGTGTTTCTCAAACTTTCAATATTTGCCACCCAATTTTCATTTCCCCATACGTATAATAATGTATTGTGGAGTAATGTAATGTAGAACAATAATAACGTACTTTGATACTAAATCTACAAAACGACCTCAATTATAAACCGTACAAAATAACAAGATAAGAATTACATTTTGTATATGTTTCTTTGAGTAATAGATATTTTAATTAAGTTATTCATGAGTAAAAGGATAATCCCCTTTCGAATTTTGAAATCGGAATACACTTCAAAAGAATTTTTAATTAAAGAAGGTTACCCTGATACAGAAGGGTTTTTTATGGCCGAAGAAGAAATCTTCACGTCAAGTGGCGAAATCAAATGGAAGTTTAGTAATAAATCACTCGTTGAATTTTGGGCAGGGATGATCTGCACTTAACATAAAAGTGTTTCATATACTCTAATTATTTCCGACTCTAGTAATTATGAAACTTTGTCATAATTTAGTATTGATAAATTAATTACCAAATACATCGTGCAGTTATGATACATTTATAAGTATGTTAATCAGTGTAAACGTGCAATTTTTTTATTATGTCAGAATGTATTTTGTTTGCTTCCTTTCAGCAAAACAATAATTTTTAGATAACCTTTTATTTTACATCTTTCCATATGCTCCCACTTTCCCCGCAGGATTATTCGCGCCCCTTAGGGGGCGTGCCTCATAGTCTGGGAACCACTGTATTAACAACTTTAAGTGCCAGTCTTTCTTTCACTGCCAAACTTTGAATACAGAAGGAGCGAATTTCAACATTTTCCTCACCACTCATACTATAGTCGCGGGAAGAGAGCGCGGACCATAATTAAATCTGCTCAGATAAATTTAAAGTTCCCATGATGCCCAGTGAGAAATTGGGTGATTTTGTAATTAGTACAAAATGATAGCATAACAGTCTTACGTTAATGGCTTGGTAAACTAAGAATTGTTTTCTGACATATTTAAGATTAAGACGATGTTTATCTTAAAACATTACGATTTGCATAGTTTTGTAATGAGACTCGAAGCTGTATCTTAGGTTCATAACCGAAGTTTATAAAATCTAGTTTGTTTTCATTTGTTACCAAACACTAACATACTTTTTAAATCCAGGAAAAATATATTAAAAGTAGTTCTCTCTGTGTGTATATTTCACTGAAAATTAATTAATTTGTACTTTTATTTCAACCACTTTTGGGTCTTAAGGAATTTCAGATTTTGATTAGGAAGTTTAAAATCTAGGACTACGATTATAAAAAAAATAAAGGAAAAAAAAAAATCAAAGAAAGAAAACCAAAAAGCAGAAAACGAAATGGATGTTTTTTCCAAGATCTTCTTTGGATCATTGCGCATGAACATGCCCAATTACCCAATGACAAGCATTTTTCAAGCTCAGTTAAATCTACTGTACAACAACTACTTGAAAGAGTAACTTCAAGAATTACAAGAAAATTATATTTATTAAGAAGGCTTTCGACGTATGTGGGACCTATTTATGAATTAACGACTCGTATCTGCTTCAGATTTAAGCAAAAAAAATTAGTTCAAAGGAAAAAAGTCTAAGACAAAATCCAAGTGAAATAATACAGTAAGTAAAAAAAAAATCTTTGTTAATTTTTTTAACTTGAATTTGTGATACAAGTTTAATGCTAAAATGACTTAAAGCACAAGGTTTTATTAACATTAATTCATTTAGGGGTGGCTCTATAAATGAATTAGAAACACTATTTTTAAAGCTGTTGAACAATATATCTTTTATTTTAAGAGACATATATTCTGTTTCTCTTCAAATATACTATATATAATGATAAAAATTTTATTTGAGTCATTCAAATATACCTTATGATGATAGTTAATATTCATCAACTGCAAATATTTTTCTCCTCTGAGTTTTTAAAACTCCACAAGATTACACTTTTCCAAATTCTTAATACGTTTTTCTTTCAGTTTAGTTGCTCATTAGTTATTTCTGACATCTGATGACATTAATCAAAAATATTTTTAGCTTTTGTCCAACGCACAAAGACAACCAGTGCTACAAAATAAAACATATCTCTGCAGAAATAATCTTTCAAACCATTAAATTTAAATGAATATTCACATTTTTTAACACAAACATCCTTATACATGGGCATATATACATACATATATATATAGGATTCTATTTTGGGTATGTATGTATCGATTTATTGAGGTATAATATTTAATCTTATTAGTTCATTCTTATTTAGTTAATAAAGATAGTTAGAGAAACAAAATTAACCATTTTATATGAAAAAAAAAATTGTTTAGAGCATGATTATTTTATTAAATTTCTTAAGTCATTCAATTTTAACAAGTTTAATGTTGGTTTGATTTAATGTAATGTTTATTTACCTTACTTAACCACTACCATTTAACAAAATATAATATCACGAATTCGCACCAAAATTAACCCTTACCGTCAGCTTCTCTAGTTATTAGATGATGTTGTATAACTATATACTATTTGTAAGCTGCCGATATTTAAGTCTTAACATTCATCTTATGATTGTATTGAAAACCCTAGTCTCTAGATTTAAAAAGGCAAAACATGAATTCTAAAAGGAAAGTACAATTAACTTTAACGCCCCTGTAGGCCTCCCGGAGTCGGTTGGTTTCCCCGAAACACATTTTTAGCGAATCTCTACACGACAAAAGAAACATGTTCACCAAATTTTACATCTGTAGGTCTAAAAATGGGAATTTTTATCTATAATGGCCTCTGTACCCGTCCCAACGCCCCTTGGAAGTTGATCTGAGTAAAACCCGTTCTTACCGGATCCCTGCTAAGCAAAAGTAACATGTTTACCAAATTTCATGTCTGTAGATCTAACAATTCAAAAACGGGAACTTTTTTGAAAAATCTATAATGCCCTCGCAACTCCCTTTGTAGTCTGTTTTTGCAAACTTCGCTCTTAGACCTCTACTCAGCGAAAGAAACATGCTTACTCAATTTCTAGTCCATAATTCCGGAGTTATCATGTTGAATGAGCCTTTCTCTTATATACAGAGAGATTAGGATATTTTTCTGCCAGAAAAGTTTTATTACTGCTTCATGGCATGAGACAATTAAAATCTTTAATAATAATAATAAAAAAAATACACTCTTTCAACATTAGAACTGATCAAAGCTTTTTCAGACCAAAAATCTCATGAAAATAATGCCCACTTACCGTTCAACGACTAAAAGCTGTTTCTTGACCAGCAAAACAAAATCTGTCGAATAAATGCATTAAAGGTAAGATGCCTTGAGGCTACTCCGTTAAAAGATGATTAAAAACGACATTTTCAGCTCGACAGTGTTTGAAAAAAATAGGTTAATAGGCACGATTTTTAGATTCTCTAGCTTCGAACCTGACAGTTTAAGCTCTAAATGGGTGGACAAAAATGTAGCATTTCTTACTTTGATTGACGGAGGGTGTGGATAGGCGTCAAAAACTAGCGGCCGGTTTCAAAGTGGGTTTAAGGGCAACAATTGGCCTTCTGCTCGAATTACGTATGCACGTGCACGTCAAACTTTTTTTACTTGACGTTATAAATGGCTGTAGATTCACCAGTGACCTTTTATAACAATTTGGATGGAACGAAAATGTAGATCACAATCTTTTAAAAACTAGAAAATGAAGTGTCCGTCAAAACTTGAAGGTTCTGATTGCAATGAATGAAAAATAAATAATCAACGTCTGGTTTAAGATTAATCACTAAGATCGATAAATTATTTAATCTAGTAACTATTCTAAAGTGTATAAAGAAAAAGAGTTTCTGATTTTTTATTTTAAATGTTTATAACATTTGAAAAATAGGATACGAAAAATTGCATTGCGAGAAAATAGTAGAAAATATGTATATATACACGATTTCATTTCACGCTAAAGGAAAATAAAATTAAAAAAATAAGCTTATGTATTCATATTAAAAATGATTAACACCCCCACATATATATATATATATATATATATATGTCAAAGTCTTCATAATAAGTTGAAAAACTTATTATATTCGAACACCTACTTATAAATATTTAATACAAACATTATTTATATACAGAGAATACGTCGTTTTATATATGTTTCAATGAGAGAGACGGTATATAAAACGGTGGTATGTGAGGGAGGGGGCGGAGTTCATTCCTAGTCATGGACAAACATTTTTTAAAAATTTTTACCATAGAGATCAACGCTTCCGTCTACATGTTTTTAAAAAGAACCCCTTTATAAGCGAGGCCTGTGTACGCCACTTATCTATATGTATACTGATTTTTCAACAATTTGCAACAAACTTACATACCTTTACCACATTTAACCTAAATGTTATAAAAGTGCAGACGATTCTGTGGGTGTTCCAGAATTTAAATATTTAAGTGAGTTTTATGGCTTATCTCGATTGGATTGTTTATTAGTGTTGCACTTTGAAACTACGTGATTATTATGATTATTATAATTTACAACCCATAATTCTGAAGCACGGTCGTGGGTAGCCTAGTGGTTAGAGCAGCGGTACTCAACCTGCGGCCCACCGAGCCTTCTTAAGTGGCCCGGCCATGGCCCATTGCTCTGAAAAATTTACTTATTTAAGAACATTGTCTTAAAAAATTTGGTGGGAAATTCTTTGTCAAGAGAAATCAAATATATCAATTTTTCTTTTTGCTGTCGGTGTCGTACGGGTACGAATTGATACTCTTTTTCTATTTGGAACGGTTACGGTTAGTGATAACGGACGATAGTGGAGTAGCGACCATTTTATGGGTGGAACTAATTTGTAACTTAAACTATATTTCATATCTTGCAAGCGAAGAATATTCGAAGAAAATATATCGTTTCAAAACGATTGGGAGGTTGACTATTTTGTAGTGAAGAACTAACATCGATCACAGTAATTGTTTGATTTGTCACGAAAGTGCTGTATTTAAAAAATACCGATAAACAGGAATAATTCATAGGCTTTCTCTTGAATAGTCTTTGTAAAAGCAACAAAGTATCTTGTCAACGGTAATATCACAGTGTTAACAAAGGCATTCTATGAAGTTGGTTATATTATTGGTAATCATATGAGACCGTTTACTGATGCAGAAATTGTGAAAGAAAGTTTCTTAATTTCTTCCAATTTAGTGTTAGTGACAAAAATAAAAAATATAAAAAATAATAATTAAAAAAAGCGAAACAGGAGTTATAATATTTTGATCAATTTTCCACATTTTAAATTTCCAATGTTATCTTGGTCTTAAGCATTTCTCCCCCATTTATCCTCATGTTGCGGCCCGCGTGAAATAACTAACATATGTATGCGGCCCAACAGAAAAAAAGGTTGAGTATCGGACTCCAGACCGGAAGGCCTGAGTTCAATGCCCGATGCCACCAAATACCCTCTGAGTACACACGGAGTCCGTGCTTGTTAAATCAGTGGGTCCGAAAGTCTTGTGGCGTTCGCAGCAGAAACCACGAGGGCCGGAGAACATTTCCCTCCCTTCGAGTTCCATGCCTAAATTGTGGAGGTGGAGATAGGTGGTGTCGCCATCTATCGTAAAGAATTTCAACCTGTCTCAGGCTCTGTCACCTTTCATTCCTTCCCTTCGGGACAACAACAACAATTCTGAGCTACGATCAAGTAACGAGGATTTTTCTCTAAAATAAGTTTGAGAAACCTATATTGATTTATGCAACAATAATTATACTTCTGATTTTAATTTTTGAGAAAAGAGAAATATTTATACTACATTACATTAAATACTATTGAATCAATTAGATTCATTTAAAATGTTAATGTAATCCGTATAAGTTCTGCCTTCATTTGGTTTCGGAAAAAATATACAAGCTTTTTTACCCAAATACCCAAATCAACTTATTTGCATGTAAAATTTAACAATTTGTGAAGTAGATCTTTCTCCTCGCTAAAATCAAATTTATTCTTTTATGAATGAAATTTTTCTTAAAACTGCACTTCTCATAGGATAATCGTTCTCTAAATACTGAGATGTTTATGAATGAAAAAATATTTTTAAAAGCTTTACTCACCCATTTTATTAGAAAAAAAGTTCAGTTTTAATTTTGTGAAGTTATAAAATGTGTCCATGTTAGAAATTGCAAATATTAAGTGTCAATTATTTAAATGAAATTTTGAATATTTATAAAAATAATAGGTTTTTATTTAGATTAAAATGTCAAGCTACTTTTAACTCTTATTGTGCTGATAAATTCCTAAAATGTGTGCTGAAAGTCCTCCTGCCTGAAGTTACATATCATAACTGAAATAAAACGCTTCAAACGTATTGAAATTTTAGACATACATATTTAAAACAAATTTAGGGACAAAAATCAGAACGCCATTAGAAAATGCCATTCATTAAATAGTAATAATTCATCTTCCTGAAGGATTGAAATAATTCGATAGCCTAGAATGATCCAAATATGATAAAATAATGAAAACTACAATGGGCTAGGGTTCCACTCCGAATCAATAATGCAAGTTCGTTAAATTTTATCTTTGCATAAGAACGCTCATGGAATTGATAAGTGAAATTTCTTTTAGGACGTGCTGCATAAAGTATAAGGTCATAGTGAGAGCGAGCAATTTCAAGGTTATACCAATTTAAAACAATGGGAGATGATTCTGATGCATTTCCGCTTTTGCTAACCTAATTACGAGGTGAGATATTGACAGGATTATCCATTGTAAAAGAACTCATCTGGAGCATATATTTTTTATTGAAAGTACGTAAAGAGGATATACAGAATATTTTACAGTAAAGAGATTTAATTTTTAAGATTTAGTTAATTTATAAATACGTAGTTGATGATTTTGTAATTTGTAACCACTTTTTTCACAATAATTATAACTGATTGTATGAAGAAGTAGAAGCGCTCTCCAGTGACCACGAATCTTCTGTAGAGGCTGGGTGGCGAGAGAATATGGCTGCTGTGAAAAACCATCCACATTCTATTCCATTATTTTTGTTAATGACAAGTATTGTCTTTGTGTAATATTACTTAAATTAATAAATAATTGTCACACTAAGGAAAGAGTTTCACACATTGAAAGGAAATTTTAATGAACCCAATCCCTAATTTAGCATTTTTAGTTTAATTTTTGATGCTCAGTGGCTGAGTGGTAGTGTATCGCGCTTCTACGCCACAGGTCCGTGGTTCAAATCCCTGGCTGGGCAAGGTCGACTCGGCCTTTCATCCCTTGAGTGGGTCGATAAATGTGTACCAAGCTTGCTAGGGAACTGAAAACTGAGGGTTTCGCGTCAGACTGACCATTTGAACGAAACATCTGCCCATGCACCCCAGCACCTAAGATCACGTAAACCGAGATAGGCACAATAGACCTTGGTACTCATGGGCTGTTGCTCTACTGAGTTCAGTTCAGTTCAGTTTGACTTTTAACTTCCAGCGCTCTACATATTGATATTTTAATAATGTTAAACACATCTGTCATTAAAATTTCTTCCTTTGTATGCAAAAAACCATTCATTGGACATACTGAATTCACATATCTCAGATTTACAAAATGGAGAAGAAAAACGTTAAGCAGTAGCATGTATTCATTAACCAAACAGAAATAATAATGAAAAGCACACATGGTTATTCTTCAATCACTTCCCATACATCAATTCAATATTCCACTTTATTTAATACTGTTAAATAGAACAAATAATGAATGATCTACTTTTAGCAAAAATAGGACTATTATTCAGTAAAACATAATATAATCGATTTATTGAAGATGATTATAAAAATAGTTTAAATGGGAATTATCAAATAACTAAGAACTCAAATAAGAAAATAATCTTCAGAAATATGAAACTTAAGTAGTTTTTATTAAAAGAAAAATCCTATTCTTTAGATGTGCAATGGGAAAGAAATTCTTTCGAAACAACAATGATTTTTTGGAGCTGAATTAGGACAACTTTGAATAATCGAACGTTATATTTCAAAGAATGGAACACCTAAACAAGTCGACTAAAAGAAATTGCCACTCATCAACAACAAACTCAAACAACCTAAATGACTTATGACAGGAAATTCATCAATTTCTTGCATTCGTTTGGCAACAAATCGTTTGATGTACTGACCATCCATGGAATTTTCCATAGCATTTCAGAGGCCATTTGGTAATTAGCTTCTTTCATTCTAGTAGTCCTCTTTTGTTTGCCCATGTGTTCAAGGCAGTAGGTAAGATGACAAGTGAACTTGACTTGGAATAATTTTCAATGACCAAGAAAAGTCTGCTTTCTGACAGAACTGCCAGCCTCAATGAGGTCAAGAGGACGTTTAGTGAAATGGTCAATGGTGAACAAAAGAATCATTAAGAGTCAACGGAATGATGGAATTTTATCTCCGGTATCAACACATACTTATCTTTGTTATTACATAAGTATATAACACGTTTCATTTTACATTTAAGCTAATTAAGAATTTGCGTGTTAGAAACTGCTTCTCTTTTTTATACCTCTTCAATTCAAGATGATTTGCATTATTTTGTAGCCTGTCTTCAAATGTGTTTGGTCTTCTTTAACTAACAATCATAAACATTTTCTTCCACCTCTGACATAAGTAAGGTGCTTTGTTTAGATAATGAGCACTTGTGGATAGGAGAAGAATTATAGTTCATAGAATAAAAGAAAGTATTAATTATTTAAAATTAAACTATGTGGCAAATTTTTAGAGATTGAATAAAATAGGGGGGGGGGTGAACTTTTCCATCGAATAATTAAATAGCTCAGTGCCAATGTTTCCTTTCTGGCCGCGGCAGCCTAGTGGTTATGGTTTCGAACTCGTGGCCGCGAGTAGTGGGCTCGAGTCCTGGTGCCACTAAAGATACGCTGTGTAGAGATGCATGTTAAATCTGTCGAGGCTTAAGGTCCTCCATTGGCGGGGTGGGGTGGTTAGGAAAGGGTTGGTGCCAGCTCAGTTTTCGTTCTCGACACTTAACCGAGGTTCAAAACGAAGAGGTTCGTCGCCAATAGTTCGCGAGTCGGTTTATAGTGCAAAGTTAATATAACTCTCACTCTCTAATGTTATTGAAAAAGCTAAGTGTTGTGTAAATTTTATGTGATAGGGATTAAGGGACAATATGGGTAAAGCATATTTAATTTGGAGAGCAATTTTATATGGGAAAGAATAATCCCATTTTTTTTTTATTTATGTATGAAATGACTACGTTAATCATTGAATTTGTATTTCATATTTCTTATTTCAACACAGTTCAATTAGAGACATTTGTGTACATTAAAAAATTTCCCAAATTACTTTTAATGAAATTTTTAATCTGTCCACTCAAGCGTTATGGAGACATACCTCACCAAATTTTTGAAATTATCAGGAAAAATTATTTGATATTATATGGGATGAGAATAACTCATAATATAAACTGAAAATTACCTTTTCTATTATAATGTAAGAAGAAAATATATTGAAAATATATTTATTTCATTTATTAAAATTTTATCATATATTTATTTCATTCCGAAAATATTTTCATTTTTAACATATAATTTTATTAGAAAATTATCCTACATATTTACAGCATTCCCATATTATCCATGTGTTAAACATGAATATCATAAAAAAGAATCCCAAACAAGTTGTTATTGTGGATAAACAGGTACGAGATAATAATTACATTACTTTAATGGAGTTATTTGGCACGAAATTTTTTTTTTTACCAAACATAAAAACGTTTTGTTAATGGTTGGTTGATTATCTATTTGTGTGCCAGCTCATTCACATAAATTCTTAACCACTTAAAAACCTATAAGGGTTAAGCTTTTCAATATTCTTCAGCAAAACAGATATAATTGTTCCATTGTTCTGCATTGCAATAAAAATATAAGATACAAAAAAATTATCCATAAACATAATTACCGCAGGTGAAGTGATTTTATTAGATCGTAATGTATATGGCCTAATATATATACCCATACATAAACTTTATACTTTTACTCAACGATAGTCAAATTACCTTTGGATATTTTTTATAAAAAATGGTATACGTAAAACCAGAATCGTGTAACAATCTTTTTTATTACTGATATGGACAATTATATGCTATTTACAAATGTTTTGATACGTTTAGAGCATACTATATTTAGAAAACACACACACGTGTTTTAACTTAACAAACTTATTTATATTTTATCTTGAGTGAGAGTTATATTAACGTCACACACCATATAAAGCCTATGGGCAGTGGTCCTCGTAGTCTTAAACCACAGTCAAGTGATGAGTTCTTCCCCTGAGCTAGCACCCCCTCTCCAAACTATCACACCACACCAACGGGAGAACTTTTAGCTCAACAGATTTAACATGCATTAGTCTCCTCTATACAGGGGGGGGGGAGTGTCTTTAGAGGCAGCAGGACTCGAACCCGCGACACACTGGCCTCAAGTTTGGGACCATAACCTCCAAGTTACTGCGAGCATATGTTCCATCTTGAAAATATTTCATGTGCTAATTAAACAAAGAGGTAGATTAATCAAATATTCCTATTAAAATAAATATCTTAATACAGGATAAAAAGTTCTAAAAATCGGAGGGGGAAAGAGAGAAATCGAATTACAGAGAACATCGTTTAACACGAAATTGAGGGAAACAAAATATTTTTTCACGTTAAAGGATATGCAAAATAATATAATAATAATAATATATTCAACAAAACCAAGCTTATTAAAGTACATTTTATTTACATAGATCTGTATATATACATGTATTTAATAAAAATCAATGAAACAAAAACATTCATAATGAAATTTAATTCAAAACTTTCAAGGTTTTGTAAAACAAAATATTTATTATTGAGTTTTTGGGAAATAATCTGATATTTTTCTTTTAATTGCATTTTACAGCACTAAAGTATCAACAAATTGTTCGATGTCGTCCATTTTGTCATTCATTTCAACTGGAATATGCTCCTAAATAACTACGCATACTTTTCATGATGTTCCTCATTTCGGATAACGCGAGATTAGGATCTACATTATTCATCTAATTTTCTTCGTCGGAATCTGCATCAATGATATTTTTTTAGCTTTGAACGAACTACAAAATGTCTTTGTCTGCCATAATTGGGGCTGTACATAATTAGGGTAACGAATTCTTTTCCGATAATACTATTGGACAGTTCAATCCGGCTGGTGTTTTCCGTACTTTGTTCATTTCCGGAAAAAAAATCTTTTCGTGTTAAGCGCTTTTCGTTTCGTGCTAAGGGAAAAAAATTTCCTGAAAATGCGTAGTTGTTTGTCGGGATCGTTATATTATTTCTTGTTAACTGATATTTCGTCTTAAGCGTTTTCGCGTTAAACAGGCTTTACAGTATAAGGAGAATAATTCAAAACTTTCCACTGATTTTTCCGGCTCTTTCATTGCGGAATTAATTGAAGTGTTAAAACAAGAATCAATTTTAGACTTAATAAAGTAATGCAAGCGTGTCAAAATGTATAATCGGATTATTTAAAAGGATTATAAGTGTACCAATCGCTCCAGCGATTGATTTGCGATGCATAAATTCTAAATCTAAATTAATTAACGAGGAACGAAAGCAACCATTCTACACTAGTGAGTTTCTATGGGGGTTTCATTCCGTTATTTAGTTCCAGTGATAAATTTTGAAGCTTCTATAGATTCTAATAGTTAAATAGGAGAAGCCTAGCCATAGCTAACATGGAGAAAGTTAAATATCGTATTTGTAAAGAAGAATTAAGTTTGATCTAATCATCCATGTACAATACAGTGGAGTATTCTACTATATTGTTATGTGTGATAACCTCTATGGCCTTCAATAAGCTTCCTGCAATCCTTTACGAAGTTTTAATGAATTCCTTTTCTGAAACATAGGCCAATGCCCTTATTGCTCCCTGCTGTTCTTTAGGTCGAGTATAAAAAAAAAATTGAATTTTTTCTCTCTCAAAGTAAGGGTTAAAACGAAGTGTTAATAGATTTTCAAGGTTGAATGGAGGGGAAGTTTGAGGTTCAATCTAGAATTGGATAATATTGCTATACATAATAGAAAAAATATTCACAGAGAGAGATGAAAACGATGAGTTAGAGTTGGAGGTATAGTTACGTTTAACTATAAAAAACTGCACCAAGGTTATTGGTGACTGACCACGTAATTTTAAACTACGACCAAACAACGAGGATGACACCCGAGCTGGCGAAACTGGCCGAAGACCCGCCGTGCATTGGGAACCGGCGGGTCTTCAGCGGTACAAGGCTCGAACTCATGACATGCCAGATACAAGTCTGTTATCATGACCACTAAGCTACCACGGCCTGTGAGCAAGGGAAAAGCGAAATTGTATCAGAAACATATAAAATGATCGAATTGCTTAACAAATATTTTATTATCTGCGATTCTACACTTTTTCAAATTTCGTGATGATTATAAATAATTAGAAAATGAAGCATTTTTTAATCCAAAAGGCTTTGATAAAGCAATAGATAAATGAGATTAGGAAATTTACAAAATTGTATCAATTATAAAATAGTTTCTCTAAATATTCTCAAAATACTTTGCTTTTACCATTGATCAGCTATTATTTTCAAAAAATTTTTCAAATCAAAATTTGTCTCATTAAAATAAAGAATTATATGCTTTTTTACATGTTTTTATTTAGCAGATCATTCAAATGGATGCCAGTTTGGTAATTTAATATTTTCTGTTTATTTTTCTTTGGTTATCAAGCACTTGCTACCTCAATCACAATTGTATTCGGAAAATAGGATTTAAGTAAATATGGGTTAGAATAATGAGTGGCTTCGTCCACATTTTATTGTTAAACTGATTTATCTAAATTATCTAGATTATTTATATATTTTTTCTACAGTTTACTTTCGATAAGGAACTTTAATATAAATTGCACCTCATTCAACAATATTCGATGGTTTTGTTTATCACTAGGCTCAAAGTAAGACATTTTATGATAAAAAAAATCTTATCTTTTGAAAATATAATTTTTTGCGATGCATACAATTCCAAAATGTCTTCGTAGATGTTGAGAATATTTATTAAAAGAAATTTGTGAGCGTTAAAAATTTTCACAGAGTAATACCACTTGTCCTATACCAAATCTAATCGACCCAGAACATTTTTCTTCGTTTCTTTTGTCATAAAACAAAAGAAGGATGGTTTAGTAATAAATATACCCTAGAAACAAATCAGAAAGAGATGAAATTCTGAATAACAGAACTCAGAACACGAAAACTTTTATAAGAACAAGAAAAAAAAGTCAGACATACAAATATGCATAATATAACCTCTTTTTTTACATCGAATCATAGCTGGCATTACTATAGAAATAATATTTAATAAACGTGTATCATTATATATTTTCTTGTTATTCAATATTAAAAATTATAAAAATTTTATTATGGTTTTACTTTCTTTTTAGATTTAATGAATTACATCAAATAACCTTTTCCTTTTCAAGTTTTGGATTTTATTTAGATCTCTGAATCTATCTGGCAACAACTGATTCGTTGGTTTTTTATTCGAGCAGTGATTGAAAAAATTTCGATATTTTTTTCCGGTATATTATTATTTTATTATTGATGAATTTTAAAATTTACACATGATTTTTCTTAGAATTTTCCTTAGTTCTATAAACAGAAGGGAAAATTTCGATAGCCAAAAAACTGATTCTAACTCCAAGAAACAATCCTCACAGTCTGTTATAGCCACTTTTAATCTCCTTTTATATACAAAATTTTCCTTTTATATCCATTTTTCAAACTTCGGTATTTTGCATTTAGAGTATACATACATATATATATATATATATATATATATATATACTATATATATGTCAGGTTTGAAAAGTTTAGCTCCAAAATTAAGTAAGTAATAAATAAAAATAGAGCGAACTCTTTACCATCGCGTAAGGATTTGTGGGTAAATAAGCCTATTTAAAGGTGGAGCGAGCGCTGACGACGAAGAAAATTGACTGGAATTCCGAATTAAATATGTACAACATTTTACTTCTCTACACTGCCGTTTTGCGTCCTATTATCACCTATGGTGCGCCTGTGTAGGGATATGCTGCAGATTCAAATTTAAAAATTCTCGAGATTGCTCAGAACTCGTTAATTAGAAACATAGTTAAAGCAGATAGATATACTAAAAATTCATTAATATATAATGATATTAAAATTCTCCCCTTTAAAGCACATATATTCAAAAACTGGCTATTTCCTTCTTCAATAATCTACCGAATATATATTGACAACGAAAATATTCAAAAACTTAACAACTATTACCCAGAGCCAGATGTAAAAAGACCTAGGAGAATTCTCCTAGACTCCTATTTTCCCCCCTAACAATTAATCTAGTCACTCTCCGAGTGGCGAGTGACTTTGTATTTTTTCTAAATTTCTCTTTATTTATTTTTCTATTTCATAACTTTTTATACTTAAATTCCTTCTTGGAATCCCCCACAGGCTAGCATTCTAGACTCCTCCTCTTTGTTCAGTTCCAAAGCATCAGTGCAGCCAATAGAGTGCCTACTCTCCCAGTGCCATGGACCAATCAAATTAATCCCACTCAGCTAACTTCAGGACATTCCCGCCGTAACCCAAGATACGACCCTCACTGTTCCAATAGCCACGCCTCCTTGCCACGATCCAACAACCAATCAGGACAATCTCTCTCAGCCAGGCCCTTCCACATCAGGCCACATCCACAACTTCGATATGGGATGGAGGAACGCTCCGCGTTCAGTTTCCCAGAGACGTCAGCGTCAGCGTGACGACGAAGAACGCATACTCGAAAAGGCTTAGCTAGTGACTCCTCGCCGAATTTGTTGTCTATTATTCTATTCGGTTGCGCGCCAAAGGGCCGCCATATTGGATTTTATGTGACTGAAGCAAAATAAAGAAGTTATCATAGAAATGATGCCCTCATTTTACCAGCAGGCCTGGGGCCTGACATATATATATATACTATATATATATACTTAGGTTCTATAGCTATCTGTGTATATATATTTATGGATTATATATATATATATGTGTGTGTAGAGGGCAAAATACTTCATTTTAAATTTTAAAAACAAATGATGCAACTAGCAGATTTTTCAAAACTTACTTTTACACAAAAAAGATAATATCATTTAAAAAGCTATTAAAGTTAATCGTGATTTGAAATGATACGATCCAGTTTTCAAGAATTCTTGTAAAGCGGACACTCTAATTTGCTATTACATTTCTGTGTAAAATATGTATTCTTAATACAATCAAATTCATATAATGTATCTAATTTTACTAGTCATCATAAAAACCTAGGGAATTATGTAAACCCAAATTGTGTTTTCAGTGAAACCCAATTTTGGAACTGTTAAAAGACGGAGATTTTGTACGCACATAGCATTCGTTGCAGCAAATTTTTTTTTCTGCTTTGTTTATCATTATTTCTAAAATAATGCGTTTTAAGATTTAAAATTGTTATGATTTCTTTTTAAATCGTCATTTTTGCTGATCTACTTAGCTGACGTGAAAAAAGATTTATATCCGTATTGTATAGTAAATATCACAATGGTATCAAAGTTCTACTTCGTGTCAGATTTGAAATACGATTTTTAGATTATTATTCAAAAAACCAAAGATTGGGTAATTTCTTTATTTAGATCCCTTAATATTCTAAAGAGGATAATTTCGGAATATTTTTTGATAAGAATGATAAGAATTCATTCGGAATAATAAGTTTCACAAAGAAGTTCCGAAACGTGATCTTCATTTATACTATACCAAACCTAGCCAGAAATATGTTCTATATTTATACATAAGACATGCATACTTTCATTTTAATCCTTTTCAAAAAATTTAAGAAACAAACCTATCTGTTCTTATCCATCAAAATGTCGGCTTATACAGATGAGACTCACGCCAAGATACCCTTTCAGATGTCAAAAGGCTGGCCTTTCAATGATATAAGTAGTTCAAATTTCAGGGGTACAATTTGAGTAATCGCTATGAAAGCCCATCTCGCTGTAACAGTGGCACGCAAGTATCAAAATGGCACATCTCAAAGCGACGAACGGTTTCTACGCTGCAACATTTTGCAAACGGCCAGTTATTGTTTCACGGCCGTCACGGTTCTTTGGTGGTAGATGGCATCAAACGGTGGGGAAAAAATTATCTGTAGAGTGAGAACAAACATAAGTCCAACTGACCTCTTTTTAACTAATGAGTTCTTAGAACGTTCCATAGATTTTATGCTGTCTTCTCCTTTACCCGGTACGTTTTCTCATCTTGTTGCAATGGTACACTATTTCTTTTGGTTTTTTCTTTCGAATGATATACATCTTCCAATGATATTATTCAAAATGGTTCGTAAATAGTGTTGAAGTTTTACATGTCAAATAGACAGACGCACAAAATAGGACATAGATTTCTAAAATTCAGGGTCATATTTGACTTGGGATATTCTTTTCCTCTCGGTTACATTTCCACATGAAATTCAAAAATAACCTTAGTTTGTGAAAAATAAATTTTTTTTTGGTCATTCAGAGTTAATTTTTAAATGTTTGCTTAGCAATTTTCCGTTTCAAGGATTCCAAAGCACTTTCAAAAAAATTAAACATGCTATAATAAATACATAGCAAGCTTGTTAATTAAAGATAATACATTCCCCAAAATAAAAGTTTTTAACAAATGTTTGGCGCAGCATAGCCAAAATTGGCTCTTGCGCCATAAAACCCTACACTCACCTCAAAATAAAAGAAAAAAAATAACAAATTTATTTGTAAATGCAAATTATAAATGGATTTAACCTTTGTTGAAATATAAAGGAACTTACATTGCTGAAGATCCAAGGAATGATAACACAAAAGTTCTTTGTTTTTTAAGGTAGGGGTGGGGAAAGAGTGGCCCGCCAAGACAATCACAAAATCCGCCTAAAGCCTAAATTTCTTTCCCAGGTGTGACTCAAAATTCGTCTCTTATTTTACTCGAGGTTGGCCATGTCAACACGCATGTGTGAACGAAATCTTTATAATGAAGAAAAACAAAAAAGAAAACCATAGAAAAGTGTGACAGGGTACATTTGTCTCAGTAAACTGATTCTAAAACAAGTAATATAATTTTTTTTCTTTATTTTAGTTACTTTTTATTAAACATATACAATTAATACAAATATGTATATACATATGATCAGTGGTGCACACAAGGAGCGGGAGTCCTCGGGTCCGGACCCACCCCTCAAAACCCTTGATTTTTTTCGATTAATTATAATCCTATGAATATAGTACGTAAAATTTAATTAATTATTTGTTATTAATAGTTCATTTTAATAATTAATGCTAATTATTTATTCACTAATTAATTTTTTACTGTTTTTTGTTTCCGAAAATCAACAAAATCTAATGAATATGTTGGGCGGCGTATTGGAGCATGATACGAGAATGGTGGTCTTCCGAAATTAAACAATGTCTTGAATCTTTGTTAGGTCGGAAACTTTTCAGACCACCCTCGTATATAGGGAGAAAGTGAACTAATAGTAGGAATTGAATCATATGTACTGGCAACTTCGGATGATATGAAATTAGAACAATAAATAAATTGAACAAAATCTCGTCTCTTTTATTTAACTTATATATATTGATTTTTATAGTACAATTTGTACTTTTTCTGAGATTCCAAGTGAACGAATGAATGCAATCATTTCAAAAGGTATGACCCTCCGATAATTCCCACTTCCTCAATGAGCCAAAACAATTACACGCCCATGTTTTAAGATAATATGCTTTTGACCTTAGCTGATGCATATGGAATTCTAACAACGCATACATGTCACCTCTTTAAGTATTCATACTTTTTAAAGAATAACATAAAACATGGTTTTAAAGGGAGAGGGTATATATGTTATGCAATAAAAAGATACAGATTTTACTGTTGGCTAAAAGCATTAAGTACATAAATAAAAGTTACAAAGCAATGTTTCATTTCTCGTGCCAATATCCTTTGTTAAAAAATATTTCGAGTAATGAGAGCTATAGTTAAAAATATCGAAGACTGTTAAGAGAAACTAAAATTTAATTAGTAATTGATTAGATTGTCTTCTTCAAGGGGTCTCATGGATTTACTTCTGCCCTACTTGTGGAAGCATTGTAAAAGAGATATGCAGACCACTCAACACAATCACCCATGCAACAATTTAACCATATTACTTGTCCATACTCAAACAGTAGTCATACGCGCATTCTTTGAAAGAATCGAACAGTAAATAAATTACACAAGTCTATAAGTAGGCCAGTTCAAGTGCGACTAAAAAATGAAATTTGGCATATAAATTGAAATAAAGTATTTGTTGAATTTTTTTTTACAACTGCAAATAAATTGAGAATACTACGCAAAACAGCAAAGTGACCTTGAAAATTTTTTTTTCTTTGCAATACCGTTGTGCTTCAGTGATCCCTCTACAAACAAGATGAAGAACACATACGTCGTCAGAAAATAAAAACGAAAAAATTGTTACGGTTCAATTTTCAGATAGCGTTATGGGGAGTTGTATATGTTAATAATACCTTCCCCTGAAGACAGTAATGAAACTCAATAAAAGTAGAACATACAGTTTCGCTGTCGATTAGATCTCGTTTGATTTTTTTTTTTTTTTTTTTTTTAAAAAAGGGTGGGTTTTTTTTTTTTTTTTGTATTTACTTCAAGGAAAGTCATAATTTCAAAACTTATTTTTGAACAGATTAAATAAAAATGTAGAAATAATTGAGTTCAAATAAATTATAGCGTATTAAGAACTTTTAAACAACATAGTTATGAAGAATAGAATTATGTAAAGAGGCTTTTTCTTCAGAAGCTAAGCCATCTATACTTTTACTTCTTTATGTCAATAACTACTCTGAGCAAGTTAAAACAAGCTTCTGTCTTGCAAATGAATTTTATATTATAAAACTATACTAAATTATAATAATAAATAAAAAAAAATTTCATCAAAAATAAATCTTGTTTTATACAGTAAAAAAACAGCAGCATTGAATGTAAAACAGTGCACTTACAATTAGTATTATAATTAAAATTAACGTTCTCAGGTTAGTTATACGTTTAATATTTCTGGCTCAAAATATTAAAGGGTATCATTACCAAACTATGTTCTTTTATAGCATAAAATCCTAAATTCCGCTGGAATCATAAATTTTAATACTTGATATGCATGTTTTTTAAGTATAATTATTTTGAAAACGAATTAAAAATAGTGATATATATATATATAAATGATTAAAAATAAATTAAGTCCCTTAAGGAATCTTGGAATTAATTATTTTACATCTATCGATAGTCATATAAAAAACACGTATTTTACAACCATGTCCAAACTGAAAGGCAAATCTTTTTGTAGCACAGTTTTCTATTTTTTCTGAAAATACGTTTTTTTTTTATCATTCTGTTATTTCTCATGTGATAAGTTCTTTATAAACATGCTAACTTAATGCATCTTTTCCCACAAGTCTCTTTTAAACAATGGAAAATTGTGTGTACGTTATCAAATTCATTATTACGAAACAAATATATATATATATATATATATATATATACGATTAAGTTACAATTTAAGGACTGTAAGTTGACTGTCAAATGGTAGAAATAATAAAGAAAATTAATAGAGTTAATAAAAGAACTACTATGCTCCATATAGTATATTTGAAACACTCACACAATCGAATTTCTAAAATGTTCTCGTAATTCATTAGTCATAAAATATCTTTAGTATACAGCAATACACAATCCGTACAAAAATAAGAAAATCTAAATTTTATTAATGCTGTTTTTTGTATGGATGTTTTGCTTTGATTCATTAATTTTTCATTAACTCCTTAACTGGTTTGCTCGTACATGTTTCGGGCTACCAAAAGCTGGCCACAACCGATTTCCCGCAAGCCGTACGGGCATTGATATTTTCTTCTTTCTATCTTTGATTTGCACGTATTTTTTATTCGTATAGTGAGGTTATGAGTGCTGGTGTTTTTAAGAGATGATGCACAATTTGACCATGGTACTTCTCATCTGGGATTTCCTTTGTAGTGAAGGCAAGAGTTTAGATTCTCGAAGATATTCGATAAAGATCAGGGATTGACAAGGCTATGTACAATTTGTTGCTCGAGAAGAAATGTATGTGAAAATGGAAATAGAACCCAAAAAAGCCGATATTATCTCTGTCCCCGTTGCAATGTAAGTGTAAGTAATACACCATACTTCAAATTGTGTGTGCATTTATGCGCACACGTAAAATGGTCAACCGTTTGAAAAAGGGTACGAACATGGAATTTTTTTGTATGTATGAGAGAAATTCTTTTAAGACTTGTGTGTAAAACTTTCTTCATAGCATACAGAGTGTACTTATAAAAAGCAAGCATTTAAGAGTTTTGGCGTTCTACAATTATAAAAAAAATAGTGTTGAAACTTTAAAATTGAAAATTAAAACAAAATTCTTCCATTTTTGCATCCTGTTTATAAGCATGATTAGTTTTCAGCAATAAAAGATGTTCCTCTTTTTGAAATGTTTTGGGCAAAAAAAAACAAAAAAAAAAAAAAATTGACTGCTTAAGGGATTAATGACGAATATCGAACAACACAAGGACTATTAGAGACAGAACCACGGTTAAATGACGAAGACGACCTCTTAATGGTACCTCTCTCTAAATTTCCACACCACACCCATATGACAGCTTTGTGCCTCCACAGATTCAACGTTCATCCTCCTCTTATCATACGGTGGTCTTCAGAGGCAGTAGAACTCGACAGAAATAACGTTCATCACGAGTTTGCTAGATAGTTTGTTTAGAAGGAAATCAGTATGATAATTTTTTACACAGACCAATTTAGTTTTTATATTAAAGAATCAGCTCTCTCATTATAGTATGTGTAGTTATAGGATCCATCCACAATTAAATTCGAAACTGTCCGCACCCTATTGACCAATATCAACAAGAAATCAATTTTCTTACGGGAGAGAGCTACTTGTTCCCTCTCAAGATTTCTAAGAGCACTTTACAATCCAATTAATGCCTTCCCGGTCTATTGTAGGGATTCTGGAAGGACAGGACAATGATGCGGAAAAGCATGAAAATCATCCCTGAGCAAAAACGAAATCACGACTGCAACAAAAACACCCACCGTTTCTTGACCTCTTCCCCACCTCTGCGTGATATCCAGCAACAAGAGGATTACGACTCCGTAAAAACCGTCGTGTGGGCAAAGTTGCGGAAATACCAATATCTCACTTGTACACGTAACAATAACGGTTGTTGTGTGTGTGTAACAATAAAATAAAGTGCCAAGTATTGCGCTGACACATTGCGGATGTGTGAGTGATTCTTTTTATCGCCAAAATGTAGGTCTAGGTTGGAAGATAGGTCATCGGACCTGTTGGCTTCCCTTCTGGCCAGTAGGTTGGGGAAAGAAACCCAACTCTCTCTGTATTTTCTATTGGAAGCAAAAAAAGGAATTCGGGCACTATAAAGAACGAATTCTTTGTCTATTATCTTGTAGAATTGAATGTATGTTGAGGGTCACAATGAAAAATAGACGCTACATATGTGAGATGAATATCAATTAACAATGGGTGATGAACGAGTGTGTATTTTTAGTCAGATATTGTTTCCAGAGTTTTGATAGTTACGCCAAGTTGCTAAATCGTAAAAATCTTTTATTAGAAAAGGAAAAAGATACGTTTCTTTGAAGAAATTGACATTTCGGCTTATTAAGGTTTCGTAAAGCTTATTGAGAAAATAATTACATGTCTAGATAAAATCGAAATGCTTAAAAAATATCATATAAAATCCCAGTTCATAATCAGTTAATAATTTTTATTGTACAAAATTTTGTGTTTTCTAAGAAAGTATCAGATTTTTTTAGGTATATAAAAGGATTAAATCAGTTCTTGGAGAAATCTTTCATTCAGGTATATAAGGAAATATCTATTTATTTTTATGTATCAGGTATTTTTTACCAAGAAACAATAATTTTGTAGAATATTCGGTGTAAAATATGAAGTTCATGCTTGCTGTTATTAAAATTTGAAGAATACACTTCAATCATATTTTTCATGTTTTTAATAAAATGAAATGTACAGGTATGTATAATTTTATCATTCAGTTTTATTTATAGTGATTTAAAAAGAGAATGAAAAAAATTTTCTATTGAAATAGTTTTTTGTTTACATGTTTCATTCTTTATTCTCAAGTAGTAGATACCTTATTTTTAATTCAAGGGAGGGTATAATTAAAGGCAAATTTTACCCTGAATAGAAAAATGAATATATTAAGTATAATGTAATTGAAAAAAAAATTCAGCACATAGAACTGAAATCAAATGTTTCTCCTTTTTTTTCAATTAGTATCATTGTAAAAAAAAGTTTTTAGAAAATGAAATCAATTAATGAAAAGATGAGCCTTTTTAAATTCAACTAAAATTTAGATAAGAAAAGTACAATAAATGTTCTCAAAGTAAACTATATAGTGTTAAAATAATTTAAAATACCAACTGAAATATTATTGCATGCTATGTTCAATACATACTGCTCTATTATAATTAATTATGGCTATATCACCAACAGGTACTGCAATAAACAACAAATAATTAAAAAAAAAAGATTAGTGAAATTAAAAAAATTTTTTAAGGAATACACACACTTTTTTTGAAAGTTTACTGTTCCATTTAATTAGCAGCACAGTGCGTTTTGTAGAAAATTTACTAAAAAGTAATGTACTTCAACTTTATTTTTTCAGAGAAGGAACTTTTATTGCATTTTAATATATATTTCAAGTATTCTTTTTTAATTTCATTCAGTTTATGCTTAGTTGAATGAAGTTACTCAGTAAAATCTTTTACAATCATAAAAAAAATAATAATAATGTGTGTGTGTGTGTTTCTTTTTAAACCTTTTTTTTCTCTTAAATTTTTTTCTCATAAAAAAATGTGAAAGATACGGTCACTTAAGAAAATTAAGAAAAATTATAGTTACATGTTTTTTTTCTCATCAAAATATATGAGCATAAAAAACAAATCGTTTGGGTGGAATAAATTATAATCAATGACTGCGTAATTTTACGCTTCTCGTTGAATGTCATTTTGCGTGCAAAATTGTTTTACGATGTCATGTAAAGGGTTAATAAATTTGACCTTAACTAATCTTATAAAATGGCGGAAAATAACTTTAGGCCACAAGCGTTCGCATTCTTTGACCTTTTGTCTGATCTACAATTTATTCCACTTTGAAAAAAATTAATTTTCAACCTTCTTTCATAGAAGGAAAGATATAATACCATTCATGGCTCAAGGATAGAAATTAAAGTAATAGATTTTAGGTAATAATTTTATATGTGATATCCCTCCATTTATGAAAGGTTTGATTCTTGAACAAGTTTATCTGTTCAATAATGGAGAGAACACAATGTTTACTTCTTAATAAAATTTTGGTGTGATTTTCTATCATCCTTTTCAATTACTGCAGACACCTAATACTTATAAAGGAATTTACCACACGAAATTATAGCTTGAACTTTTTAATAAGACATAGAAACTGTACATTACTTGCGGTAAATATAAATCTTATTATCATTTTGCTGTAAAGAAATCAGTGAAGGAGGATTGCGCTGATTTCTCAAACGGCGCAATTATCTCTAAAAACATTTATCATCCTAACAGGAGGAAACCTTTTAAATATAAGTGCGCTAAGAAATATATGAAAAAAAAAAACTTTCCACCAATACTTTCGATACATTTTATAGAATAAATATAAGGATTTTTGTTTCCATTTCAGATGCAAATATAGTCAATTAATTTGTACATCTTGTTTGAAATTGATAATTATTTCAAACATCTTAAACGCATTTCAGCACATACGATAATTCTGAAAATCCTTAGCTTGTGAAAAATGTAGCTCTAAAGCAGTGGTTCTTAAACTTTCGATCACCCCCCTCCCATTTCATGTATCAGCCTAACATCGCGAACCACCAAGATTTTAAACACCCCTCTCTGACTCCCAACCCATGGCTGAGTCATTTGAAGGTTTTTTTAATAATCCTAAGACTGCCTCTGCTACTTATACGGACTTTTTTAACACTTCTCTTTTTCTTTTTTCCTTTTAGAAAATAATAAACATCTAATCTTTGTCGTTGCAAACAATAAAAAAAAATGGATTCATATTCTAATTCGAAATACGTGTTCTTGTAGAATTTTTGCATTGGGACAAATTAAGGATCAAGTCTAGGATGGCACATCTTCCAATTTTTCCACGAAGCCTTTTAGAGTCTGTTAAGCGCTGGGGACTCCTAAGGGTCCGCGGACCACAGTTTAAGACAGAGGCGTAAAGGAGAACATTTGGGTCCCCCTGAAAAGTCAGGTTGTTACGGGCTCACGTTTTTTTTCCATTAACATGTCCTTTTGGGTTCTTTGGGGCCAGATTAAATGGCAATTCGTTTCCAACCAACCCGAGAAGTAAAACGTGAATAAAAGATGCAAATTAGGAAGCTTTTAAATAACAGAAGTTTAGAGTAAGCGGGGTGGCATTTGGGGAGTGTTATGATAATCCATGTTGCAAGTGTGAAGAGTATTTCGAGAAGTTAAGTGACAGTCAAGAGAGGTTACCAGTGACATAGAGCCTTTAGTCAAGGTGCATACCATTGCACTCCTGTGAACCGCAACTTTAGCTAGGATCAGATAGATTGCTGCTTCGTTGGACATTAAGGCAGGAGTTACCATTTTAATATTCGGATCTGTGTTTACATTGAAATTGAGCTTAGGTGAGTTAGTTATTGATAGTGGTTCGGGTTACGTTATTTCGGTATTATATATTGTGTGTTTAGCCACCGTAGATTCTCTCACATATCATATTATTACCTAATTTGTTATTGGTTTAAGTTAAGATCTTAATAAAGTAATATTAAGATTATGGCAGCTTCTGGTTCTTCATTTATTTCTACACCTCTAGCTCCCGCTTTGAATCTTGGAGAAGGGCACCCAAGGGGGTCCTTACAAGGTTTGGACAGTTCAGGTTTACTCGGTGGTTTGTCAGGCTTTCTGCCCTCTACCCTGCCCCCCCCCCCCCCGCGTCGCGGGGGGTACGTTACACCATTGGCTTAAGAACTGTTGCTCTAAAGGTTTTGTCATTTATTAGGAAGCTGAAATTTCAAAATAGAACAATGAATACTTTCATGACATAATATTTGATTTTTATCGCTAACTGTGGATTTTGTAACTATTATCAATATAATCATAGCTTTGCATTTATACAAAATGCACTATCATCGAATGATATACATTTTAAATTTGTTGTTGTTTTTCCATAAAGAAAGCTCGCCTTTTAGATTTTTATCAAGTCTCTTCTTAGATAAATTCAAAAGTGTAAGGTCAAAACCTCATTGAATTTTCAGAATCATCTTCATGAAATCAATGTCTTCATGTTTAAACTTATACTTTTCTGTTACGGACGAAAATAATTTCAAGGTTTATATTTTATGGTAATACGAACTTTACGTATACTCAAACTGAAGTTTTAGTGGATTGAACCTTTTTTACGCAAGAAGAGTTTTTTTCCATTATTGTAACAAAATGTTGAAAAGAAATCAAACAGCATTTATGGAATATTTCTTACATCCGATTTCAGTTAATGATTATATTTATTCCTATTTCACAATATTATACTACATTTCCTCTAGCTTTAAACAAAGCTTAACGCAATTGATAAACCCTGTAGTATTTTTATCTCGCAATTATAATTTAAAGAAATGTCAGTTTTAGTATAACAGTGAGGTATGATAATTAAATCTCTCGCATAAGGCTAAGAGTTTAAAATAGTAGCAAGAATCAGAATCTCTGTCACTTCATTAATATCATTTTAAAATCGTTTAATTAATTATCAACTGCTGGATTTACACATCTCTGTTCCCTAGACTACAGAAATAGTTTTGAGTCTCCGTATTATTTACACACATACAAGTATTTAAAATAAAAATAATATACAACTGATCAGCTGAAATTGAAAAATTTTGTAAGCTTTTGGTTAGTTATTTCTTACGGACTGAGACCCTCCTCCGACTGTTGCACCCTATGGGAAATCTGGTCCTGTGTACCGCAAAATCCGGCGTATAACGCGCACCCATAAGCTACATTTTTTTTTTTTTTTTAATTTTTAGATATATTCACCGCATAACGCGCCTCCACATATTTACGAAGGAATCTGTAATGTACGCATGCAGTGCTGTTACTTTCTGAATAATTTATTCAATGTATTATCTAAGGATTTTGAAAGAATAGTGTACTTATATTAAGCTACAGTTCTCTTAAGTTCTGACATTTCTTTTAAATAAACAGAGTATTCTGATCTATGCAGGTCTAAATTTTTTCTTATGCTCATTTCTCATTTTATTTTTGAAGCAATCATTTTTATACCCGTCGTATAAAATGCACCCGTACAATTTGATCTTATTTCTTGTGTTAAAAGTTCGTGCTACGCGCTTTTGATTTTACGGTATATCAAAGAAAGGATATAGGAAAACACTGATTCAAACAAAGTACATTGAATTTAACAAATTCTACACAGAAATATACGTCAGAGGTTTTCTCATAAAAATGATAGTGAGAATCAAAGGGTAATTTAAGGTTTACACAAAAATTGGTTTTAGGTTAGTAATTTGTTAAAATATATAATCAGAAAAATGCATTGTATCATGAACAGAAAGTAATTTCTCTCTTGAAAAACAATGCCAAATATTGCATTAAATAAAATTTAAAAGGAAATCATTCTGTATTTTTCCTCTTTGTATTTGTTACTGTTTTTACCTTCATTTTGAAATGAAATTAATAAAGAAATATCAGCGTTTCCTTAAAGTTATTAATAAGATGTACCCAAAGTGCATATCATACGAATAAAAAAGCCATTTTTATTAATTTTTAAATATAATACAATTTTTACCTGTATTTATTCCAACTTACTTTTTAGTAGACAACGCATTCTAACAAAAGTTTATTTTTAAAAAACTCAAAAGAAAATTAGTCATATAGTGTTACTTTAACGAAGCAAAAACATTGAAATACACTTTCTTTGTGTGAAGGGAAAAAGTTTGCAGTAAAATGTATGAAACATTGTCAAAGAAAGTTCCTTTAAAAGTTTCCGATGTTTCATCAGAGAATAACGTGGAAACTCCGTTCCAGATTTGTTGGAAACTACCCACAATTGCGGATTTGATCTCATTTCCGAAGTGGTCTCCCATTAACAAGACTTTCGCTTCCCTAAAGCAGTAGCGTCACAAAGAGATCCGTTTGACCTAAAACACACTCTATCGTCTGTTTTCGAACGACACCTTTTCTGTGGGTCCTTTCATTTCAACTCGATCTGCTGGTGAATGGTCATTATATTTTATTTTATCAAATGAATTAGAATAACAGAAACAGAAGTTATATGAATACTCACATCTATTTTTATGCCCTCCATCTTTGTGCGATATGTAAAAAGAGTCCCTCAAAGGCATATTATGAATGAAAATTTTAATTAAAGAAGTAATTCTAAAAGAAATCAGCATGGTAATGAAATAACATGCAAATTAAAAAATCCCAACAGAAAACCCAACCGATGTTGTACATGTTTGGCCCAATATATGTTAGGCTCAATATCAAAAATTGAAACTTATCATTCAAATTTTTTTCTCATTACCAGCTTCTCGATACATATAAAACAGCATCGCATTTGAGCAACACAATAGTATTTGTGACCACTATCACCTCCCTCTCTTAGAGACAGACTTCCGCAGATCACAAAGAGGAATTAGTTTAATTTGTTTCTTAAAAAATAAATAGATTAGATATATATATATATTTCTTAAAAATAGAATAAAACTCATTAATACTACACAGTACACTTTTTCAAAAAATTTGTTGGAGATAGTAACAGTAAAATAATTTATGTTTTATATTCAGAATATATTATTAAGTTGGTTCTGAAAGTAAAAATTCAGTTTCAATAGCCATTATTTTACAATTTTAAAAAATTAAGAATTTTTCAAGTTTTATTCAAACTTTTATAAAATGCTCAGTTTTTAAAATGTTTTAGTCATTTTAAGTGATTTAAATTTTCCAAAATTACTGCAAACAAAAGTTAGGATGGATTTGATGGATTTGCCCTTGCTGATTTTTAATAATTATTTTTTTAGCTAAATCTAGAAAAAACACGAAAATTTTAAAAATATCAACATTGGCATATTTTTTTAAAAAATAACTAAAGATCTCATCCATAAATTCATACTAACATGTGTAGAACATACGTTTCGGAACATAGGTATGTAGAACATACAAAAAATGTCAAGACTCTTTCTTGAACAGAGTAAAAGCCTTATGAATTAGAAAAAACTTATATTTTCAGAATTAAAAGTCCGAGAAAAACGAATTTAAAGTTTGTAAAGGCATAACACAAAAACTTATAATTCCCGTAAAGCTCTAATTTTTTAATATGCTATTTTCTAATGTATGTTTGACATATAAACACTACTTTAATTAAATATAACTGAAAAGAGTTTTTCAATTCAAAATACATTACATAGGCTATCAAAAATATTGATAGCCTATTTTACGACGACAGATTATTCGGTTTAATATTAATCTAATATTTCCACAAAAGTTTTAAAACACAAAACATTTAGGTACAGAATAATAATTAATTAAGTTAAAAATCGCCAGGTTTGCACATAAAATGTGATTTTTTTCAGTTTTAAATTGTGGCAGCTTAGAAAGTTTGAGTTTTTGTTGTGTGACTTTAAAATACCTATAATATGTTTACTATAGTGTAATTTGGTTCATCATAGAGATCTATTCAGTTTTATCTGTAACACTTGAATTCAGAATACTTGTATCGGCTGACGGCTGATTTTTAGATACATCATTTTAAGTAGTATTCCATCTCTTCGAAGTTTATTTCTCATAACAACCTGAGAACGTTTTGGCCATGCATTTTCTGAACAGTAAGAAATTAATGATAAAGCTCCTAAATTATATAAACTGTTTTTTAAAACAAAAATTGAACTTGAAATCAATCTTAAGGAATAAAATATGATAACTCAAAACATAAACAAGCAGAAATGATTTTAGTAAGGAAAATTAAAATTAATCACATTTTCGAGCTTAAAGAGTTCATTGTGCTCAAAAATATTTTTAATTAGCTGAAATTAAGAGAAGAAAAATGTTTTAAATTGAGATCGAAACCAGAGCAAAAGCTCAGAAAACTTCAAATATCTTAAAAACTAATTGGTTATCCGATCTGAAATTTGGTGGCAAGCTTCCCAATTTTATGGGCCACAAGAAAATGCAAAAAAAAAAAAAAAAAAAAAATCGGTATGTTTGAAATTTGTAGGGTACTATGTAGTCTTAAACTAAAATTTTAGAGTTTCTGTTAATGCAGTATATAATTGTTTACACAACACAACAGCTTAATACAAAACCTTTCTTTTAATATTCTTTTTAATGAACTGATCATTGACGCGCCACTTTCGAAAGATATTGATTATATAACTAAGCACATGTCTACATTTAAATAAATTATTAATAAAATTATTAATAAAATCAAAAGTTGCTTATTTTTTTTTTTGAAAAAGTAAATTCTTAGTAAATTAATAAGTACTTCTAACGAAAACTCGTTGTCTGAGGAAGATATAACCTGTATTTCTTATTTCCTGAAGAATACTGAAAGCTTCTATCCCATTATCTTAATAACTATGTTTCTTATAAGGTCAAGGTCAAGCTCTAGCCCATTGCGACTCGACCTTTACTTGGTCAAATCACTGCTTCCAGTTTCTGCAGTTCAGTGCAGCTGCCTTTGTCGGAGATTGCAAAATGAAATATATTTCAGTGCTCCTCCTTATAATCCATTCAATACATTAAGAGCGATTGAGAGGAATCCCGACGTGAACTTTCTACAGCGGTTCTACTGAAAAGAAAAGGTGACTCAATTTGAAGAGAGATTCAAGCGAATTGTATCCATTCAAATCATTGTTCGATGCTCAGAAATAAAAGTGTTCTATATCCTTCATATTCTTTTTAAAGGTTAGATTGTAGAGCAGATAAATCAATGTTTATAAAGCTTGTTAACTGTCATACATGAGTAAAATTTAGGTTTGATGACTCAAGGTTTATTTCAAATCTAAATTAATAAATTTGCAGGAAGAGAAAAATAGATCACTGTAGAACGAAAAATTATCCAGTTTATTCATAAAAAAAATACGATTATTAATTTATTATTAAATAGCATGATTATAAGAAAACGAGTTTACAATCTTTAGATTTAAAAGATAGGTGCACTGACTTTTTAAAAAACCTATTTAGAACAAATGTTTACTACAGAGAAAAGAAAATTTCTAAATTACTCTATAACTTGCGGCAAATATTGATTTAAAATAAAAATACAAGTGCTTTAATACTGGTTTAAAACAAAGTGGAGAGTGTTTTTAGTTTTATAAAAAAATCCTGTTTGGCGATAAACAAAAAATTTACGTGTTTTACTACACAGTTTTGAAGGATACAAATTCCCTTTTATTTATTTTATTCTTAAAATGCTAGAGACTTTCTGAAATTTCAATACGTTTAATTTGAAATTCAGAAATATGATAGCTAGTTACATTTTTAGGCTAAATAAACAATAAATAATAAGCCATTTTACACTATTTTTAATGATCCTTATTTATGTGAGAAGAAATTTAAATCTGTGAAATCAGTGTTAAGCAAAGCCACGAGAAGAAAATTGCACTATCTGGCTTCTTAAATTGATCATGAATGCAAGCATAGATTTGACCGCATTAACGCAAAATAATCAGTTAAGTTTTTTAAAAAATTGCATAAAATTCAAATTTTCTTATTATCTTGCAAATTTATTTTTAAGTTTAATATTACATTCAGTTTTTCCTGATAAAATTTGGTATTTTCAAATACGATGTAAATACTATGGAACATAATTTAAATTACATTTTTTTAAAATTGGAAATCTAGAAATATATAACAAAAACTAATTTGATTTTTATATTGGAAACATTTAAATAAATATCTTTAAGCAATTAGAACATCTGTAACATGTTTTAAATGAATAAACTAAACATTTATTTCAACCGTCAACGCCACATGTTTCTTTTGATGGTGACGCTATTTATTCTAGAATTTTTTTAATATCTTAAAGTAAATTTGTGAACTATATAAAATTTTTAATACAGAATAGTACCTTGAAGAATTCTGTACAACCACTAATCATATCAATCAGGATGATTTATTTATAAAATTATTGGAAGGATTAGTCATAAATTAGTTCCAATAATCATCTCAGCACATTATACGGCTCTCCTGTCACAAAACCTTCCAAAATAAAGCCTTAATAGCAGGGGAGTAGCTACCACCGTATAAATGATACGGGGCCCTCAAGCTTCAGGGGCCCCCAAGAATAAATCGTAAAATGTTGAGAGCCTACCCAAATCGACCTCCAAGAAATTTTGATAAGGGGCCCACTCAGGATTAGCTACGCCAGTGATAATTAGCTCTTAATATGTTCACAATACAAAACTTGTGCATCCTTCAAATAATAATGTATCATCTGAGACACAATTTTAATAGACTGAAATTTTTTTTTTATAAACAAGTTCTACAGTATATACATTACCGCTAATTAGTGTACACATTACCGCTACAGTATATACATTACCAATAATTACAATAACGATATTTTAATTAGTGTACGATGAAAAAACTTAATAATGCTTTTGTGTGAATGAATAATTGCTACGGAAATTTTTAACGTCCTTTCTTTCGCTCAAATAATCACTACTATAGTTCAAAATTAGAACATTAATGAGATCCATTACAAGATCTTGACCTAATGACCATCGAAATGGATCCATACACATTTTCCCACTCATAGAAATGATCTGAAAATGAATAGATTTTATTGCAGGAGAGATAACAATGCTGACATGTGAATGAAGTCTAAATAAACATCATTATTTCTACTTAGTATTGGGAGATATTTCTGAATCACACACACACCGAAATGCATTATTAGTTATGTTTCAGTAACAGTGAATGTAATTCACTATTAAGATGTAAACATCATTTTTTTTTCTTCCAGCTCTGTTCTTTCCGGATCATCGGATAATTTTTTTTAATCTCTTGAAATGTTTTTAATAGAAGGGATCAGTTGAAGAACGGTGCTGTTAATAAGGACATTATTTGATATAATTCAATTGTTATACAGTTGATTAAATTACTGTGTATATAATGGACGGTCAAAATATATTTAAAAGTAGGAAGACGTTTCATTTCGGTTTAACTAGTAACAGCAATAATGACGTGTAATGGAATTGTTTAAATAATTAATTTGTCATACAGTTCTTTAATTTTAATGCATTTTGATTTGATGTAGATTCAGTGATATAGAGAAAGATTAATAGTGAAATATTAATAGGAAAGAAGATTTTTCTTGCAAAATTTGTACCGTAAAGTCCGACATATAACGCGCACTGGTGTATAACGTGCTGTTATACTTTTTAAGTTACCTTTTCTTAATTTTTAGGTATATTCGCCAAATAACGCGTGCTTCCTTTTTTCGATAAAACTTGGTACGTGTGCACTGTTATTATGTTTTGAAGTCATTTGGAATTTCGAAAAAGTAGTACAATTTTGGAACTACAAAATCTTCTTTTAAATAGACACAGTATTCCTATGTTTGTAGAAGTCTGAATTTTCTTATGTTCATCTTTTTTTCTTGTTTTTGAAGCTCATATTTTTATACTCGGCGTATAACGCGCATCCATAAATTTCGATCTTATTTTTTACTTAAATAGTCCAAGTTATGCATCGGATTTTATGGCAATTTAAAATATAAAAAATTAAGTATAAGGACTACATATATTTCAATTTAGAAGTTTATGATAAGCTATTTACATAAGGAATAACAATAAATTAAAGATACAATTAGAGTAAAATATTATAAAAAAAACTAATATTTTATAACAAAACGCATAAGTTACATTTGCTGTGCTTGAAATTAAATGAAATTTAGTTTTATAAGAATACAAATAAATTCAGATGCTCTTTTCAGAAATGACGGAAACATTTTTTGTCTAATTTTCTTATCCTCTAAAAATTATTGTTTTACTAAGAAAGATATCAATACAAGAAAATTGGAATCTAGTATGATACAGAACGGAACTCAGTTATCTCTGAGTCTACTGGAACTCAGGTGCTTCATTTGAGGCTTATAAAACCAAAAATGCAGCTCCACATTTCAAAAATTAAACTTTTTTTTTACATAACTAAATGCACGATAGTTTAAATTCCAAGAATCTAAAACACTCCAGCAATTTTTTAAAAAATTTTGCCTTTTGCCAAAAAATAACATAAAATTAGAAAAATATCCAAAAAAAAAAAAAAAATCTTAACATGAATAGAAATTGTATAATCCAAAAAACAACTAGTTTAGGCATATATTTTATGTATATCATATAATATGAAGGATGAAATAGAAAAACACGAAACAAAACATACGTTTTTTACCCTCTGTCTCAACTCATCTAAATGTATTTTCTGGACTGTAAAAAAATACCGAAAATAAAAGTTGTTTTGAAAATGAGCAGAAACTTTTAGTTTGATAGTTAGAAGGATTAGTAGGATTTAGCGTGAAACTACACGACTTCCGGGGGAAAAAAAATGAAGTAGCCATTTGTTCAATGGACTTCTTATACTCGATATATTATTACATCAATTCTCATTTGATGTTTGAAGTCTCACAGTTCCCTTTCCATCCCTTCAATCCATTACTACTACAGAGCAATAAAGCTTCCCCATCGTATAACTAAGGCAACAAATTAGTCAGAATAAAGCAAAATGTAGAACAAACTTCAACAGATATCCAATTTGAATCAAACGGTTACAAGTACTTCGCGCACACGCGCGAGTTAATGACATTCAAATCGCAACCACAAAACGCGATGCACGGAAAAGCGTGCAAATCTGAGAATTCATTTTTATGAGACGTCAGTCTCATTTTCTTCTCCCGTAGATTACATAACGGCAGTTCATGTCCTTTCGTCGACAGCGCGTACACTCTATTATACACACTGCATACATATTCAAGAACAGCAGGTATGATTTAGAAGTACAATGACCTTCATTTTTCCCAGCGGGAAACCTGAAGGAAGGATACATTAACTTAAATATAACAGAATCGTGATGACACGTAATGTGTCAGTACCACTAAAAATTGATGAAGTATGTATTTTATGTATGACATATGTGTCAAAATGACAACTGTTATACCTGTTCAGTAGATTGGCTTTGTTTTAAGTGTTAAATTGTGTTTTTAGATCTCTATGTGTCTTAGGCATCAATATGTTATTTTAAACTTGAACTTAGAATGAATTGGAATGTATAATATTTGAACTTATGTTTAAAGTTTAAATAAAGATTCATTGAAATAAAATGTGTTACGGGTATTTTTCGAATTACTGGAGGAGACATATGAACTCTTTATTGTTTTTATATTATAGCCTGATGATTAAATATACTTTAAATTAAAATATTATAAGAATTCATTGGCAAACGCTTCTTCAATATTCTTTAGATAATCCCCCCCTCCTTTAATTTTATCACTTGTTTTAATTGAGTGTTGAATCTTTAAAATATTTTTTTTTTTCAAAATAAGCATAAGAAAAGAGTATTTCGGAGAATTACAATTCTAATAATATTCCATTTTACTAACCAATAAAATAGAACTCATACATTTTTTGACTAATGCTTTTTTATTTATTTATTCTGACCAATTTTTAAGAATATTTAATATAAGTCACAGTACTTTGAAAATTGAAATTAAATCAATAATTTTTGTGAAACGTTTTGAGTTAATAAAAGCATTCTTAAATCTTGTTTTTCCTATTGCCATGCTTAAGTTTTATTTAAAATTATTTAATATTTAATCTAGAATGAGAATGACAGATTTTGGGGACAACCTTCTTCCATTTTGTGAAGAAAAAAATCGAAAACATATTATCATACTCATTTACTGGATATAAAATTGAATCAGTGCAGAATAAACCTAAATTCAATAGTTAAAAGATCTTTAACAGATGTAAAAACACTTCCTTACCATTTGAATAATTTTTTTTAAATTTCTATCAAGTACTGTTAAAATATCAATTAAAGTATTTTGTTAAACCCAGTACCAGGTAAATAAAACTGTTTTATCATAAATCAATTTCAAGATGTATTTAAGTGACTAAGCATTTTTTAATCCGTTTGTGTACAGAAAAAATATTATTCTATGCAAAAAATGTTTGTTTTTTTTTACAATATCAGAAAACTTTATAATTTTTCAATATAATCTTCGTAAAATTTCTAATCATAAATTATTTTTCGCACTTAAATGTGCTGTTACAATCTGTTCATTGTTTTTACATCACTGATATTTAAATTTTTTCTATCGTGTTCGGGTAGTCTAAAATCAACCCCTCTTCTAAAACATTCGTTAATACCTTTTTTTAACTTTAGAATTTTTCGTAGTTAATTCTAACGTTTCTGAAGTAACAATTTATGAGATATTCTTTGAAAAGATAATTTTTTTTGCTTCTGGTTGACACCTGTGTCAACCATTTTATCAGAAAAACTGAGAAAATGAAGTGTTCTATTTTCAATGGAAATGTAGATACACATATTAGTCATGTGTTACTAAAATTCAAATAAATACTACGGAGTAATCATTTTTATTGCAGAGAAGAAAAAAAATTTTTCAACAAAATTTAACAAAGAAATTTTTGGCACATTTAAGAACTTAAATTTATTTTTTATAAATATATTTTTAAAATTTAATACAGCGAGACAATTAGTAAATTTTATTTAAAATAAGATTTCACTTATGAAAAAGCAATATAATTTTATATAAAGAACAAATTTAAAACTTTCCTAAAGTTTTTACCCCAAAGCAATATCATGATGAAAGCTAAACATTTTTCTTAAAAAAGTATTTTAAAATGCATTATGATCCAAAATAACCAAAAGAGGACATAATTACTGTAAAATCTGCTTTATTGGATTGATTTTTTCTTAAATGTTTAGTTTCGTTTTTTTATGTAAGTCAAAGTAATACATTAGTCACACCAGGGCCGGCTCTAGGGCCGGACAAACCGGACCCCTGCCCGGGGCGGCAAATTGTAAAAGCGGCATTTGGATCACATTAGAGAATTTTTTTTTCTTGTTTAAAATTTTTTTATATATTTTCTGAAATATTATTGGGTAAGAATGTGGTATTTCATTTAATGTAGCTTATTTCCTTATTTTGTACACTGTATGTTAAATGCCAATTTTCTTTTCTGCTGAAATTTGAAGGGTTCGAGAAGGGAGTATATGTTAAATCATGAAATTTGATACGATTATACATCTTTCTCTAGTATCTTTCTCTTCATCCCGGAGTGGGATCACAACGGACATTCCTGTCACCCATACGATGTCCAGTGTCAGCTATCCAAAAGGGGACAGGGGTAATTTGAGTTTTTGATAGCTATAGAGAACCACACAGAATGTTCTATTTTATTCTCGAGCGTAGTTACTATAAGTTAAAATAAACCCTTGGGGTCCCCACCATCAGTAGACTCTTTTTTGAATGAATTGACCCGCTGAAATGGGCGATTCCTTCTCTAATATTTAACTCGTTTCAAATATAATAACAGGTAATTATATTCTTAATTTCGAATTATTTTGTATTTTTTAAGACTTAAAATAATTATATATAATTGTTATGCTGCCTTTTTGTTTGCAAGAATTATTCCAGTTTTATAGGTGTGCATCTATTTGAATAACTAATCTTTTTTAATTTTTATTTTTTGCTTTAGAGAGAGGGACGGCATTTTCTATTTTTGTCCGGGACGGCAAAACTGCTAAAGCCGGCCCTGGTCACAAAATATATTGAAATTTATAAATATTATAAGCTTTATTTTAGCGTTTAAGAAGAGTTGAAATAGTTTTCATTTTTAAAACCCAAAGCATGAATTCGTAATACTCAATGATTCAAATCATTTTTTCAGGGTTTTTCCCGAAGATAATATTCTAGTTTGGAAATGCTTTCTTGAACGAAGATTTTAAAAAAAGATTGTATTTATAAATAAACTATCTGAAATCTTTTTAAAATCAAATATTTTTTCATATTATTAATGCTTTCTAGATAATATTTTAATATCTCTATATAAAATCCTCATAGACATTTCACTTAGCACTTCTTCAATGAATCTGTATCTTTCCATAAATATCACAACTAGTTTCAGTTTTAAGCCAGTTGCTCATTAAAGAAAATGCTTCACTCGCCATCTGTTGCAATGTGTTTATCTGTGTATCCTCCATTCCTCTCCCCCCTTTTTTTTTCTTTTGTAAAATGGTGTATTTTATTGGTTTTAAAGCTGTGGTAAAGACGTAATCTTAGAGGGAAGAAAATGGCGTGAGAAACTCCGGAAGAAAATACCTAATAATCCACAAAATAGCAGAAAATCTGCGAAACGCTTTTATGGCCTTTCTACAGAAACAAGTTGTTTCAAAGATCTATTTTTATGAAAATAATGAGTAAATCTTTGAGAAAATTACTTCAACATTTCTATAAGCTCCTTGGTAGGGGCTATAAAAAAGCTGACTTCGGGGTAGTCATCAATTGATACTAAGGAACTAATTTCTTATTTATTTTTCCAGAGTAATTGAGACTCAACTTATATTAACCATTTAACTTAGTAATTATTCAATTCCTACTATTAGTTCGCTCTCTCCCTATATAGATATATCTTGTTCAAATTTTCAATCGTGAATAAAATGCTTTCTATTCATCCATTCAAGTCAAATACATTTTAATTAACATCATTAATTAACCTGGGATATCTTAATTTCTGAGAATGTGATTTCGTTTTTACTATACTTTTTTCTTAGAATAATTAAATTTAATGAATGAATAAACGGTATAAACAAACATATATATATATATATATATATATATATATAATATTCCAACACCATATATACTCGTAGAAATGAAAATAGAAAATTGAAAGAATAATCGCTTTCTATTTTGTCATATGTATATACAGTAAGACCCCGCTTAACGCAGAATATGAAACAGCGTTAAAAGAGGTTATCTCATCATGTAAATAATGGGGTTAGGGGAAGATGGGTAAAAAAAATTGGTGAGGTATCTTACCATTAAATTTATTAATTATGTGTTTTATAACAATAAAATAAAAATGTATTTCTATAGTATAGAAACATAATAAATGAATAAACATATAAAAATAAATAAAATTCTAAGTCTCAGTATGTTTAAATTTCAGATCATACAGTACTTTCCGTATTTCCAATTTTCTGCCTTTTTATCAAGAAGGCATCTAATGTAATTTGCGTTTTCCTTTTGAGCTCTGTGAGAAGTTGTTGGTAAGTGGAAAGGCATCCATAGCGCCCCGTCTTGGCTTTGAACTCCTGTCAAAATTTGCTCTTGCTTTTTCTTGCTGCTTTATTTTCGTGTTTTTTATTATCACCCATGATAAAAACTAAAAATCATAATATTTGTCACTATAGCAATCGTTATATTACATAAATTTATACTTACAATACCGTTAACAAATGTGACGTTAGAAATACGTTCGTATAAGACCGCTGGAAAGAAAAAACACAGATAAACTGCTTTGGATATCGGGAAGCTTACCGCTTTGTGTAATTTCGGGGAATCCCACAATTCAAATAAAAGACCGTTAAACCGAAACAGCGTTAAGCGAGGTCTTACTGTACATATTTATTTTAATTGAAACTATTTAATAAAAAGTAGCTAAAATAAATCTTTTTTTTTTGTGGACCTAAGGAGGAATTTTTTCTTATATTACTTATTATTTAGTAAGAGATTGTCTATATCAAATTTCTAAATTTTTCAATTCTGCATTTTTTTAGAACTTTATTATAATTATGAATTACTATTACTCAAAATATTATATTATTTATATTAAAATTTATTAAAATATGTTACATTATATCATTAATATTATCATTACAGACATTGTCGAGATAAACGAGTATTCTCAGGCAAGTGGTTAAGAAAATGGGTTTTAATAAAATTTTTCCGAAAAAGGCAAAGTGATGCTTTCTGTTTTTAAATACCTGCATAATAACTCTTACTGGTTTGCATACAACCACAAGAAATTTGTTTTGTTTCAAAATTGAGGGAGCTACTACTTATGCAATTTCAAAAAGACTGAAAATATAAATCGTTACATTTTTTGATTCAGAAAAGTTAATTGTTACAACTTGAAATATTTTAAGTTTCAATGTTTCAATTGAAACATTTCAAGTCACGGAAAAAGGAAAGAAGGAAACATTATTTAATTATTGCAAATTTGTAGCAAATGTGAAATCTTTTATGAATATTACCGATCACTGTTTATTTCTTCTAATTCTAATCAACAAAAAGGAATTTATTAATATATAAATGAGGATTTTAATTACATAAATCATGTAAGTATCAAGTAAGCTTTAAAGTTATGTTCATGATTTTTAAAATCATTTATAGGAAAAGGTAAAGAGATAAAAACTTTTTAACATAATATTTAAACATAGTACTGTAGAGCTCCGAAAATTGGGCCTACTGGGGTCTGTAGGGTGGCCGAATTTGTGAAAACGTCGGGTTATAGAGAATACAATGCAAAAAGAATAAGTACGAGTGTTTCCTCAGAAAATATTGTACTGCACTCTGTTGCTTTCTTGAGAATGCAGCAGAAAAAGATCTTCCCAGATACCCTTAAATAAAAAAAAAGTACGTACATAAAGGCACAAAGAGCATTTAATACATAAAAATAAAAACAAATGTATACATAGTGTAGAGTAATTTTCCTGATCAGATACACCCAGTGGCGTAACCCCCGAAACCCGCCACATTGAGGGGGAAGGCAGGGTTCTAGGGGGCCTGACTGCAGCCTTTGTAAAATCCAACTTGGACCTGACTTTGCAGGGGGTGGGGGCAAATGTTCTCTGTTACGTCACTGGACACACCTTAGAAAGATACTTTATTAAGGTGAAAGCTGTGTATAAAGAAAATTGAGTAGCCGACTTTACAAAAACTGACTACTTTCTTAATGAAATGCGTAATGTCTTCTGTACTGCACTCTGCTGCTGCTTTACAAAGACGAAGAAGGAACAGTCAGTCCATTACCGTTCAGAATACTGAAGGGGGATTTCCCCAGTCCCTCAATATGAGATATTTCAGGAGTTTGTACAGAGTATCATCAGCGCTAACATCTTTATTTTCTGACATGTTTTCATTAACGGTGACAACAGATTTGCAATATATTTTCCATATGCAAGGGTGTGACCGAGTTATACGGACTGCCGGGTTATCCAGTGCTGAGTTTTTGGGGCTCTACCTCGCTGATTATTAATAACACCTCTTTTCAGATTCCTTGAGAGTAAAAAAACAATATTTTCTAATAAATATATTCAGTTTTATACATGACTATTTTTATCACATATAAAATCACGGGGAGAAACATGTTTTATTTGACAAATGCCAAACAAGGCCTGTGATATTTTTCAGTCTGCTCTATAAGACCTGCAAAGAGAGAGCTTGCAATTTATCGTTCTTTTCAAAGCTAAGCATCTGAATTAGGTTAAACGATTTGCCGACCGCTCGTAGATAGAAGCAAACAAGGAAACTGTGTGTTTCAAATTGCCTTAAAATCAGTAATAAGGCAAATCCAGTCTTAATTGTTGCCTCAGATGGGTAAATAAAAAGAAAGATAACTGTAGAGTGCTTCCTCTTAGTCTGATTTATAACAAATAGAACTAACATAAATGATTATCTTGCAGGTATACATAGAATATAATTACATTTAAATACATTGTGATTAAACATTAATTTACCAGAAATTATGCATCATTAATATTCATATGATGTTTTAAAAAACTTATGAAACAAAAATAGGGAAAGTTAATTAGAAATAGGACTCTACAATAGATGAATGTTTCACGCTTGAGGCTAAACATTTATTTTTAAAAAATCTCATAAAAAATGTATCATTTCATTCAATAATAATAAAAAATAAAATAAAAAATTTCGTGTGAAAGTCGTTATGTTTGATCCAATATTTAAATTTAAAACATAAAGGATCTCGTGGAACTATATTATGTTCAATTAGAAGCAAAGCATTATCCTTCCCCATAGAAATGTTTCCTCGTTTTGACTGCTTAATAATATGAATCTTTGCGATCTACAGCGTAATGTCGAACACTAAAATTTAAGCCGATGCAACGTAAATTGATATTTTACATAAGTGTTAAATATAAATGCTTCTTATATTAAAAATAGTAACCCTTTACAAAAAACAATATTAGTTTAAAATAAAGATACTTGAAATTAGAATAACAATGAAGTCATTGCTTGACTATATATAAGCAATTATACACATTTGATGCATAAATTCTGTATAGTTATTTTCAAAGTGCAATTAGCAATTATAGACGTAAAAGAAATTACAATTTTAAATGAAAATATTAAAGTGAATACCCAAATACTCATACTAATGGAAATTTGTTAATAATTTCAAATTACTATTTTCTAAAATACTATCCCACACTATTAATCTGAAACTCGTCTACTTTTTTATTTAAAGACAATGTTTCTCGATTTTTCAGCATACCTTTATTCTTTTTCTGGTTTTGATTGTAACTCTTCTTGCATTCCGACTCCTTTGCTAAGAATTATTTTGAAAACAATGCAATTAGTTTCTTTGAAGCTGATTAAGTCTTTTTGTATGAAACATTTATTTAATTTACATATTTAAATCGACAAATCCTTCCCCCCCCCACACACACAAACCACTGTACATGTGTTTAATATACACCCTTTAAATTTATCCCCATGCCTTGTAACGTTATAATAGTGGGAATGATAGGATAGGATAGGGTAGCGATAGATTGAGGGTCATTTGCAGCCTTTTCAATTGATGTAAGTTAGACAAAAAAATTGAGGAAATTTTGCAATATTACTTTCATTGATTGAATACGAAAAAAAAAAAAAAAACACAAGTAAACGTAGAAAAAGTGAAGTAGCTTAAATTATTGAATTGGTTCAATGAACAAACGCAAGAGGTTTCGTCTTTTCTCTCGAGTAGAGTCTCTTACAAAATACAGAAAAAAAGTATTGGTTTTATTTCTATTCAAAATTTAAATTGATTAATAATATATTGAATATAACATTTATATATACTGTATCGCACAAACAAAGGAAATGCAATGCGGAAGTAAAGTACGTATAAGACTTCAGTTAGTTTCAGTTTATTTGAAAAAAATATGTTTCTTATTTATTCATTTTCACATCACGTTCATTAGCCTTTCTCAAAAATTTGTTTTACGTTTTAATTCCTGAAATGTACTAATCTGTGCCATTTCAAACTCACTGCTCATAAAAAGACAAAGAAAAGTACATGACATCTCATTCTGTTTACTCTCCTTGAATATTAAGAACCTTCGTACTTTATTTAAATGCTCATAAAAAAGTTTCTATCCCTGAGGAAGCAACCTCGAAATCGCAGCGTCGGCAGTGACCTCCAAAATCAGCCGAGAAGGGAGAATGAGAAAAAGACCCGCTTTCGAAATTCGGAAGTGTTTTCATTAGAGCATATCCAAATAGTTAAGTCCCAAAACGTTTACTATGACCTCAAGTTGATGGGATGAGAGGATTCCCTCTGCTTTTTCTTTCCTCCAACAACACAAATGGATTGAATTTCACTCGTCTGTGAGCAGCTTCTCTTGTTTCATTCAAGCGTCACTTCAGTGTGAAATTTCAATAGAATGAAGTAACGTATCACTTAAGCGTGATATAAATCGTAACTTACTGTTTTCATCCGTCTAATTCCCCAGCTATGTGTTGTTTCAATTCCCATGAGAAACAATCACAAAATATAATTAAAAATTTCGCAGACAATTTGTTTTGATTTCAAGTAAGCATTTATTTTATCTTTAAAATAATTAAACATTCTCAAACGGCCCAATTTTGTATTCAAATTTTAGCATTGCACTGCGTATGCGGATCATTATTTGCATTTACAAAGCTCTCGTAATTTCTTTTACAAAACTCACCCACCCCTTAATCCTCACAATTATAATATGTTCTTTCTTTTAGGTAAATTAGGTAAGTATTTTTGTTAAGATGCAAAAATCGTAACACACAATGAAATATGGAAAAAAATGTCTTAAAATACTAAACATACTCTGCAAAAATTTCTAATAATTATTTTCCCTCCCTCTTTTTAAAATATAAATATTCATCTAGAAAAATCAATGTATTATTTGCCAAAATTTACTAAGAAAAGAACATTTTATAATTTGCTTTAGTTCAATTTTAATTTTAAAGAATATGGACTAGATACGAGTGCGTAAAAAAATGCCTTATATATATATACCAAACTAACTATTCAGTACATGAGATCCATCTTCTTCTATTGACACAACATCCCTGGATGGACCAAAGCCTTTTCAAGAATCCTCTTCCATTCCAATTACCGCTTAGTGACAGTTCTCCACAATAAGTTACTCTTAAAACTTTAAAATTGTCCTCCACACAAACTGCTCATATCAATATGGGCCTACCCCTAGTTCTTGTTTCATTTGGTTTGTAATTGAAAATTCTGAATGACAAGGATGAGGGGACCATATGACAGATGTGGTCTGCAAACTTCAAACGACCCATATTGATGGATTTAATGACATCTGCTTTCTAAAATAGCTTATATAATTCAAAATTATATCTTTGCCTCCACAAACCATTTTCATTCACAACGCTCTAGATATATCTTTCTCTCAACTATGGCGAGCTGTTCAGTCTGTGATTTATCCCATAGGTAAGTACGAGTCTGATGATTGTTTTATATAGCATAATTTTTGTACGTTTTTAAATCGTGAGATCAAGTATGCCGACATAATCATTGAAGCTCAAATCGGATTTCGTGTCAGTATCTTCTAAGACAATTTTTAATGCAGTAAATGAGCTGTCTTAGTGCCTTTTTGAAACTTCTGATTAAAAATTAATATAAGTTTAGAGAGGATGTATCATTCATTTCCGAATAAAATTAACACAATTTCTTTTTGTATAGGCACTTATTCTTCTACAGAGTTAATTATTTTTCAAATACATTGAGAAATGCATTACAGGCTTCCATATCTTATTTTGATTTGATATACTGAACTAATGTTATTCGACTGCTACATGTCAGACAGTAGCAATTGATCTCCTATTTTTGAACTATGGATGGAATCTGAATTTATGTCCTTTTCTAAGCAATAGTGAATGCTACAAAAAGGCTGTGAGATACATTTAAATTCAACATGTGTTATCTTAAAGGATTTAGCATCTGGTAATTTCAATTCCAGACCAGGTCATTAAACCTGGTCTCTAAGATTCTCTCTATTCTGACAATCTCTTCTAAAGTTTATTGAATATGCTTTCCAGAAGCATGAGATTATATGTAATAGATGAATATGAATTAAAATATATTGATTCATTGTTATTGATTAATGAGTATCACATATTTTAACTGCTGCTAAAACATCTGAATCTGGACTTTTGTTTTCTAGTATAAGTCAATGTCTTTCAGTTAAATTTGTCATTCTGTTAAACTGAGATTACATCAAGAGCATTCTTTCACATTCAATTCTCATTTTCCAAAGGTGTTCTGTAAAAAAAGAACCCTCTCTACTATAATAACTTAATACCTTAACGATCGCACCAAAGATAGGAATTCGACAAAAATGTTCCAAATCTGGTTGTTACATCGTAGCCCTTAGAGGCGAAAACTAGGGAAAACGACTTGAACAGAAAGCGAATAACCCGTTAGAAATGACAGGGAAAAAAAAGAGAAATTGCTAATTAATTGGAACAAGACGTGTACTTGAAAGGAGAAAGATGCCATCTTCGTCTGGTTTAAACTGGACGAAGTTTTGGTGGAATTTCTAAAGGTGGATTGAATGCCCTGAAAAAATAGGTCTCTTTACTTTTTACCTCGGATCCCGGTATGGCGTAGTTCATACTGATGTCTGATTGGAAGTGAATATTCTCGGAAGAGAGACCAAGTTCGCATGATTTTTATGACTTTTGTCTGATAATTAACAGGAAAAAATTGAATCGTTGATTTGGGGAGATGTTATCGTGTTAGTTTTAATGTTGAAATAATTTTAGCTGCCATTGATGTTGCTTAATTATGTGGCAAAATATTGCGATGGTAAGGATATTCTTTTTTTTAAAGTAAATATAAGTCATTCATCAAGTATCATAAAATATTTATTTCATACAGCTGAAGTAAGAGTATAATAACTGCTTTTGGATTATTACAGCCAATTATGTTACTACTGTGTCGATTATCTTGCGATAAACATAAATGCAGAGGTTTGGGAAAAATGCTACTTTTTCTTTTTATCAATACGCTGAATTTTAGCTGCTAAGTTTTCCTTGAAATATTTCAGTAGTTATGTAAGTATTAACTGAAGGCAAATATATAGTCCATTGGAAATTTTTATTTTACTATATGATATTAATCAATTATATCAAAATTATCTTTTTCAAATGATACAAAAACCCTATTTCGGTATAACGAGTTATACTTTTTTTTACAAATAATACAAAATCTTAACCATAAACCAATTTATTTCGCAATTAAAATTTTTTATCTTAATTCTTTCATAAACTTAAAAACTTGATTTTAACACCTGCTGCATCAACATACTTACTCGTATATATATGGCCAACTGATTATATACATATGAAATAGAATATGATGATTAAAAACAGAAAGCTTTTGTAGAATATAAAATTATAAAATAAATCGGATATATATATATATATATTTATATATAAATAAATAAAATATGTTCAAAATAAAACGAATCTCGAGTAAGAGTTTCCACATGTTGCTATTTAAAGCGTTAACAGGTAGGAATTGAGAAAATTTTAGCACACATTCACGAAACAATTAAGGTCATGAGATTTGATAACAGGGGTGAGGGGTCAGGTAAAAGTTCTTTAAGGCGTGTATTTGGACAATGATGTAAACAAAAAAATTAGGGGATTGTGAAGGTGATGACTTATGCCCTATTCGTAAGTAGGCTTCAAAACATTAGGGTTCGGTCATTGGGTTCTCAAATGATTCCAAGTGCCAGTGCTGAGAATTAACGTTTTTTCAAATAAACTTTTGTCAGATTAATGTACAGTATGTTGGTACTGTACATTAATCACCAAACCACCAAATCAAACACCAAAATCAAACAAAATAGTTCTTAAATATAAAACAATTTTTTTTAAAAAAAAGTATAAGTAGTACAAATTATTTATGAAATGGAAATAAGAAACACGAAAACACGTGAGAAACTCATAGATTATTTGATGCAAGTGATTTTATGCATTATTTCAACACTATTAGTTATTATATTAAAATACGTTTCTGAAAATAACACTAATCAAAACAAAAAGAAATAGAAACAATCTAAAAATTAAAAGAGTTTTAATCTATCAAGACATGAGAATTCCTCTTTTTCTCTTCGTTATTTGAAACATTTCTCAAACGTGCTGTTGCATAATATAAATTTTTTACGTAAGTGGTAGTTCCATTTTGTAAAAAGCATCAGCAAATGTCAAATGCTAACAGGTCTGATTTATCCAAGATTAATGAATAATCATAATAACAAATGTGTTAAAATTTGAAAGGCATGAAACCAAAAGAAATTAAAAACAGAAATTTTTTAGTCTTAAATTTACTTATAAAAAGAAGAGAGCTTAACACAACATACAGTCGAACCCCGATTTAAGGAACCACCACTTAAAAAATTTCGCGATTTAAAGAATTTTCCTCTTTGCCCGATAAGAATGAAGACTAATTCCCCTGATTTAATGAATAATAAATCCCAAAATAACGAAATATTTCAGCAGGGGGAAATTTTTTTTAATAGTTTGCGTTAGAAAAAATTGGATTTTTTTTTTCAAATGCCGTATTCTTTTTAGACTAAACTGACCTAAACTTTTCTTGGGAGCAGACAGTTTCAACGGGAAAGGGTGTAATTAGACTTTACGGCTGCAGATGAGTCATGAGCAGGGATTGCAATATCGGACAAAAAGTCCAATACCGGTATTCGGCATTTTTTACATCTTAATACCGGTTTTAATACTGGTATTAGAAATTTTAGGAAAAGCACGAAAACACAGGTGTTTCTTTGTTTCATATTTGCCAGTTTTATTAGAGTGTGTAAATATCCCAAAAATTATTTGTAACTTATAAATTATAACAGTATATAAAGAACACACACACACAAAAAAAGTAAATGAACATCTTACTTATTTAAATCACAAAAAAGTGTAAATATCGCTATTCAGTCTGTGATGCTAGTACAAATTTTTGAAATGTGATATTAAAAAAAAATAGCGCATCAATTGCTTTGTCATTAAGCCTGGAATGTAATTTTATGCAATAATTTCATCCAAATTATCTTTTTTTCAAAATAATCTATGATCCCTTAGAAAGTGTGCTAAAATTTGTATCTCCATCGCAATTAGATTCTTTCCTCTTTAACAATTTTGTATCTTGTTTCGTTTTTAAATGCGTATGGAGTCCCCGTTTGTACTTTCTCCATTCATTTTAATAACACTAGAGCATTTTTTACATTGTGCCACTATATTCTTTTCATCATATAAATAATGAAACCAAACCTAAGTATTATCAACTGAGTTTTTTATATTCTTTAAAGTTATTCTCATTCATTATTATGGGTTATTATTTATGAATATATATATATCATTAATATTAAAAATATTTTGAACCCTAAAGTATGATGTGTAAATTCAGTGTGAATAACAAATTCATCAATTTAAAAAATATCAAAATATTACGCACTTTCTTCACAAATACGAGCTTGTTTTCACAGATATGAATATCAGTCTACGAATCCTGAGCGTGTGCAGTATCACTCTGAGCTATAACAGGATATTTTTGGCCCGCCTATTTGGATGATTCACATATTTTATCACTAACTCTTGACTGTACTATACAACTTTGTATTCACAGTTTAATTATAATTTCGCCCGTTAGGGAGACAAAAAAATAAAAACGTACATTATTCTGCGATGTTGGTGATCCCTGAACATATAGTGGAGACAATTTTAAGAAAAAAAAATTCTAGTATATACCGAAAAACCGGTATTTAAACTTGTAAATACCGGTATTTCAGAATTGTATAAACCGCTCAAAATACCGGTATTGCAATCCCTAGTTATAAGTGTAACCTATCGTGTGAATCTTGAGAAGGACAGGAAACTCCTTTCTTGTCTCATCCCAATCCACAATGCAGGGGATATTTTCAAATTTTACGATTATGATATATTTGATGATGAACTGCTTATCTGTGCAAGGAAGTTGATTGATCGGAATAAATGAGCTGCGATTCTGAAATTGATTATGTGTGAAACTTCTACCAAACATTTTCTAAAGTCTTACATAGTTCGTAAACAATGAAAGCATACCTCTTCTTTGTGCAGAAGATGTAAATAATGCAGTATTTTCTTATCTGCAAAAAGTTGAAAAAAAAAAACTCTTTCGAGTCGGGAATCAAAAAGATTTTCAAACGCTTATTAGTCAGTATTTTAAAATTTTCAATTATAACTGGTGCGTAATAATTCACAAACAATATTTTTAGCTCTCGAATGAAAAGTGTGTAATTTCTAACTATAGATATTTTTTGTGCAGCTGTGCTTATAGAATTTCCAAAGCGGTAGGTGCAAAAAATTTGCTTCATGTTTGGACCCCAATATTACAAATAACCCCGAACTAACGAACGAAATGTTTGGTTTCAATGAATTCGTTGAATCGGGGTCCAACTGTAGTTTTAAAAATATTACACAACAAATTTTAAAATAATCTAAAATTCAAAAATTCCTACTATTATTTTGATCGAGATAAAATTTTTACCAAAAACGAATCAAAATTAAATTAATACCCTACAAAAAAGTAAATATTCTACTTAGGTATTGGGATAGTGTTTTTAAAGTTGATGTAAAGTATATTTAAAAAATTAAATCTAGACACAAATTTTCAACAAAAAGTATTTTTTTCCATGGTATAACTTTTACCTAATTATTGAAGTATTATCAATGAAATTTTAATTATTTACTTGGCAAACACGTAATAAAGAAATTCCTTGGCCATCAACTTTTCAAAACTATTTACACACAAAAGGAAGTAGTGCACAGTTAATAATTTATTTAAGATATGTATTCATTATTTTTTTTCATACCAAAACCATCAGCCTACAGCGTAATTTTTATTTATTTTAGCATACTTGCGTCTGAAGTTCAAGTAACTATTTAAACAAATCTAATTTAGAGCAGGATATTTTGTATTAGCTAAATTTTCTCATTAAAATTCAGGACAAGTTCTCTTTGTGTTTACAGCCCACAACTCATTTAATCATTACGGGCAAGGGCGCAGCAACTAAAATAACTCTTTTACGCATAAAGTTCATCCTGTGAATCTCGTTTTTCAAGTGATGAGGATGTCAAAATCAGAAATGACGTTGGTCTAGTAATTATTTAATACTATAATATTCAACTGATAATATATTTTAGACTTAAGTTAATTTTTTAAAGATATATTTGTTATTTTTAAGTTCTATGAGATCACCTGAGGACAATTATCTTATAAAGTAAAGATAATAGTAGGATAAGTATTATCAAAAACTGAAAAAGTTGTAAACGTATAGAGATAAAATTACTAAAAATAATCTGGGAAACATTCTTTGCATCTTCAATAAAAGAAAATTTGGGAGTTTTTTTAGAAATTTTTTTGGAGTTGTGGGTAAGAAATAAATTGAAAGTAATGGTCCTTTTTATATTTTGAAAATACGAATCTTAAGTCAATGATTTCATAAAGTAACACAATTCGTTTAATTTAATACCCTACAAAAAAAGTAGATATTTTACTTAGGTATTAGGATAGTGTTTTTAAAGTTGATGTAAAGTATATTTAAAAAATTAAATCTAGACACAAATTTTCAACAAAAAGTATTTTTTTTCCATGGTATAATTTTTACCTAATAATTATATAATTTTGTTGGTATAATTTTTCATAAAGTATTAACAATGAAAATATTTTTTAAATATTTTTTTTCTAATTTCATGTATTCATCTAATTTCATGTATTTTCTTTTATATTATATTATATCATATAATAAGAAAATTTATTGTATTATATAATATATATCATATCAAAATTTATTGTATTATGTTATATAATTTTTAAATTAGGAGACGGCCAGTGGTCACGTGATAGCATATCGCGCTTCTACGCTACAGGTATGGGGATCAAACCCCGGACTGGGAAAGATCGACTCAGCCTTTCATCCCTTCAGTAGGTCGATAAATGAGTACCAAGCTTGCCTGGGAACTTAACACTGGAGATTTCGCTTCAGACTGACCACCTGACCGGAACTTCTGCTCATACACATCAGCGCCCAAGGTCAGAAAAACTGAGATGGGCACAATAGGCCCTGGCCCGCCATCAGCTGTTGCGCCACTGAGTTTAATTTATATACAATATTATTATGTTATATTACTATATGAAATATATTATTATATATTATTATATGAAAAATTGGTACTGCATTATATAAAATAAATTTAATCTACTTTTAAGAAATAGGTAATTCAAAAAAATATAAACGTATAGATATGTTTATTTTACTTAATATCCAAAACTGTGGTATGACGTGGTATTAAAAATTTTTCAATGATATATATTTAAAAACTCATCTGTTGACTTATAATATACATGTTTTATATAATAAACATTTTTTTAAAATAAATCTGAATCTACGTATTTTGTTTAAAATTAATCTGTTCTTACAGCTTTATTACTCATATTTTTCAACGATTGACCTAGTAAAGTATTTGAAACAAAGCAATCTAATGATTTAAAAAACTAATGAGCTATCATCAAATTATTTTTTAATACCTAAACGATAATAAAGTTAATAATTCTCGAAAAAAATTATGCTCATTTGATTATGTCGGGACGAGCCGATTGCTTCTTTCCAGAAATCAGTGGAATGTGAGTGGCGTCATGGAAAAGAATCGAGACTTTCATTAATTTTTCTCGCGTGCGAATTTCTTTTACGATTTCGATTTGTTTTTAATTATATTTTCTTCAAATGCAAGAGTCCTTAAAAAATAAACCTTCTTAAAATAAACTTTTTAATACTTTTAAAAAACTTTTAATACTGTTAAATATTTTAAATACTTTTAAAAATAACGTTTTTTTTTAACTTTGAAATAAATTAACATATATTAACTGAATAAATAAGTGAAGTTATTTTGGATTTATGATAAAAACAACTCGCACAGGAACAAAACACTGTTAGTGTTATGTGCGTATTTTCATATACAATTCTCAAATTTAAACCTAAAAATTGATCGTTGAAATATTTGTTAAGGTCATGTTTTCTGTAGAGATCTAATACAATATCATGAGACGCTGTATAATTTTATCATTGTATCCATGTTGGGGCTTTCTACAGCCGAGTTGAAAAAATATTTTTTTTCCAAATGTAAGTTACATGCAGTTGAATACGCTTAGCGCAAAACTGCTTAAGACGAAATATCGGAGAACCCGAAATAATACAACGGTCCTAACAAATTACTATGTATTTTCATGCATTTTTTTCTCTTAACACGAAAAATTTTCCCTTCTGCGAATGAACAAAAAACGGAAAACCTAGCCGGATTGGACTGTCCTATCAGAAGAATGAATTGCAGTAGAGGATGACAATGTGCCAATTTTGGTAGATAAAGATATTTTGGAGATTGTTCAATGCTAAAAAAATATCGTTGATGCAGATTCCGATGATGAAAATGAAATGAAGAATGCAGCTCCTGTTCCGAAATGAGGAACGTCATGAAAAGTACACACAGTTATTTAAATCAGGGATGGGCAGACTTTTCAAGGGTACGTTTTTTTGAAGGTGTTGCGGTCCACCCAGTGGCGTGGGTGCGATGAGGTAGATAAATGTCTTCAATATTTAATATAACTTAATAATAAGTAACAAATATATACTTACATACATAACTAAAATTTTAAAAAAATTCGCACTTTTAAAACTGCATTTGAAGCAAAACGAGAGATACAAACATATGACAATGGCCACAAATATAATAATATCAAATGATGCATTATTAACAAACAAATCAAAATACATTAAAGAGTAAAACATTTTTATCTAAAGTTAGCTCGTGCAGTTAGTCTGTAGAAGACTTAGTCTGCATCTTGTTTGCCAATCTTGAATATTTCCCTATCCGATTATTAACTGCTTATCTTCAGGCGGTCAACAAAAATTGTCTCGGGGGTCCATCGGTCGACCGCGATCGACTTAATGCCCCATTTTTTTTTTTAATTAGATGGTGAAATGAATAACAAAATGGACGATATTAAGCAAGCTGTTGACAACTGAATGCTAAAAAGAACTATGCAGAGAAAAATATCAGATTATTTTCCAAAAACTCAATAAATGCTTTGTTTTTAAAAAATATCGTGAATGTTTTCTTTTATTGATTTTTATTCAATGTATGCATATATACACATCTATGTAAATAAAATAAACTCTAATAAACTTCTTGATACATGTTTTTTTTTTTTTTTTTTGCAATATCCTTTAATACGAAATTCTTTTAACAAGAAAAAATATTTCAATCCTTCTTGTTTCATGTTAAGCGATTTTCACTGTATCGATAAAGGTAAAAAAGTTTATAAGTTGGCATTTTGTAAGGTTTGAAAGCATTCACATATGCCTTCAAAAATGCAAGTAGCAATTACGTAAGATGTGACCTCCAATGAGATAGATGTATGTAGGATAGCATTCCAATTCAAGTGTATCAGAAAAACTTACTTCTAAAGATTTCGAACGAAGTTGGTGCTTTCTCTGCTTATATAATAAGTGACACTACTAACAATTATAATAAAAAGGGAAGGTAGAATTGTTTGATTCAAGTTGTTCGTCAAACAGCACGATGATGATTGTTTTCAGAATTCAGAGAGTTTAGATGGAATGTGTGGAAATGTTAATTGTGTAATTGTGTGATGGAATGTGTTAATTCCTTTTTACGCTTATAAGCAAATTTTTAGTGTAGATATTCCATTTCATGCTTTTTTTTATTTTTTATTTTTCATACTTTAAAAAAAAAAACGTTATAAGAATTTTTTAGAAAAATTTCGATTAGATGTTGCATTAATTTTAAAATATGTTTAACAAGAATAATATTGATTTTCAAAATGAATTTAATTGCTTTCCTTTTTAACTTTTACTTTTTCATTTAAAACCAGCGTGTTTGAATGAGAAGTAAAATTCCCATACATGTAAAAACATTTAAAGAAAAATGATTCAAGAACTTCAAACGCAGTTAGATTAAACATGCATTAGATATTCTTTCTGAAAATATTCAGTAGTTAAATCGAGTTTCTAATACAAGATTCTCAAAAAATTAAACTCGCAAGATTTTGAGTACCACCTACCGTCGTCCTACAAGAAAAAGAAAATTCTCCTGTAGGACGGATTTTCAAGATATTGAATGCAGATGTATAAAAAAGAACTACTATCAAAAACATTTTGCGTGTGCCATGGCTGTATAAAATTCTTCAAATACTTATTAGCTATTCTTAGTTCATAAGATGTTTCTCTCTCCCGAACTTGTTTGAATCGAAATGAGGTACTATTCTGGGTTTGGTGTTTAACCACTCCCAGAATTGGAGGTGAAAAAGGGTGTGGATGGTTAGACTTAGAAAAGTCTTAGAAAATCATGAACATACTAACGTATCGCATGTAACAAATAAGAATACACAGTTTTTTGTGAGCTTCGAATTAGATTATTTTTTTATAAACCAACTGCATAATCCGGCTTTCTCAAATAAAAAAACATTTTCCTCTCTTTTTTTTTCTTTTTTTTTTGTTCAGGGAAATTTTCTCTTCCCCTCTGCACGCCAATATTTTCCGGGGATTTCTATAGTTGTGTCATTAAAATTTCCTTTTTTGAAATTTCTTTTATTTCTATCCCCAACAGACGGGTTTGTTTCTTTCTACTCCGTTCAGTTTTTTGACCGAAAGCTAAAGGAAAGTGATTACGTTAACTGCAAATGTATCAAGTTTTAATTTTTTTAATGGCTTAATTTTTATGTTAATGCTTCCTAATTCCACACATTAATAACAAACAGCAGTAATTTTTAAACACAAAAAGTAAGGAAAAGATTGCACACATAAATTCTCGGAAAAAAATATGTTAAAAAAAGCAGACACAAAAAAGTTTCTAAAAATTATACTCCACAAAAAAGTACTTCAAGTATGCATTTCATTTTCAACTATATTTTTTTAAAACAATGTTACTTTTTAAGCCTTATTAAAACTAATAAATTCGTAAAAAAAAATTATTTATATATATATTCTAGTGAAAGATCCTGCAATAGTACCTTTCTTATTTCCGGTATTTTAATCGGAAATGGTATCTATCTAAATACAGGTTAAGTGTCTATAAATAATTGCAATGGAAGGGATAAAAGTTATCAATCAAGTATGAGAAGTAAAACCACTAGACTGCTACGAACTGGTTCTGAGTTCAGTTTGAAAGACTTAAAAGGAAAGCCATCGTATAAATGATATAAAACTAATAAAAAAAATGTAAGGATTAAATATATGAATTGAAGTGTAAATAATAAGGTTAAGAATAATTTAGTCAATTTCCACAATTTCAAGGTTGTTGTTTTTTTCACTCTTCAGCCTAAAACATTTATTGGAAATCTAAAAATAAATGTGCCTGCACTGAGTAAAAAATACAAAATTTAATGGAATATTAAGACAGTCATTATTATTTCCTGTATTTGTTAAAAGTTTTCGCAAGAGAGGACTCACCAACAAACTGTTGCTAGTCGCTTCTGTTTAAAAAAATGAAGATAAGTAAGTAAAAACTATCTTTTAAAATAAAAGATTCAGTTTTATACTTATTTAAAAAAATTCGTGCTTTTGACAACTTTAACATTCGGTGTCGTCTATAAGTCTACATGTACGTAACAAGAAGCATTCTAATGCATCTTATTTATGATCCGCGCACAATAAATGTAAAATTTATGATATGAATTTCATAAATTAATTAGGAATAAAATCAGATTTATTTAATTTTGATTTTTTAATAAAAATAGAGTTATTTTAAAGTAGCAAAGAAAGTTATGCTACTAAAAACGGTTATTTGATTGTCAGAAAAGGAATAAAAAAGCAACATTTTTTTTATGATTAACTTCAAATTACTTATCAACTTAGAAATATTTACAAGGTAAGTACAATAATATAGATTGAATCATTTGTACTGAATTGAAAATACTATTTTTCATTCATTTTGATTCGATTTTCAGTATCTCTCTGTATATATATAAATATAAAAAAAGGAAAGAGAAAAGTGACTCAACACGCATACGATCACATAAGTATCATGAGATATTCAGACTCATTAAACCGTCAGACTTGAAATTTAACAAACATGTTTCTCTTGTTAAGTAGAATTTCGTTAAGAATGGGTTTTGTGGAAATAGACTCATATTTTGTCCTTTTTAAAATCAAGAAGCGAGGCTAGTCTATAATTATTACTATGTTATAAATGAATATTCAAAACTTTATTTGTAGAATTTTTCAATGTTTCCTTTTGTCGACCATTTTATCTTCAGTTCCATTTCCCAAGTTAACCATCTTTATAATGATGTAATAAACAGTTTATCTCTTTCCATAGAGCTCTGGGATCTTGCGAAACATTACAGTTTCCTGTCAATAAAGTCATCTCTTTTGGCAGTGAACGTTGTACAACCTAAAAAACAGCCATAAACAATAACAACTCCTCTCAAACCGTTACCTCTGAAACTAAACTCAGACATTGTGTCACAGTCACAGGAAGGAGAGATCTTCTCAATTACCGAGAACATGGGGAATTTTTGCAGAATTCCCGCTGATCTTGGAAACAGTTTTACTCCGAGGTAAGCGTTTCATCTTACCCACAAAGCGTGAAATGTGTTTGAAAGCACATCACAGTTGCTCAAAAACGAGTCCGGCACCAAAGTGCCTACGTGCGACCGGGATATCACTTGAAAAAGTTAAACGCGGAAGCCTGGCGGGGAGGAAGCTACAAGTCAAGGTTGACTTAGTCCACTCACTCCCATTGGAAAGATGTAAGAAAAGCGAGCGTGTATAAGGATAATTATTATTATTCCCCCTCCCTTTAACAGGAAGGATGTTAGGGGGTTTGGTCATGTATTTTGGACTCGTCTTCAGTGATGTGTGCTTTTAGTTATATAATTCAATGAATTGTGAGGTGGATGCATGCAGGGTCGGCTCTAGCAGTTTTGCCGCTCCTCTCAACAACGTATAAAAAATATTTTACTATATCTATAAAACTTGAATAGTTCTTGCAAAGAAAAATCAACATAACAGTA